>OX104064.1:91409451-91522824 GCA_944474145.2 Dicrocoelium dendriticum | reverse complement strand
CGAGAGCTCCGTCGCATTAACAATGCATGGTGGATGGAGAAGGCGGAGCAGATGGAATGCTACGCCGAACGCCTTCAACACAAGGAATTCTTTGACTCCTTGAAGGCGGTGTATGGACCGAGATTGGAGCCGCTGAGGACAATGATCGATGGTAGTTCAGGCGCTACCTGCAGACAGACTGCAGTCATAATGCAGGTCTGGCGGAAACACTTTGAGTGTCTCTTGGACAACCGTTCAGAGATCGACTGGCCTACATTGAACAGCCTGAAGCAGCACGATGTGAAGGCGGATCTGGCGGATACGCCGATACTGGATGAGACGCAGAAAGCACTTGCTCAGCTGCGAAACGGCAAATGTGCCGGAGGTGACGGGATCCCACCTGAAATATTGAAACACGGTGGACCCGCGTTGTTGACTGCGCTGCACCACTTGGTGCAACGCGTGTGGATTGAGGAGGAAGTGCCTTCTGAGCTGAAGGATGCCCTTGTGCTACCACTGTATAAGGGCAAAGGGAGCAAGCAATGTTGCACGAATTATCGTGGCATCAACTTGCTGAATTGTGTGGGCAAGGCGGTTGCCCGAATCCTGCTCAATCGCCTCGTGAGTCAGATTGTGGAACCAAACGTGGCGGAAGAGCAATGTGGATTCCGTTCGGGTCGCAGCACTATAGATATGGTGTTTGCGGCTCGTCAGTTGCAAGAGAAGTGCAGAGAACAACACCAGCCATTGTACTCGCTTTTTGTTGATTTCACCAAGGCATTTGATACGGTGAATCGCGAGGCATTGTGGCTGGTTTTGGGTAAGTTTGGTTGCCCGCGTAAGTTTGTAAGTTTAATTGAATGTCTGCACAGTGATATGCGAGCGAGGGTGCAGCTGAGTGGAGGGACCTCGGATGACTTTACACTTGTCTCTGGTATGAAGCAAGGCTGTGTGTTAGCTCCTGCCCTGTTTAATATCTATCTTCATGCAATGTTGTCTTGTGCTTTTGATGCGGCTTGTGCTTACGGTGTTTGTGTTGAGCACCGTATTGATGGTGGGTTGCTGAACATCCGTCGTTTCGGTGCGAGAACTCTAGTCTGTGAGACAACTATCCGTATGTTGCTGTTTGCTGACGACTGTGCGTTGTTTTCACACAGCGCGGATGAATTGCAGCACATGCCTAGTGCTCTGGCTTCGACAGCGGCCAAATTCGGGCTCACCATCAACGCAAGCAAAACTGTCTGTCTCTTTCAGCCTTCACCGGAGGTGCAACCTTCAATATTGCCGCGAATCAGCATTGATGCTGAAGTATTGGAAACCACCTCCCGCTTCTGCTGCCTTATGAGTGCGATGTCGACGAATCAGCCGCTACACAGTGAGTTGCGTATTCGCGTGTCTAAGGCAGCGGTGGCACTCTGGAAGCTAGAGTACCGATTGTGGAACAACCATCAGCTTGCCATTGGCACGAAGCTGATGGTTTACAAATCCGTGGTGCTATCCGTTCTTCTATACGGCAGTGAAACGTGGACGATTTACAGTCGGGATGTGCGATATCGCGAGCGGTTCCATCAGCAGTGTCTGCGACGAATTTTGCGGATCGACTGGGGCGCCAGATTTGCAGACACGGACGTGTTGCGCCGAAGTTGGATGTATGCAGTGGACGGCATACTTTTACTGCGACACCTGAGATGGCTTGGTCATGTGAGCCGTATGGGTTCGACGCGAATACCGAAACAACTTTTATACGGTCAGCTGAGTATTGGGAAGCGGAATGCTGGGAAACCAAAGTTACGTTACCAGGACATGATCCAAATGATTCGCTCACGTTCTAATCTTGATTGCAGATTATGGGAATCGAAGGCGGTTGATCGTGGTTCATGGCGCGATCTAATCACGAAGGCAGTTGCTGAAGTGCGGGAGAAAGCCCTCATGCATGCAGGGAAGAAGCGGCAAGTGCGGAAGCGGCAAGCACCGATGAATTGTACTCCATCGACATCGAGCGCATGGTGCTGTAGAACATGCGGTCGCGAGTGCCTTAGTCAGGCAGGCCTAGTGAGCCATGAGAGAGGGTCACTCGGGACCACTGCCGAAGCGACGACGGGTCCAGCAGTGAACGTAGGCAGCACCGGCGCAGCGTTTGTAGGCACGCTGAATTCGATTTACTAACCGCGTGCTTGCATGCTACGTCTCTTTATTTCAGGTGGTGGGTTTTTAATTTTGATTCAATGCTTTTCTTTCTCATATAAATATATCCCTTTTACTCTATTCCATTAACTTGCACATCTCAGTCAAGCCAATTTTATTTGATTTTCATAATAACTTTGTGTTCGCGGCATTCCGTGAACTATACTTCCTGACCTCGTGCACTTAGCTAGGATTTGTTTGCAAACAACGTATTACATATGCTGTCTAATTAAGGTTTATATCACCGCTTCCTTATGCATTAATCGAGTTTTTCTCATTTTATTTCTCTCTCTCAAGTGTTTGGCTGTTGTTTGATATCCCCGGTGTGGCTGCGCTTGATGTGCATGTTGACAAGGTGCCTACCTGTCTATTACCCACTACCTCGTCCATACTGTTTCCTGGAGACAGTCGGTCGTTGCTGGAGGGGGCAGGGTTCACGGTCCTTGTGGCTGTGTTAGGATCAAAGAGTGGTTCCATGTACGCAGTGGGGAGTGGACTACGGTCCAGCCACCGCCTTGTGTGCGCTTGGTTCCTAAATAAAGCGTGCTTGTGTTTGCCTGTGAAGGAGTGTGGGCCGGCTCCGTTGGTGAAACGTGGCTCCCATCCACATTCCTCGCGGTCCTATTCCTTCGGGTTTACACTGGATATGAGGTGTGTGGTTAGAACAGTGGGTGGTGCAGCACAAGCCATTTATGGTCTTTCTGTAGGCGCAGACGTCCTGTGGCTTGCCACAGTGACAGGCAAATCCGAAACCGATGCCGCCAACCATATAGAGAGGATTCGGCGTGAGAGCCTAAGGAGCGCTGGGGCTGGTTGTGTCTAGTGCCTGACAGATGGTCTACCCACGGTTGCTACGGTTGCGCTATTGGCTTTCACCTTGGAGGCCTCCTCTTAGCGACCGCTGGGTGGGTTAATTTTCGCTCTTCTCCCTGCTAAGATCCAGGGCACCAATCCAAATGAGTCGCTGAACGGCCCAGGTGCTAGACCCACTGCCTTTCGAATGTACGTTTAATGGTAGGCTTTGGCTGAGGACTCGAGTCGCTCTCCTGTCAGGTGTGGACGCCCTGCAAGTACCTTAGTCCATCTTCTTCGGAGGTTAGAAAGTGGTCGAGCGTCCACTTCCCGTAAATCCTAGCTATGGAAGACAACTGGTCTGCGGGTTATAAGCTCACAGCTCGATGGGCGTAGAGTACGAGCGCCACGCAGTGTCGCTGACGGCGGGAGGGCACCTCCGGGTTTTCAGTGGTTTACTACTGCCCGCGTCAAACCAGGCAGCACCTGGTCAAATTGGTGCAAACCCGCCAAAACCCGCCTGCCTTTGGCCTTGATCGCAGGTGCGTACCTCAATACGGTAGCAAAACAAATAAGAATCTTTCCAGTACTTCAACGACTGCGTGTGACGGCCGTCAAGCAGACCCCAATCTGTCTTTGCAATTACATACCCGAGCTGGATCTGTTCCCCACTGCCTTGTGGGTCAGGCTGTTGAGCCAAAGGCTCTGGGCGGAGTCCCTCAAGCAAACTTCCGAAGCACAACGACCACTTCGCATGCGCTTGCCCACCAATGCAATCGTATGCCTGCGATGGAGCTGGCACGCTACCACATTGATATTGTGGCACTCAGTGAAACTCGGCTCGCTGAACAAGCTACCTTGCATGAAGCAGGTGCTGGCTACACGTTCTACTGGTTGCGCAAGTCCGCCGCAGCGCCACGTAATCGTGGGGTCGGATTCGCATTATCCCAGCGCCTCCATGGCCAACGGGTGGGTGAACCAACAGGCAAAAGCGCGCAACTGATGGTTCATTTAAGACTGGGGACTGGTTCGCTTGCCACGTTTATAAGCATGTACGGTCCGACAGTGTGTTATCCTGATGACACGTATGATCAATTCTACACTTAGTTATCCTACGTGATACGGTCTGTGCGGAGGAGCGACCGACTATTTCTTTTGGGTGATTTCAACGCGCGCGTTGGGCGTGAGGCATCGGTGTCGACAGACGTTATCGGTCGACATGGCATTGGTGCAGCGAATGCAAACGGTGACAGGCTGCCCTCACTGTGTGCCACTCACGGCCTGACGATCACGATCGCTCGGTTTGCCCCGAGTGCGAGTGATATAGCAACTTCAACGCACCCACGGATTGGTCACGCTCACCTGTTCGACTATGTCGGCGTACGTCAGCTTGACATGTGCGAAATGCGCATGGCAAGTGTAATGCGTGATAGTGATTGTGGCACTGGTCACAAATTTCTGTGGACCAAACTGTACATATATTTTCGTAAATCTATGTATTGCACTCCCACCGTGCTTCGGCGTAAATTTAACCTTCTCTCCCTCGGTACTGTGAGAAAACGTATTAAACTTGGGAAGGTGATGGCTGCACGACTGTGTGAGGTGGACTACATAGCCACAGTGGGCGACCTGTGGCACCACATTCGCGACCAGGTGACAGCTGCTGCGGAGGAGACCATCGGGTGTGCAAACTGTAAGCGAACTGATTCGTTTGATGACAACAATGCGACGATTGACGCATTGGTAGCTGAGACCAATGCAACGCTTGCTGCACGTGTCGCAGACCCCAGTGACTTGGTGTAGAAGTGTCAGTTTCGCAAACGTCGACGGCGACTGACCCGAGAGTTCCGTCGCAGTAAGAATGCATGGTGGACGGAGAAGGGGAAGCAGATGGTATGCTACGCAGAACGCCGCCTATACAGGGAATGCTTTGACTCCTTAAGGGCAGGGTATGGACCGAGGTTTGTAGCCGCTGAGGACGCTGATCGATGGTGGTTTAGGCGTTACCTGCACACAGACTGCAGACATAATGCATATTTGGCGGAAACACTTGGAGTGACTTGAGCAACCTTTCAGTTTGTGTGGCCTACAATGAGCGACCTCAAGCCGCACGATGTGAAGACGAGTCTAGTGGACAAGCCGACACTGGATGAGACGCGGAGAGCACTTGCACAGCTGCGAAACGGCAAGTGTGCTGGGGCCGACGGGATCCCGCCTGAAGTATTAAAACACGGCGAACTCACGTGGGTGACTGCGCTGCACCACTTGGTGCAACGAGTACGGATTGAGTAGGAGGTGACCGGTGAGCTGAAGGATGCCCTTTTGCTACTACCGTAAAAGGGTAAAGGTGGCAAACAATTTTGCACGAATTAAAATGGCAGCAACTTGCTGAGTTATGTGGGCAAGGCGGTTGCCCGAATCCTGCCCAGCCGCCTCGTCAGTCAGGTTGTGTAACCTAACGTGGAGGAAGAGCAGCGTGAATTCCGTCCGGGTCGCAGCACTATAGATATGGTGTTTGCGGCTCGTCAGTTGCAGGAGAACTGCAGAGAACGACACCGGCCGTTGTACGCTCTTTTTGTTGATTTCAGCAAGACATTTGATACGGTGAGCTGCGAGGCATTGTGGCTGGTGCTGGGTACGTTTGCTTGCACGCGTAAATTTGTAAGTATAATTAAAAGTCTGCACATTGGTATGCAAGTGTGGGTGTAACTGAGTGGCGAGACCTCGGATGACTTTGCGGTAGTCTCTGGTGTGAAGCAAGGCTACGTCTTAGCTCCTGCCCTGTTTAATATATATCTTCATGCCATGACGTCTTGTGCCTACGGTGTTCGTATGGAGCACCGTATTGATTGTGGTTTGCTGACCACCCGTTGTTTCGGTGCGAGCTTTCAAGACTGTGAGACAAGTATCCGTAGGTTGCTGTTTGCTGACGACTGTGCGTGGTTTGCTCACAGCGCGGATGAGTTGCAGCACATGACTAGTGCTCTGGCTTCGACAGCGGCCAAATTCGGGCTCACCATCAACACAATCAAAACTGTCTGTCTCTTTCAGCCATCACCGGAGGTGCAACCTTCAATATTGCCGCAAATCAGCATTGATGCTGAAGTATTGGAAACCACCTCCCGCTTCTGCTGCCTTACGAGTGCGATGTCGACGGATCAGCTGCTACACAGTGAGGTGCGTATCCGCGTGCCTAAGGCAGCGGTGGCACTCTTGAAGCTAGAGTACCGATTGTGGAACAACCATCAGCTTGCCATTGGCATGAAGCTGATGGTGTACAAATCCGTGGTGGTATTCGTTCTTCTAAACGGCTGTGAAACGTGAAGGATATACCGCCGGGATGTGTGATAGCTCGCGCGGTGCCATCAGCAGTATTTGCGACGAATTTGGCTGGACAGTTGGAGTGACAGGAATGCTGGCACGGAAGTGTTGCCCTGAAGAGGAATGTATGCAGTGGACTGCTTACTTTTACTCAGGCCCCTGAGGGGACTTTGTCATGTGAGCCGTTTGGATTCAACGCTGATACATAACCAACTCTTATATGCTCAGCTGAGCATTGGGAAGCGGCATGTGGTGAAAACAAAGTTACGTTACCAGGCCATGATCAAAGTGATTCGCTCACGTTCTAATCTTGATTGTAGGTCATGGGAATCGAAGGCGGTTGATCGGCTTGCATGGTGCCATCTACTCACGAAGGCATTTGCCGAAGTGCGGGGGAAAGACTCATACATGCAGGGAAGAAGCGGCAGGTGCGAAAGTGTCAAGCGCCTATGGTGTGTACCCCATCGACACCGAGCACTTGGTGCTGAAGCACACGCGATCGCGAGTGCCTGAGTCAGGAAGGACTAGGGAAACATGAGCGAGGCCACTCCGGACCACTACCGAAGCGGCGACGGGTCCTGCAGAGAACGTAGACAGAATCGGCGTAGCGTTTGTAGGCTTGCTGCTTGTGATTTACTACTCGTGTGCTCGCATGCTAAGTTCATTTATTTCAGGCGGTGGGTTTTCAATTTTGTTATAATTCGTTTCTTTCTCCTATAAATGCTTACATATACTCTTTTTTATAAACTTGCACACATCGCTGAAGCCAATTGTAGTTAAGTTCGTTAACCTTTTCGTGTTTGTGGCATTTCCATAAACTATACTTTCCTACCTCATGAAGTTATCTCGGATTCGTTTGTAAACCAATTATTTCATATGCCCATTAATTTAAGATTTATGCCACCATTTTCTTATGCATTACTCGATTTATTTTCTGTTATCTTTCTCGCAAGTGATTTGGCTGTTGCTTGATGTCTTCGGCGTGGCTGTGCTTGATGTGCATGTTGATAAGGTACCTACCTGTCTATTACCCACTACCACGTTTATACTGCGTCTAGAAGACAGTTGTTCGTTGCTGAAGGGACGGGGTGCACGGTCCTCGTATGTGTGCCTCATGGCAATGCTGATGTTGTATTCATGCTGCTTCTCCATCGTAGTTGGGCTAAACCAAGTTACACTTAAACTAGGTCTTTTAAAGTGGACAAAATTCATTACATTTTATTTGGTTTGTCCTGCTTACTTGATAATCTTCTCCCAACTTGCACGTCGCTCAAGCAAATTGTGGTAAACTTGCGTAATTTTATCGCATGGCACCTTTTAAACAATTTTCGGACATTTCGTACTTATTGCGTATTCACCTTTAACCAATTTCTTCCATACGCTCACTTAGCGAGTATTTATGTCGTCATATGCGTTTACTTTATTCAATATCGGCATTTCGAATGATTGGCTGTTGTTTGACATCCCAAGTGTGGCCGCGCATGATGTGCATGTTGACAAGGTGCCTACCTGTCTATTACTCACTACCTCTTCCATCTGGCTCCAGGAGACATTTGGTCGTTTTTGGGGGGACGGGATGCGCGGTCCTTGTGGTCGTGCGAGGCTTGAAGAGTGGTTCCATGCACTCAGTGTGAAGCGGACCACGGTCCAACCACCGCCTTATGTTCATTTGCTTCCCAACATACAGCGTGCTGGTGTTTGCCTGTGAAGCAGTCTGGGCCGGCTCCGTTGATGAGCGTGGCTCCCGTCCGCATGCCTCTCGGTCTTATTCCTTCTGGTTCGCGCTGGGTATGAGGTGTGGTTAGAGCTGCTGGTGGCGCAGCGCAAGCCATCCATGGTCTCGCTATATGCGCTGGCGTCCTGTGGCTAGCCACAATGACCGGCAAATCCGAAACCGGATGTCGCCAACCATACAGATGAAGCTTATTACATTTGTTCTCGTGTGACGCCGTGTGTTACTGCGGGTTGCTAAATGAGGTCAATACCTCCCATCTCAAATTTCTCTATACGCCCCCTTGTACTGCCTCCGCCTTCAGGTAAACCCACTGAGATTCAGGCAAGTCATCAAACCTGATGCCGGAGCAGCGGTAATACGTTGTGATATCCAAATCGAAATGCTTGGGCATAGGTAGTATTCTAGACACTGATGAATTTTTTTGATATGCACGCTGTCAGCACGAAGGATGAGGGGAAACTTAATAGTACCGTCTGACGGACTGCCTCGTGGTCCTATATCCCAGTTGGTTCTTGCTCACCTCGAACGAGCGATGATCATAACCGGCTCTGGTTTTACCCTCCTTCACGGATAGCCTGCAGTGAAGACAACCGCACCATTTCCATGCTAACTTGGAAAGTTGCTTACGCCACCTCGGACATTTTGTGTTATCCTTATTCTATATCCCGCATGTAGGTCGCGCTTGGGTACAGTTTCATTCTAGAAGGATTAACTACTGACTTGGTGCAATGTGGTATGGTTATTGCACCTGCCCAGAATGAATGAGCCACACCTAACCTACCTTTATTGACCTCATTTAACTGGGTTGTATTTAGCAATGAGTTCGCGTGTTGCGCATTACATTGTTGTACTCATCATGCTATGCTACGCTTGCTACCCTCTCTAGTGGAATCTAGTACTGTGGCATATCTGGACGGTGAACCATGGCTTCTTTCTCCTAGTATTAGCATTGTTCGGCCGCGATGCACATCACTATGTAAGTTACATGGTATTGCTCACCAGACTACGCTACCTACCTTCTGTTCCTTGAAATCGATGTGTAGATTATATAACACCAGCTTGATCAGCTTCTGAATGCTAAGTATCACGACGGATAGAGTACCGGTGCGTTGCAGAATGCTAGCTCCGTCCATCCATGAACTCATTCCTAATTGACTTGCGAGCGGTGGTTCCGAGGGGATTTGTGAGTTTGATACGGAACAATGCTAGGGTGGCAAATTATGTTGTATGTTTCCAGTGCGATGGATACGTTTCAATCAAAAGGTTAGCATCGCTTGCCTGCATACGGTACGCATAAACTGTCAAATTTGAGACTTGAAACACAATGCTCAACAATTGTTCCTCCTGCGACCACGTGGGAGTATGCATGCGAAGCGAAATTTCCTTGGAACTCCTGTGGCAAGTGAACAATCCAGACATTTAACCAACTATGGATTATCACATTGTCAACAGTCCATGTTCCGCTCGGCGGGTTAATAATGAGAGGAGCCTAGTTATAGTTTCAGTTGTTCCTCAGCCATACTGAATTTATCGGGACTTATGAAAACGTACGTACTAAGCAGATGGAATGCGGAAGCGCAGAGACGCCTATCAGAATTTGCATTGCACACGAGCAACCTGTCGTATAGACGAAGTAAAATGTCAAACCCAACGGGAATAGTAATTCTGTGTATTGGTATAGTACATCGGAAAGGAATCAGCGCATAGCGACAATAGATTTATGAGCACCAAATGGATGTACCCGGAGACGTACGACGCTGATCCTTAGCAAATAGCTTATGTTGACAACAGAGTACCGATGGGTAGTTAGGAACGTTGGAATACTTTTACATTTGCGAAACAGTGCGAGCACTATTTGGAAAGTCGCATGTTTGACAGTGGACAGCGAGCTTAAGTTGGTCACCTGTCAATATTAAAGGTTGCGCATCAATCGTTCTTTGCGAATGTGCACGTACCTCGGGTAGCAGATGACCAGACCGATGGACGACACGGATGGCCAGAAGTAGACACTTCATGACGTTCGCATGCTGTGCGATCTCCCAATCGGCTACGCAACCCACACCTTACATGTAGGCGGCAACACGTAAGTGCACTCTACTTTACTCTAGCAGTAGTTTAATTATCCTTATATCTAGCAGTTGCTTCACTATTGCTACTTTGGGTTCCTTCAAACACGGGTGTCCACGATTTCAGGCTGTCACGTCTAAAGGTCGAAGAAAACATTAACAGTTCGTATTTGGTAATTATGCTCATGCTTGCGAAAGTGGTTGTTAGCCTGATCTCCAAACAAAGGCCATGCACCTTGGTCGTACTAATGATCATGAGGCCAATGTGTCTATCCATTTTGCGATAGCTCACACTTCAGTTTGGGGAAACGCATGTGCAAATGTTGTATTCGAACTGCCATTAGACACGGATGACCCCAATCCATGTATATACGTATATCGAATGAATTCGATGAGTATACTCATACCGTTTTCGTACGACCAACCTAGTGCAAGGGAACGGCACTCGGACAAACCGAAAATAACATTTTCAGAACATGAAGAAGAAGGTTTGACGAACTTATGTTGAGTACATGTGTTTCGAATGTAAGTCAAATTTTGAGCAATGTGAATTCCGTGGACTACTATAAAGGGTGATTGCTCAGATGCAGGAGAAGGCACTATTGCAGGTGGAATAAAAGCACTATGAATACGCTCCCATTCGATTTACTAATCCAGGCCAATAAGACAGCTATGTGGTACGTGTGCATGCGTGATAAGAAAGCTTGCATTCCAGAAGTAGATTTTGCCTGAGCTCCCCGGTGTGCATACGCCTGCTATGCACGTTGACAAGGTGCCTACCTGTCTATTACCCACTACTTCGTCCATAATGTTTCCAGGAGACAGTTGGTCGTTGCTGTTGGGGACGGGGTGCCCCGTCATCTTGACGGTGCTAGGTTCAAAGAATGGTTCAAACTTGTGTGGAACGGGCTACGGTCCAGCCAACACCATGTGTACGTCTAGTGTGGATGATTCCCCGTTATGCCGGAATATTTCTGTTCTGCTTGTTGAATGAGTGTGGGCCCACTCCGTGGATGAAACGTGGCTCCCATCCACATACCTGCCGGTCTTATTCCTTCGGGTATACACCGGAAATGGGGTCTGTGGGTGGAACTGTGAGGGGTACAGCGCTAGCCACCGATGGTCCTCTTTGTAGGCGCAGGGGTCCTGTGGCGGTCCCCATGGAGGCTACAGTGATAGGCGACTCCGGATACGGATTTTGCCAAATCATACTACCCACTTGGACATTAACAGATGCTGCCGCTGAAAAACAGTCCTCACTATTATCCGTTGCGGGCCACAACCCAGGCGTTTCCAACTACTGGTAACATGGGTCGCGTGGTCCCTATCCTGGATAGTGGCAAGACCTGATGGATGTTAAGCACAAGGTTGAATTCTTCATGCAGCTTCACCTTATCATTGATTGCTCACCGTGGCGCTTTTCCGATTGCTACTGGGGAGCGCAACTAATTACCTGTCCAACTAACAGAGGAAATTAGGAGCCATTTGTCTTCGAATGACCGATAATGAAATCGGTCGTCGAACGGCTTTGCCAGTTATACATTAATGTTCAACATGCTTTACGGCAGTGTTGCAGAACGTGGTGGGTTTTCGCCTAGCAAGCGTTCTCCCACTAAAAAGCCACAAATGGCTGTTTAACAACACTGCGACCAAACGGCTGTGACTCGCCACTGAATAAAATCGCTGCCCACAACCACCTAATTGCAAGTCGACTAGACTCATATTTCAACTTTTTCCGACACATGCAAGAGTATGATACGCTCCGTCTACATGCACCGTTTCATTGCACTTATAGTGCCTTGACCGTTTCCACTATACACGATTGAACCCTTAGTATCGTCGTGATACACAACTGCTTTTAAACCTTGGTCATGCCTGATTTGGTGTGTCTCTATGAATTTGAGAATATACTAGTTATTTAATTATTTATTTATTTACAAGCACAACGCCGTGGGTAGTATGTAGCATTGCTTGCTGGACACCGCCCGGAACCTTTGCCTCAATAGTCTGATCTACAAGGCAGTGGGGAGCATTTCCAACTAGGGAATATGATTTCGGGGACAGACCGAGATCTGCTTGAGTTCCGTTACACTCAGCATTTGAAATTCTGGAATATTTCATTCGTTTTGCGACCGTGATAAGAAAGGTAACAAACCTCACGGCCAGGCGCAGAGAGATTTTGTCTGGTTTGCACCAAGCTGTACACTAGCTGTCTAGACTTAGGCTGGCGGTAGCAGACTGTTTAGGACCTGAAGGTGCCCACCCACCATCAGAGACAGCGCCTGGCGATCCTGCTCTAATCCAATCAAGTTGTGAGCTTATAACCGCTGCAGCTGTTATCCCCCATTACTAGATATTAATTCAGGGGTGCCATGGACCACTTCCTCTCTACTGAAGAGGTTAGGATTTGGACTAGAATAATGGCAGGGCGCCCACGCTTGAAAGAATGACTCGGGTCCTCAGCCAAAGCCTTCGATTAAATGTACATCCGAAAAGTAGCGGGCCTGGCACAGGGTCAGTTTACTGACTCATGCGGATTGATGTGTCTTGTCCCATAGATAGAAGACGGATGTAACCCAAATTCCACCCAGCAGTCACCAACAGGATGCGTCCATGACATGAGCCCATGGCACAACAATAGTAGCAGTGGGTGGACCAGCTGCCAGCATCTAGCTAACAGAAGCGCCAGTGCACCAAAGGCTCTGCTACCATAAATATATATATATATATATATATTAATATAAAAGTGCGTACGTAGAGCTAGTTAACGATAGTTGACATATATTTAGCAAATATCGCTACATCTAATTATGTATCCGCGTATATATATAATAGTTTTAACATTATGTCCATTTGTTTGTTTGCATATACCTGTATAGCGAAATATAACTATCTGTATTTCGGCCATGACCTTGCGTACATATTTTACGAGGTAGATTTGCACGTCAGTCATTCTACCCGTACTTGTGTGTTTTGTAAAGCAAACTATTTTTATTCGTTTTTAAGGTAGCGCCGGTACTGGAAAATATGCTTTTGCGACAGATCGACAATGCTTACTCGCACATCCATTTAATAACTGTATGTTACTGAAACGCTGCGGCAATGGAACAATATCTACTTTATTTTTGTTAAAAGCATTCGTTTCACATTTTCAGAGGTTAATTTAAGCAATTCTTTATCTTTATAAATATATAAATAAATGGTATATTCTCGGTAAAACGAGACACACCTGCAAGGCATGATCAAATATGCATACAAGCATGGCTTTTTTGGAATAGTAAAACATTTCCTTTTAATGAAAAGAATAAAAGAAATGTAGTCCATAAGAGTGAGCATATTGTCAGATAATAGTTAGACAAAGGAACATGATGGCGATGTGACGCGCAAAAATCAGTCATAACTGTTGTGTCAAGATACAAGTTGGGGGTAATTTCGCCATTAGTGATCCATGTGCACAGGAGCCCAAACAAGGTTTTGGTGCAATCAATGACCATTACGAAGTCGGGATGATCTGTGCTCCATCAATGCTTTCTTCATAGTGAAATCAGTTGCACAGATTGAATATAGAAGGCTGAGGACTGCGTCAGTGTGAAATGATTAGCTTTGACGTTATTTTGTGGTGAGTCACATCCGCCACGTTGCAGCGTTGTTAAGCGGACATTTGTATGTGTTTTTATCTGTTTTTACGGATCTTACAACTGTCTCCGTTGCGTGATACATTTGACAAACTATAGATTTTGGTACCTTACGCCGCTCAATTTCTATATCCAACAATTTACTTGTACCTTTTCAGCTTAATATAAGTACTCCCAAGGTGAATAAATAAACTAATATTTGCTTGACTTTGCCCGGCGTGCCACCAACGCATGGTTATGTAGGTACAGCTGAACAATCGGTTTTGGCAGTTGTAACAATGACAGTAGAAAATTGTTCAGACGCCTACGATTGAAGGTATACAAATGGCGCAAATATGAAAGGAATAGCGTTCGCTGTCGTGAGGACGGGACAACTTTTAAAGGACATAATCGGTCAGCCAGATATAGCAGTAATACCTCGGCCAAGCGTAGGTCAAAGGTGCCGTATGATCGATTAGTGGATAAATGAAGAGCAAGCTGAAAAGTGGCGAGACGATACACTGTGTTCGTGTGCAGGTAACATGAAGCTAAACGATAAAGTGGTAGAAACAGCAGTGACGATGAAGTATGCAGATATAGAAGTGTCCGTGTATTGAAGGTTGCAAGAATGGTGAACTGAGGCGCTTGTTGACTTGCCAATGTGAATCCATGGGCTGTGACGTTATTTAGTTGCAAATAACATCCACCAATCCTCAGTGTCGTTAAACGGACATTTCTGGCTTTGTATAGAGAGAAAGCTTGCCACGCAAAGTACCCGCCGCGTCCTGAAACGCTGCCGCCGATCAAATCGAGTATCACGTTGTAACTGCTATACTTCTTCTTGAGCGATTATTTGCTCGGTTATTGGTAGTCAATTATGTCCCATTTTTCCTTCGGCCGATACATGTTGGGCAAGTGCCTGTTTCGTCCCTGGGTCCTATACTGTCCTGAATGAATGTTTGAGCCCGTTTAGCGGGTAGGTCTTGAAATGGAAAATTTTCGAATGTTCCGTGTCCGTCGTCTTTCTAGCCACATAAATTCACCAGGGCTATTCGACAAACCCTCCTGTTGAAGGTTTTTGAGGCGCTAAAAGAGGCTTAACCAACTTGTTCAGGCTTTGTGGTATTGCAAGTTGTCTAGAAACAGTAATGGAGGGTCCTCTCGCGGCAAGTTGTAAAACTGACTGGCGATATGGTTCCCTGCGGCCAAGAGAAATGGTCAAAGTAGAGTGAATAGCTCAAGATAGTCGGTAGGTAAAAAGTATTTATCCCATAGTAGAAAATGGCCGAACCCAATTGTCCTGGCTTTGGTGGATGTTAGCAATGAATCAGGATTTGTGCAAATGCAAACGAAATTGAAGCGGCAGGAGAACCTTCCTTCCAAAATCAAATAAATGGTCCTTGCATGCGGGGTAACATTAAATGTCAACGTGAGAGCTCAAGGTAGGTTGCATGTGATAGAGGTATTACTAAGGGAGCCGACCCGTATTTCACTGACCACCGGATAGTTTTATCCTCCCAAGATAAAGAATAAATAGTTCGTTCAATAAGTTACAAATATGCAATGCATAAGCTTCTATTTCTACTTAGTTTAAGAAACATTATACCACGTATTATCGTGTTGCGGCCGCAGTGCTGGATGGTTCCTCGAGTATGGACGCTGCATAAGTGACCATCTCGCAAAACAGGGCAACAACCAAAAGCAGCCACCCATACAGACGACAAGCATGTACGCAGGACGCAGTCCAGCACATGTTACGTTTCAAATGTGGTTGAAGTAATATGCCCCTATACCATGTAGCGTCGTCAGTCAAATATCGCGTATGCACGTGTTGGCTACGAAGAGAGGCCAGCAGACCCCGGGTAGGTAGAGTAAGAAAGAGATGTACTAGATCAGAAAAGGAAATGAAGCAAGGGCAAAGACATTTTGATGCGACGCAGAGCGAATATGCATCATCTGTCGGACATCAGAAGAAGGCGGACGAAGTACGCTGGATATGAAACGAACCCATCGCTCGGAGATGGTGGCAGTGACGCATTTACTTGAGGTCTTAAATAGACAGCATAACAGGAACGCAGTGACAGCCGGACATTAGTAACTTAACGTCGGAACTGCCGTTTTTGGAAGATGGGTGAACTCGGATCATGCAGGTGGAACTAAGGGAAAAGAAAGTAATCAAAGTACTGTAGTGATTTACCATTCCTAGCCTGGACGCGGCGATAAGACGGCGAGAAGGTTTATACTAGCAGGATCAAAGGTGTCAGATGGGAGCCGACGCTGATTGCGTAATGATAAAAATGTCACTTTGGCATAACGGGGTCGACGGAGAGGGAAGCCGGTGTAGACTTATACGCCTCATCTTTGGAATAGTAAATAATAAGCACGTGAGGCGGCTTCCGCAGAAGTGGCGGCAATGAGTGTGTTGCCATGAAGATAGTTAGTCCGTAATAGCTGAACTTGGAAACGACAGAAGCTGGCCGACGCAGATAGATGGTCGGCGAAAAGACCGTGGGGAACAAAAAGGGTAAAAGCGGTACGCCAAACAGAAGGGAAATATGGCGGCTGTTTGCAAACCAAGTGCTTAGGTAGACTGACAATAGATAGGGCAAAAAGAACAGAGATTCCGAGGTTAGTACTATTTAAAGCAGTGAAGTAGAACTAAGAGCGAGGAGCGGGGGGATACATATATGAAGAAACCAAAAGTAGGTTGTAGGTAGACAGACACACGCGCACATGTAGAGACAGCCAATGATGAGTGTGTGAAACTCTGACTGGCTTTGACTTTACATACGCCGTATGGGTTAAGAACTGATGAAAGCAAAGTCTGATGACTGCGCATTTCTAATACTATGGGTTTCTAACTGAGAAAGCAGCAAAGAATCCCCGAACTCATATTCTTATATAAAGTCAGAGGCACAAGCTCATCTATATTAGTGTTACTACGTGTAGAAGTGTCCCATGCGCAGTTTGACTAAAATAATGCTTGTGAAAGTAGCGAGCGGCATACTGGTGCGTTTGCCCTTGATACCACTTTTCCAAGGGTTAGGCTGGTATTAACCGTTCCTCAGGGTTTGTGCCTGACAAGAACAAGTACAACGGAGAACCTAGGCTTCCTGGTTGTCTGCTTCTGTCTAACTACTCCTCTGTAACTTAGACGTCAGCGGTATAGGCTCTGCAGGTTTAGCTCTACTGCTATATTTGTTCACTTGTTATTGCTCTAACCCTCTTCTTACCTTTATTTTATGTCCCAAGCCCAACGAGCTGACCACTCCAGTCTCACTTGATCGGCCTCCTGCTCTCCGCATTCACTCACACACATAAGACGCCTTTCCTGGTTCGGCTGTTCTAATGGACTGTCTAGTTTCTCGAAGGCTTCGTTGACTTTTTCGCACTTTCAATAAAAGTCTTTCACAACCCTACGCTGTCGTTTCCTTATTCCGGTCTCTGATTGCTTTTCAACTGCATGGCCATCTCTGCATGGCCTTGATCTATTCTTATCCGAACGTATATGTGTTTTCTGCCTGCATCCATACTACTGCGACGTGCCGCATACCCAAAGCATTGTTCCCCCGAGCACTTTGCTGGACTTGCTTACGCGTTATTATCATAGCTATTTTCGTTCCTAGCTTTGACCCGCACCAGTCGTCAGCTCTACACAGCTAAACGACCTAGTCTAATTCCACTTACTAATCCAAACTCTTCGGATCGCCTTCTCACCACCCGACAACGCGAAGTCCCCTGAGACGTCACTGTTCACGGTACGGCTAATTTAAACTTTTATGTAACGCATGTACTTAAGCTATATAGTTTATAATGATACATAAAAGGTGAGGTTCATTAGTGATAATACGTTTGCAACTGAGCTATTTCTCTGAGTTCCGGTTGCATCGCCGTCTTTTGTTTGTATATCTGCCATTGTTTGTTGTCCTCTCCGAGATTTCCGCAGAACTGGTGAACAATAACTGCGGATACGTTCACTGCTTTGACCTCAACACTTCAACGAAGCACAATATCCACTTAGCTGGTAATGGATGAATACTTATTACGCTGTATTATTACTTAACCAATGGAAAAAATACTTTCTTCTTTTCTTGGATGGATGCACTATATTGAGGCCTGAATAATTGGGTTTAGCTCGCCTCCGCTTCATATAATGCTTACTCGGTGTTTACTCGCTGACACTTAATGTCATTTGGGACCCGACCTCTGACCGGAGGACAGACTTTCCTGCCTTTGCTGCTCACCTAATTTGGAAATCTCCCAACACAATACTATATTTCGTCATGGCAAGAACAAATGGGTTCGGCCATTTACATTACTGAAATTCTTTTCACTTACCACATCTGGAGCAGTCCACACTACTTTTACCGTCTACATGGCCTTGGTTGCCAGTGTTCCCAATCAAAATAACTTAACGTGGGAGGATCTCCGGTTCGTTATACCGGACAACATGCAGCTTTTTCGGGTCTGAACCATTGCGTTTGACCATTCACCTTTCTCTAATAATTGGTTCAACATCATATTACTGGATACCCCTCGGTGACATAACGCGGTTCTACAGAAGACAAATAGAAAACATTCCAAAATGTACAATCTATAGTTTACCTACCGTACGGGTCGTGTCATTCCGTCAGGAAGTGCCAGGACCCACAGATGCTACAGTCCCGCGCCCATCATGCATCAGCCAGCGAAAATTATCGATGTATCCTGACTGCGAATAACAGAACCAATATTCGGTCAATAGGAAGCATTGCCTGTTGCAGCTTGCCGTTCCAATATATCGATAGCAGTGTTCCAGCACGTGGTGGGTTTCCGTCTGACAAGCGTCTACCCTATACAAGCCACCGAAACAAGTTTAACAACACTGCGGCTTCGCGGAGGTGACCCGCCCCTGAATAAAGCCACAGTCAATAACTTCACAATAACAAGCTGACCAGGACTACATACTACCATGTTTGATAAGCCCCGACACTTTTTTTTCTGCATATTTCGTCGCCATGTCCTTTTCTGCAGAGATAACTTTGTTCTTTACGCCATACTCACATGAACCCAGCTTATGGTGCAATCACGATTGAGCATGTTCTTCACCAGCTCTATGCTCGTTGATCAGTTTAGTTAATGATTTATTTCTGCATAAATAGTTACTGCAAGTTATGGCGGAACGACTGTGCCGATAGCAAAATACACAAACTCAAAACAATGGGCCTTCTTCAGTTTAACGAAGGTTCTATCTGTAAATTTTTAAATACGACGGTCTAAAAGCTCACCGATTGTCTCTGTTAAAACTGCCAAGACACGTCTGCATCATTTCACTTATTTGATCATGAATTGCGAGCAACCAACGCAAAGGCAAAAATAACTGTTGGTTTATTTATTTATACTTGCTACAAGTGCTTCTGCTTTGGATTAAATGCAAAGTTATCCGCTGCTAGAATTGACCACAGAAACACGGAATTCTTTTGTATGCATGCTCCCAAAGTTGCTCGGTGGATGGTGATGCTGGTTCCTGAACGCTATTCTATGGCACTTGTTTGATGTACAAGTTTAGTTCATGCAATCTCGAATTGCCTAATGCCATTTCAGGAACAGTTTGCGTGCACAATGGCAAGTTCAGGAGCATTTCAGTTGCGGCTTGTTCTGTGGTAAAGCATTCAGATGAATCCATAAGACTCTGCTTGCAATAAAAATAAAATTATTTGCAAAAGCGCCACTCCACAAGACAGGTTTTACTAACATACAGAACTGATAATAAAAGTCACGGTCAACAATATTGACCCCAACTTAGTGTACGTAAGCATGTGCGCAAGGATCTGTGCTGCCATATCTATGGAATAACAACTGTTCAATAATGCAAGGCTGTATATTAAGGAACATATTTGAACCAGCGTCAGAGTATATACTCGGCTGATATGTCAAATGTGTTTTGCAGTACTCCCGCCGGAAGTGCATTTTCCAACCTTGTGCAATCAAACGCTCCCACGAATTCCACCTGAGCTTGCGGAACCGCAGGATTCGCCCCCGGCGGGATTTCATATACTGGCTGTTTTCCAGCTGGACGGCCAACGTCTGTGTTCTCTAACTATATGCGTAGTTAGGACACGTTTTACGATTAAAGGTAAACGGTATGCTTAATGGATCTATAAAAAGCAAGAGAATGTAGCGTTAGTTGCTTAGTTCGTGTATCTGTGGAAATTACAAGCGTTATTATATAACGATTGACAAGTGGCCAACTATGAAACTGAAGGTTTACTTACCTATAGGAAGCCATGTACTATGGGTCCGTATAACGAAAGGGGTGAGAGCAAAGTACTTAGTAGTCCTAAATGTATGTGGATGGATGCATTCCAAGTGCCCTATAGGTAATAATTGTCCGCCAAGTATGGAACCTTAGAAATGAAAGAAATGGTAAAGTGTATTGGGAACGAAAGTTCTGATGAATACTTGCTAACACATTTAGAAGGTGTTTTCACAAAAATTGCCGCATTACGTAACAGCAAACTGCGGTCCAACCGTGCGCATTGGCCCATGGATAGCTGCGAACATTGCGGCGTTTTCAATGTCAAAACCAAATATGCATCTACTAATCGAATTGCCTCGGAAATGGCCTCCAGAGCGCAACCGATTGCATGGTGTACGTACGGCATCCTACAAGCTCTTCCTTCGCGAGCCATTTATTCACTCTACCATATAGCATAATACCCGTCCTCATTCTCACTGCCCACTTATTTTGCCTATATATCTATACTAAAAGCAAAGCTATGCAAAACTCTTAACCAATGAGGAGAGCATAGTCTTCGTAACCAAGTGCATTACTACCTGCATCTTAATCCGTAACCTTACCAGCCATCAAGGGGGCAGTGTCAGACATCCTGGTTACAAACGCGACATCACTGCGCTGCCACACAACACGACGAAGACACACGTTTTCAAGGTTCATTGGATCCTTGGATCGTAGCGAAATGAAAGGAAATCCTTTCAGCTTCAGCCTTTCCAGTTTATACCAGGGATGGGTTGGTCAACGCGAGACAGGACTACGCATAGAGCCGTCAAACTCGTAACAGCATTAGCATGGTTCCGGCACCTTCAGCAAGTCAGCGTCCAAACTTTTTCTGCAACATTTATTTGTTGCATCAAGGACGGACTTCGGTAAGCTGGCTCCAGTCATTCCCGGCAGAAGCTTCTTCGAATGACATGGAACATCCATGATAAACCGTTCTTATGAATATTGTGTACATATATACAACTAAGCATTATTGGTATTTACGTTAAGAGCACCTGCACGAAACAAATGCTATGACGACGCGATCCGACGGAAGACAGTTATTAGGTAGCACGCCGCCTTACAGCTAAATTGAGATGGAGGCCTAACGCCGTTGCTGTAATTAAACCTCTTGCCATAATACAGTTGTGGCCCGCATGAAGTAATACAAAAATATAATAATGGATCACTATCCGAACTGCCTCTAAGTAGTGACAACTGTGTGGCTCGGCTTTAACCAGTTCCAGCAAATAGTCTGGAGGAGTGTTACATGAAGTGGGGTTTCGCCCGGTAAGAGTATTACATATAACAAGCCAACTAAATAAAGTCACTGCCCAAACTTACGATAACAAGTTAAGCAAATACACAGACGTCAAACATTTCCTCAGAAGCCGGCGACGCGATCGAACTCATGCAGCAAATAGCAATATATTTGCAAACCCAAGTAACGCACCTACCTACCTATCTATGTTGATGGATCCATATATATGCAAATCCTATTCTACAATTGCACAATTCTTACTCAATCGTTGTACCATTACTATTGCTCATGCCTTTACTGGCGTGGCAGGTGCAGCGGAGAATAACAGCTTATTTATTTATATATATCGGCAATATATGACACGTTTATAGGTATAAAAATTCGCTAGTTCTGAATCGCAGATTAGCACAGCAATATATATGGTTGGCGGCATCTGGTTTCGGATTTGCCTGTCACGGTGGTCAGCCACAGGACGCCTGCGCCTACAGTGGGATCATGGATGGCTTGCGCTGCATCACCCACAGCTCCATCCACACACCCCATATCCAGTGTAAACGCGAAGGAATAAGACCGGGAGGCATGCGGATGGGAACCAATTTTCATCAACGGAGCCGGCCCACACTCCTTCACAGGCAAAC
This sequence comes from Dicrocoelium dendriticum, assembly GCA_944474145.2. Lineage (NCBI taxonomy): Eukaryota > Metazoa > Platyhelminthes > Trematoda > Plagiorchiida > Dicrocoeliidae > Dicrocoelium > Dicrocoelium dendriticum. The sequence continues at coordinate 91,500,975 of OX104064.1, read as the reverse complement.
ACAAACACGCTGGATTTGGGAATCAAGTGCACACAATGCGGTGGCTGGACCGTAGTCCGCTTCACACTAACTACCTAGACCCACTCTTCGAGCATAGCATGACCAACTGGAAAGTGCACCCCGTCCCCTCCAGCAACCACCAACTGTCTCCTGGAGCCAGTATGGACGAGGTAGTGGGTAATAGACAGCTAGGCACCTTATCAACATGCACATCAAGCGCAGCCACATCTGGGATGTCAACCAATTGCCAATCACTGGAAATGCCGATATTGATTAAAGTAAACGCATATGACGACATAAATACTCGCTAAATGAGCATATAGAAGAAATCCGTTATAAGTGAATCCATGATAAGTACAGCAATATATATATATATATGTAGAGTAGCATTTTCATATATATGGATTGGAGGCGGTTCGGTTAGCCAGCCATTATTGTATGTGGCATATATATATATATATATATATATATATATATATATATTGCTGTACCTATCACAGAATCACTTATAACAGATTTCTTCTATATGCTCATTTAGCGAGTATTTATGTCGTCATATGCGTTTACTTTAATCGATATCGGCATTTCCAGTGATTGGCTATTGGTTGACATCCCAGATGTGGCTGCGCTTGATGTGCATGTTGATAAGGTGCCTAGCTGTCTATTACCCACTACCTCGTCCATACTGGCTCCAGGAGACAGTTGGTCGTTGCTGGAGAGGACGGGGTGCACGTTCCTGTTGGTCATGCTGTGCTCGAAGAGTGGGTCCATGTAGTCAGTGTGGAGCGGACCACGGTCCAGCCACCGCCTTGTGTGCACTTGATTCCCAAATACAGCGTGTTTGTGTTTGTCTGTGAAGGAGTGTGGGCCGGCTCCGTTGATGAAAATTGGTTCCCATCCGCATGCCTCCTGGTCTTATTCCTTCGAGTTTACACTGGATATGGGGTGTGTGGATGGAGCTGTGGGTGATGCAGTGCAAGCCATCCATGGTCCCTCTGTAGGCGCAGGCGTCCTGTGGCTGACCACCGTGACAGGCAAATCCGAAAACAGATGCCGCCAACCATATATATTGCTGTGCTAATATGCAATTCAGAACTAATGAATTTTCATACCTATAAACGTGTCATATATTGCCGATATATATAAATAAATAAACTGTTATTCTCGGCTGCACCTGCCACGCCAGTAAAGGCATGAGCAATAGTAATAGTACAACGATTGAGCAAGAATTGTGCAATTGTAGAATAGGATTTGCATATATATGGATCCATCAACGTAGATAGGTAGGTAGGTGTGTTACTTGGGTTTGCAAATATGATGCTATTTGCCGCACGAGTTCGATCTCGTCGCCGGCTTCTGAAGAAATGTTTGACGTCTGTGTATGTGCTAAGCTTTTTATCGTAAGTTTGGGCAGTGACTTTATTTAGTTGGCTTGTTATATGTAATACTCTTACCGGGCGAAACCCCACTTCATGTAACACTCCTCCAGACTATTTGCTGGAACTGGTTAAAGCCGAGCCACACAGTTGTCACTACTTAGAGGCAGTTCGGATAGTGATCCATTATTATATTTTTGTATTACTTCATGCGGGCTACAACTGTATTATGGCAAGAGGTTTAATTACAGCAACGGAGTTCGACCTCCATCTCAAGAAAGCTGTACGGCGGCGTGCTACCTACTGACTGTTTCCCGTCGGATCGCGCCGTCATAGCACTTGTTTCACGCAGGTGTTGTTAACGTAAAAACAAATAATGCTTAGTTGTGTATATGTTCACAATATTCATAGGAACGGTTTGTCATGGGTGTTCCATGTCATTCGAGAAGCTTCTGCCGGGAATGATTGGAGCCAGCTGACCGAAGTCCGTCCTTGATGCAACAAATAGATGTTGCAGAAAAAGTTTGGACGCTTACTTGATGAAGGTGCCGGAACCTTGCTACTTCTGTTACGACTTTGACGGCTCTATGCGTAGTCCTGTCTCGCGTTGACCAACCCATCCCTGGTATAAACTGGAAAGGCTGAAGCTGAAAGGATTTCCTTTCAGTTCGCTACGATCCAAGGATCCAATAAACCTTGAAAACATGTGTCTTCGTCGTGTTGTGTGGCAGCGCAGTGATGTCACGTTTGTAACCATGATGTCTGACACTTCCCCCTTGACGGCTGGTACGGTTACTGATCCACATGCAGGTAGTAATGCACTTAGTTAGAAGGCTATGCTCTCCTAATTGGTTAAGAGTTTCGCAAAGCTTTGCGTTTAGTATAGGTATATAACAAAATAAGAGGGCAGTGAGAATGAGGACAGGTATTATGCCATATGGTAGCGTGAATAAATGGCTCGCGAAGGAAGAGCTTGTAGGATGTCGTACATACACCATGCAACCGGTTGCGCTCTGAAGGTCATTTCCGAGGCAATTCGATTAGTAGATGCATATTTGGTTTTGACATTGAAAACACCGCAATGTTTGCAGCTATCCATGGGCCAATGCGCACGGTTGGACCGCATTTTGCTGTCACCTAATGCGGCAATTTTTGTGAAAACACCTCCTAAATGTGTTATCAAGTATTTATTATAACCTTCGTTCCAAATACACTTTACCGTTTCTTTCGTTTCTAAGTTTCCCCACTTGGCGGACAACTATTACCTATAGGGCACTTGGAATGCATCCATCCACATACATTTAGGACTACTAAGTACTTTGCTCTCACCCCTTTCGTTATACGGACCCACAGTACATGGCTTCCTATAGGTAAGTAAACCTTCAGTTTCATAGTTAGCCACTTGTTAATCGTTATATAATAACGTTTGTAATTTCCGCAGATACACGAAGTAATCAGCTAACGCTACATTCTCTTGCTTTTTATAGTTCCATTAAGCACACCGTTTACATTTAATCGTAAAACGTATCCTAACTACGCATATAGTTAGAGAACACAGAAGTTGGCCGTCCAGCTGGAAAACAGCCAGTATATGAAATCCCGCCGGGGGCGAATCCTGCGGTTCCGCAAGCTCAGGTGGAACTCGTGGGAGCGTTTAATTGCACAAGGTTGGAAAATGCACTTCCGGCGGGAGTACTGCAAAACACATTTGACATATCAGCCGAGTATACACTCTGACGGTGGTTCAAATATGTTCGTTAATATACAGCCTTGCATTATTGAATAGTTGTTATTCCATAGACATAGCGGCACTGATCCTTGCGCACATGCTTACGTACACTAATTTGGGGTCAATATTGTTGACAGTGACTTTTTATTATCAGTTCTGTATGTCAGTAAAATCTGTCTTGTGGAGTGGCGCTTTTGCAAATAATTTTATTTTTATTGCAAGCAAAGTCTTATGGATTCATCTGAATGCTTTACCACAGAACACGCCGCAACTGAAATGCTCCTGAACTTGCCATTGTGCACGCAAACGGTTCCTGAAATGGTATTAAGCAATTCGAAATTGCATGAGCTAAACATGTACATCAAACAAGTGCCATAGAATAGCGTTCAGGAACCAGCATCACAATCCACCGAGCGACTTTGGGAGCATGCATACAAAAGAATCACGTGTTTCAGTGGTCAATTCTAGCAGCGGATAACTTTGCATTAAATCCAAAGCAGAAGCACTTGTAGCAATTATAAATAAATAAACCAACAGTTATTTTTGGCTTTGCGTGGGTTGCTCGCGATTCATGATCAAATAAGTGAAATGATGCAGACGTGTCTTGGCAGTTTTAACAGAGACAATCGGTGAGCTTTTAGACCGTGGTATTTAAAAATTTACGGATAGAACGTTCGTTAAACTGAGGAAGGCCCATTGTTGTGAGTTTGTGCATGTTTCTATGGGCACAGTCGTTCCGCCATAATGTGCAGTAACTATTTATGCAGGGATAAATCATTAACTAAACTGATCAACGAGCATAGAGCTGGTGAAGAACACGCTCAATCGTGATTGCACCATAAGCTGGGTTCATGTGAGTATGGCGTAAAGAACAAAGTTATCTCTGCAGAAAAGGACGTGGCGACGAAATATGCAGAAAAGAAAGTGTCGGGGCTTATCAAACATGGTAGTATGTAGTCCTGGTCAGCTTGTGAGTGTGAACTTATTGGCTGTGGCTTTATTCAGGGGCGGGTCACCTCCGCGAAGCCGCAGTGTTGTTAAACTTGTTTCGGTGGCTTGTATAGGGTGGACGCTTGTCAGACGGAAACCCACCACCTGCTGGAACACTGCCATCGATATATTGGAACGACAAGCTGCAACAGACAATGCTTCCTATGGACCGATTATTGGTTCTGTTATTCGCAGTCAGGATACATCCATAATTTTCGCTGGCTGATGTATGATGGGCGCGGGACTGTAGCATCTGTGAAGTCTGTCACTTCCTGACGGAATGGCACGACCCGTACGGTAGGTAAACTATAGATTGTGCGTTTTGGAATGTTTTCTATTTGTCTTCTGTAGAACCGCGTAATGTCTCCGAGGGGCATCCAGTATTATGATGTTGAACCAATTATTAGAGGAAGGTGAATGGTCAAACGCAATGGTTCAGACCCGAAATAGCTGCATGTTGTCCGGTATAACGAACCGGAGATCCTCCCACGTTAAGTTCTTTTGCTTGGGAACACTGGCAACCAAGGCCATGTAGACGGTAAAAGTAGTGTGGACTGCTCCAGATGTGGTAAGTGAAAAGAATTTCAGTAAGGTAAATGGCCGAACCCATTTGTTCTTGCCATAACGAAATATAGTATTGTGTTGGGAGATTTCTAACTTAGGTGAGCAGCAAAGGCAGGAAAATCTGCCCTCCGGTCAGAGGTCGGGTCCCATATGACATTAAGTGTCAGCGCGTGAACACCGAGTAAGCATTACATGAAGCGGAGGCGATCTAAACCCAATTATTCAGGCCTCAATATAGTGCATCCATCCAAGAAAACAAGAAAGTATTTTTTCCATTGGTTAAGTAATAATACAGCGTAATAATTATCCATCCCTTTCCAGCTAAGTGAATATTGTGCTTCGTTGAATTGTTGAGGTCAAAGCAGCGAACGTATCCGCGGTTATTGTTTACCAGTTCTGCGGAAATCTCGGAGAGGACAACAAACAAAGGCAGACATACAAACAAAAAACGACGATGCAACCGGAACTCAGAGAAAAAGATCAGTCGCAAACGTATTATCACTAATTAACCTCACCTTTTATGTATCATTATAAACTATATATCTTAAGTACATGCGTTACATAAAAGTTTAAATTAGCCGTACCGTGAACAGTGACGTCTCAGGGGACTTCGCGATGTCGGGTAGCGAGAAGGCGATCCGAAGAGTTTGGATTAGTAAGTGGAATTAGACTAAGTCGTTCAATTAAGTAGAGATGACGACTGGTGCGGGTCAAAGCTAGGAATGAAAAAAGCTGTGATAATAACGCGTGAGCAAGTCCAGCAAAGTGCTAGGGGGAACAATGCTTTGGGTATGCGGCACGTCGCAGTAGTATGGATGCAGGCAGAAAGCACATATACGTTCGGATAAGAATAGATCAAGGCCATGCAGAGATGGCCATTCAGTTGAAAAGCAATCAGGGACCGGAATAAGGAAACGACAGCGTAGGGTTGAGAAAGACTTTTATTGAAAGTGTGAAAAAGTCAACGAAGCCTTCGAGAAACTAGACAGTCCATTAGAACAGCCTAACCCGGAAAGGCAACGTCTTATGTGTGTGCGTGAATGTGGAGAGCAGGAGGCCGATCAAGTGAGACTGGAGTGGTCGGCTCGTTGGGCTTGGGACATAAAATAAAGGTAAGAAGAGGGTTAGAACAATAACAAGTGAACAAATATAGCAGTAGAGCTAAATCTGCAGAGTCTATACCTCTGACGTCTAAGTTACAGAGGAGTAGTTAGACAGAAGCAGACAACAAGGAAGCCTAGGTTCTCCATTGTACTTGTTCTTGTCAGGCACAAACCCTGTGGAACGGTTGATACCAGCCTAACCTGTGGAAAAGTGGTATCAAGAGCAAGCGCACCAGTATGCCGCTCGCTACGTTCACAAGCATTATTTTAGTCAAACTGCGCATGGGACACTTCTACACGTAGTAACACTAATATAGATGAGCTTGTGCCTCTGACTTTATGTAAGAATATGAGTTCGGGGATTCTTTGCTGCTTTCTCAGTTAGACACCAATAGTATTGGAAATGTGCAGTCATCAGACTTTGCTTTCATCAGTTCTTAACCCATGCTGCATATATAACGTCAAAGCCAGTCAGAGTTTCACACACTCAGCATTGGCTGTCTCTATTTGTGCGCTTGTGTCTGTCTACCTACCACCTACTTTTGGCTTCTTCATATATGTATTCCTCCGCTCCTCGCTCTTAGCTCTACTTCACTGCTTTAATTAGTACTAACCTCGGAATCTCTGTTCTTTTTGCCCTATCTATTGTCAGCCTATTTAAGCACTTGGTTTGCAAACAGCCGCCATATTTCCCTTCTGTTTGGCGCACCGTTTTTACCCTTTTTGTTCTCCACGGTCTTTTCGCCGACAAGCTATCTGCGTCGGCCAGCTTCTGTCTTTTCCAAGTTCAGCTAATACGGACTACCTAGCTTCATGGCAACACACTCATTGCCGCAACTTCTGCGGAAGTCGCCTCACGTGCTTATTATTTACTATTCCAACGATGAGGCTTGTAAGTCTACACCGGCTTCCCTCTCCGTCGACCCCGTTATGCCAAAGTGACATTTTTATCATTACGCAACCAGCGTCGGCTCCCACCTGACACCTTTGATCCTGCTAGTATAAACCTTCTCGCCGTCTTATCGCCGCATCCAGGCTAGGAATGGTAAATCACTACAGTACCTCGATTACTTTCTTTTCCCTTAGTTCCACCTGCATGATCCGAGTTCACCCATCTTACAAAAACGGCAGTTCCGACGTTGAGTTACTAATGTCCGGCTGTCACTGCGTTCCTCCCATCCTGTCTATCTAAGACCTCAAGTAAATGCGTCACTGCCACCATCTCCGAGAGATAGATTCGTTTCATATCCAGCGTACTTCGTCCGCCTTCCTCTGATGTCCGACAGATGATGCATATTCGCTCTGCGTCGCATCAAAATGTCTTTGCCCTTGCTTCATTTCCTTTTCTGATTTAGTACCTCTTTCTTTCTCTACCTACCCGGGGTCTGCTGGCTTCTCTTCGTAGCGAACACGTGCATAGGCGATATTTGACTGACGACGCTACATGGTATAGGGGCATATTACTTCAACCACATTTGAAACGTAGCATGTGCTGGACTGCGTCCTGCGTACATGCCTGTCGTCTGTTTGGGTGGCTGATTTTGGTTGTTGCCCTGTTTGGCGAGATGGTCACTTATGCAGCGTCCATACTCGAGGAACCATCCAGCACTGCGGCCGCAACACGATAACACGTGGTATAATGTTTCTTAAACTAAGTAGGAATAGAAGCTTATGCATTGCATATTTGTAATTTATTGACCGGACTATTTATTCTTTAGCTTGGGAGGATAAAACTATCCGGTGGTCAGTGTAATTCGGGTCGGTTCCCTTAGTAATACCTCTATCACATGCATCCTACCTTGAGCTCTCACGTTGACATTTAATGTTACCCCACATGCAAGGACCATTTATTTGCTTTTGGAAGGAATGTTCTCCTGCCGCTTCAATTTCGTTTGCATTTGCACAAATCCTGATTCATTGCTAACATCCACCAAAGCCAGGACAATTGGGTTCGGCCATTTTCTACTATGGGATAAATACTTTTTACCTACCGACCATCTTGAGCTATTCACTCTACTTTGACCATTTCTCTTGGCCGTAGATAACCATATCGCCAGTCAGTTTTACAACTTGCCGCGAGAGGACCCTCCATTACTGTTTCTAGACAACTTGCAATGCCACAAAGCCTGAACCAGTTGGTTAAGCATTTATAGCGCCTCAAAAACCTTCAACACGATGGTTTGTCGAATAGCCCCTGGTGAATTTATGTGGTTAGAAAGACGACGGACACGTAACATTCGAAAAATTTCCATTTCAAGACCTACCCGCCGAACGGGCTCAAACATTCATTCAGGACAGTATAGGACCCAGGGACGGAACAGGCACTCGCCCAACATTTATCAGCCGAAGGAAAAATGGGACATAATTGACTACCAATAACCGAGCAAATAATCGCTCAAGAAGAAGTATAGCAGTTACAACGTGATACACGATTTGATCGGCGGCAGCGTTTCAGGACGCGGCGGGTACTTTGCGTGGCAAGCTTTCTCTCTATACAAAGCCAGAAATGTCCGTTTAACAACACTGAGGGTTGGTGGATGTTATTTGCCACTAAATAACGTCACAGCCCATGGATTCACATTGGCAAGTCAACAAGCGCCTCAGTTCACCATTCTTGCAATTTTCAATACACGGACACTTCAATATCTGCATACTTAATCATCATTGCTGTTTCTACCACTTTACCGTTTAGCTTTATGTTACCTGGACACGAACACAGTGTATCGTCCCGCCTCTTTCCAGCTTGCTCTCCATTTATCCACTAATCGATCATACGGCACCTTTGACCTACGCTTGGCCGAGGTATTACTGCTATACCTGGCTGACCGATTATGTCCTTTAAAAGGTGTCCCGTCCTCACGACAGCAAACTCTATTCCTTTCATATTTGCGCCATTTGTATAACTTCAATCGTAGGCGTCTGAACAATTTTCTACTGTCATTGTTACAATTGCCAAAACAGACTGTTCAGCTGTACCTACATAACCATGCCTTGGTGGCACGCCGGGCAAAGTCAAGCAAATGTTAGTTTATTTATTCACCTTGGGAGTACTTATATTAAGCTGAAAAGGTACAGGTAAATTGTTGGATACAGAAATTGAGCGGCGTAAGGTACCAAAATCTATAGTTTGTCAAATGTGTCACGCAACGGCGACAGTTGTAAGATCCGTAAAAACATATAAAAACATATACAAATGTCCGCTTAACAACGTTGCAACGTGGCGGATGTGACTCGCCACAAAATAAAGTCACAGCTAATCATTTCACACTGACGCAGTCCTCAGCCTTCTACATCCAATCTGTGCAACTGATTTCACTATGAAGAAAGCATTGATGGAGCACAGATCATCCCGACTTCGTAATGGTCATTGATTGCACCAAAACCTTGTTTGGGCTCCTGTGCACATGGATCACTACATGGCGAAATTACCCCCAACTTGTATCTTGACACAACAGTTATGACTGATTTTTGCGCCACATCGCCATCATGTTCCTTGGTCTGACTATTATCTGACAATATGCTCACTCTTATGGACTACATCATTTCCTTTATTCTTTTCATTAAAAGGAAATGTTTTACTATTCCAAAGAAGCCATGCTTGTATGCATATTTGATCATGCCTTGCAGGTGTGTCTCGTATTACCCAGAATATACCATTTATTTATATATTTATGAAGATGAAGAATTGCTTAAATTAACCTCTGAAAATGTGAAACGAATGCTTTTAATAAAAATACAGTAGATATTGTTCCATTGCCGCAGAGTTTCGGGTACATACAGTTAGTAACTGGATTTGCGAGTATGCATTGTCGAGCTGTCGCAAAAGCATATTTTCCAGTACCGGCGCTACCTTAAAAACGAATAAAAATAGTTTTCTATACAAAACACACAAGTACGGGTTGAATGACGGACATGCAACTCTACCTCGTAAAATATGTACGCAAGGCCAAGGCCGAAATACAGGTAGTTATATTTCGCTATACAGATATATGCAAATAAACCAATGGACATAATGTTAAAACTATTATATATACGCGGATACATAATTAGATGTAGCGATATTTGCTAAATATATGTCAACTATCGTTAACTAGCTCTATGTACACACTTATATATATATATATATATATATATATATATATATATATATATATATATATATATATATATATATGGTAGGAGAGCCTTTGGTGCACTGACGCTTCTGTTAGCTAGATGCTGGTAGCTGGTCTACCCACTGCTACTATTGTTGTGCCATGGGCTCATGTCCTGGACGCATCCTGTTGGTGACCGCTAGGTGGAATTTGGGTTACATCCGTCTTCTATCTATGGGACAAGACACATCAATCCGCATGAGTCAGTAAACTGACCCTCTGCCAGACCCGCTACTTTTCGGATGTACATTTAATCGAAGGCTTTGGCTGAGGACCCGAGTCATTCTTTCAAGCGTGGGCGCCCTGCCATTATTCTAGTCCAAATCTTAACCTCTTTAGTAGAGAGGAAGTGGTCCATGGCACCCCTGAATTAATATCTAGTAATGGGCGACAACAGCTGCAGCGGTTATAAGCTCACAGCTTGGTTGGCTTAGAGCACGATCGCCAGGCGCTGTCTCTGATGGTGGGTGGGCATTTTCAGGTCCTAAACAGTCTGCTACCGCCAGCCTAAATCTAGACAGCTACGGTACAGCTTGGTGCAAACCAGTCAAAATCTCTCTGCGTCTGGCCGTGAGCCTTGTTACCTTTCTTATCACGGTCGCAAAACGAATGAAATATTCCAGAATTTCAAATGCTGAGTGTAACGGACCTCAAGCAGATCTCGGTCTGTCCCCGAAATCATATTCCCTAGTTGGAAATGCTCCCCACTGCTTTGTAGATCAGACTATTGAGGCAAAGGTTCCGGGCGGTGTCCAGCAAGCAAACCTATATACTACCCACGGCGTTGTGCTTGTAAATAAATAAATAATTAAATAAATATTTTATTCTCAAATTCATAGAGACACACTAAATCAGGCATGACCAAGGTTTAAAAGCAGTTGTGTATCACGACGATACTAAGGGTTCAATCGTGTGTAGTGGAAACGGTCAAGGCACTATAAGTGCAATGAAACGGTGCATGTCGACGGAGAGTATCATATTCTTGTATGTGTCGGAAAAAGTTGAAATATGGGTCTAGTCGACTTGCAATTAGATGGTTGTGGACAGCGACTTTATTCAGTGGCGAGTCACAGCCGTTTGGTCGCAGTGTTGTTAAACAGCCATTTGTGGCTTTTTAGAGGGAGAACGCTTGCCAGGCGAAAACCCACCACGTCCTGCAACACTGCCGTAAAGCATGTTGAACATTAATGTATAACTGGCAAAGCCGTTTGACGACTGATTTCATTATCGGTCATTCGCAGACAAATGGCTCCTAATTTCCTCTGTTAGTTGGACAGGTAATTTGACCGGGGCCACCATGGTTGTTGAGGCCGCTTGCGGAGGGGAACATCGCCAATAATCGTGTTGTTGTGTGTCAAGGTGAGCAAAAGTTCAAATTTTCTGCTGTCTGGATTTTTCAGATGTATAATGTCTGGGAGTATGAAGAGGTGTCCAGTTCTCCATACTGGACAAGAGTTGTGGTGATTGTAGTTGGGTCCTTTTGGTGTTCAACCAAGCTCCGTGTAAGTTCTTGTCGGTTGTTACGTTCGTCTCGGGCGAAAACTGTTCCTCAGTCCAAGCCCAGATCTCCAAGAAGTTCCGGACCTCGAAGAAAAGGGAAAGTGAGGGACAACCGAGAGAAGACCGCAAGAACAGGCATGGAGTTAAATATTGTTAAATTCTTATGTTGCAACATTTGGAGTTGAGACAAAAGCATGCTCCCTGTGCAAAAATGATTATGCTGTAAATGCCTTTTGAATGTTCCATAGAATCCTTAGCCGTATGGGTCGATTGCTAACGCCTGCGTTGAGGTAAGAGCGTTGTACCAGTAAGTAATCTACGAACTATCGGTTTAGTATGAGCCAAAAGTTGCGTGGGGATAGAGCACAGAGAGTTAGAATATTAATGGTGATTGCGAGGTGTATGTACAGCAAGTAGCTAGCGTAAAACGATAGGGAGTGCGGAATAAGTGAACATAAATAGGTTGCCGCGAGAGAGGACTAAAGTGCAATTGGCGGTAGGGCAGCGGAAAGATTGGATGCAGATATTCTAAAAGAATACAGGTTATTGAGATACGGCGGGGCTCCTAACAAGCACTGGATAATCACATATGCATGGAGCCTATGACCACTAGCTACTTCTAAACAGAGGTGCCGAAGTTAAGACGACCGACAGATGGTGGTGCTAGGAAAGACTATCAGTGGCCAGATGTAGCCATTCCAATCAGACGCTTGGTCGCTAGTGTATGCCTATAGGGTCAATGAATGCATCAACAAGCCAGCGGATGTAAGTGGTACAGACGTTCCAGGAGAATGTATGATAGAGAGACAAGGAGTGTATCCTAGCAAGCTCAAGATCTGCGCAGAAGGGACATGGAGCATACGGCGAATTGCTGCAGTAGTGAGAAAGATAAGAAGAGCGACAGCTAGTGGCGCTAGGATGGAGAGTATCAGTGGCCAGCAAAGGCATTCTGATTAAGTCTACTAATGACCAGTCGGTACCTAGTTGACAGAAGAAGCCAATAAATTCTCCGAGCCGAGTGCTACATGCAACCCTTCGAAGCACAATCATCGCGAGCGCGAGTGCCCACCATGCAATCGCGTGTCTGCGCGCAAAGCACGCAACATCGGGTGCTGGTACGTGCACACCTGACTGGACCAGCACTCCAGTGATCGCCACGGGCGACGCACTGCACTGGTCGCGATGGAATTGGTGGGCTACATCATCGTTATTGCGGTGCTGAGCGAGGCCGACTAACTGAGCAAGGTACGCTATATGTAGCTGGCGCCTGGTGTAAGTTCTACTGGGTAGGAAATGGCACCGCAGCGACCCGTGAAAAATGGTCGAATTTACACTATTCGATCGTCTAAATGAGCAGGTGGTAGATGAGCCCACTAGCAACAGTGCGCGAGCAGTGTGTACTCGCGTACGACACCGAAGAGGTAAGTTGGTCACGCTAATAAGCACGTACGGTCCGACTGTGCAGGCTTAATGACAAGCGTGATCAATTTTACACTCGGCTATCCTCCGTGACACGGTCTGTGTTAAAGAGCGACCGATTATTTCTGCTGGGTGATTTCAACGCGCGCGTTAGGGCTGAAGTATTGACGTAGAAAGATGTCATAGGCCGCGTGGCATTGGTTCAGCGAATGTGAACGGTAACCGGTTGCTTACGCTGTGGGCCACTGACAGCCAGGCGATAATGAACGCGGGTTGCACTGAGTGCTTGATATAGCAACTTGGACGCACCCACAGAGAATTCATGCACACCTGCTCGATCATGCCACCGGACGGTAGCCTGACGTGCGCATGACACTGTGCTGCGCGGAGCTAAATGTGGCACCAGCCACAAATTGGTGCTGACCAAATTGAACATCTACATGCGGATAAGTACGTACTTTTTGCCTGCGGGGAACCAGAGGCGTACTTTTCACTTACCTTCCATAATTACTGTTGAGAAACGGGTCGAGCTGGAGTAGGTGTTTAGTTGCACGTGTGGGATGTGGAAGGCGTAGCCAAAGTGGGGGACCTGTGACTCCGCCTTCGTGACCAAGTGAGAGCTACTAACGTGGAGGCCATGTGGCGCACAGACTGTAAGCTGCCGATTTGGTTTGAGGAGAACAGTGCAACGTTTGCCGCACTGGTGTCAGTGAAGTACGCAGCCATTACTGCACAGGTCGCAGACGTCATTGACATGAAAGGGAAGAGCGCGTTTCGCAAACTCCGGCGGCAGCTGACTCAAGAGCTCCGTCGCATTAGATTTGTACTCTGGACGGAGAGTGCAAAGCAGATAGTATGCTACGCCGCAGTCCGCAAAAAGGAATTATTTGGTTCCTTGAAAGCTTTGTGTGGGCCGATGTTGGAGATGCTGTGGACGCTACTCGCCGATTTTCGGGCGCTGCCTGTACACAGACTGCAGACCTAATGCAGATCTGGCGAACTCACTTTGAATATAGCTTGAACAAACATTCAGAGGTTGACTGACCTACATTGAACGGCCTGAAGCAGCACGAGGTGAAGGTGAGTTTGACGGACACTCCGACACTGGATGAGACGCAGAGAGTAATTGCTTAGCCGCGAAATGGTAAATGTATTGTTGCAGACGGGATCACGCCTAAAGTATTGAAACACGGCGGACCCGCGTTGGTGGCTGCTCTACGCCACTTGGTGCTACGCCTGTGGATTGAAGAGTAAGTGTTTTCTTAACAAAAGGATACCCTAGTGTCATCATTGTAAAAGTCAAAGGAATAAAGCAATGTGCCATAAAGTTTGGCGGTATTAACTTGCTGGGTTTTGTGGGTAAGGCGATTGTCCGATTTCAGCTCAACCGTCCGGTCAGTCAGGCTGTGAAACCGAACGTGGAGGGAGAACATTGTGGTATCTGTTCGGGTCGTACTACTCTCTCTATGGGGTCCGCTGCTAGTCAGTTGCTAATGTGTAGCGTACGACACCAGCTGTTGTACTCGCTGATTGTTGATTTCCTCAATGCATTCGATACGGTGGACTGCAAGGCAATGTAAATTTTGTTGGGTAAGGATGGTTGTCCGAGTAATTTTTAAAGTTTATTTGTGTGACTGCACAGAGGTACCCGGGAGAGTTTGCGGCTGTGTGCACACACCTCAGAAAAGCTTGCAGTTGTCTCTGGTGTGAATCAAGGATGTGTCTTAGCTCAGGCTTTGTTTATTATTTAGCTCTGCTATGACGTCGTGTGCGTCTGAGGAGGCTTGCACTGACGGAGTTCGTGTGGAACATTGGCAAGTTGACCGATGCCGTAGCTCACAAATCATGTGCATATACCTGCTCTCCTATGACTACGCCTACATATTTACTCAACGACATGCCATTATTCTTAAATTATTTTTGCAGCTTTTTCCTCGTGCTTTACTCACCTGACCCGCACGGCGTACCCAACCTCACCGGACTAGTTCCTCGACAACATAAACAACATTAATGATCCAATTCTTATCTCTAACACTTGCCTGCTGTGAAGCTAGGCTTCCTACCATCTTTGGGCCATGTGAGCCCACACTGCTGACTACACCTATACTACTCCCGAGCTTGGTCCTGCTAATAATGCTATTATGTACAATATTGCAACGTGCTGATCCTGCCCAAAAGGCGTGCCTAGCTTTGTCGAGAATACAATATTTATTCATCTAATTACATGGAAAATGGGTTGCTGAACATCCGTCGTTTCAAGGCGAGGATCCTAGTCTGTGAGACAACCATCCGTAAGCTGCTGTTGGTTGGGGACTGTCCGTTGGTTGCACGCAGCGCGAATGCGTCGCAGCACGTGGCTAATACACTGGCTTTAACAGGCCAAGTTTGTGCTGACTATCAACAAGGGTAGAACTGTCAATTGCTTTCGGCCTTTACCGGAGGTGCAACTTAAGTTACCTCCAATCAGCATTGGTGGAAAAGTAATGAAAATCATCTTCCGCCTCTGCTACCTTAGGATGGTAGTTTTGTTTGATCATTAGATGTACAGTGAGGTACGTTTCCGCATATCGTAGGCAGCGGCGGCCTTCGGGTTGCTAGAGTACCGAGTGTAGAACAACCGGAAGCTTACCGTCAGTACAAAGCTAATGATATACCAATTCATGGTGCCGTCCGTTATTCTATAGGGCA
Source organism: Dicrocoelium dendriticum (assembly GCA_944474145.2). Classification (NCBI taxonomy): domain Eukaryota; kingdom Metazoa; phylum Platyhelminthes; class Trematoda; order Plagiorchiida; family Dicrocoeliidae; genus Dicrocoelium; species Dicrocoelium dendriticum. The sequence goes on along the minus strand of OX104064.1, from coordinate 91,485,452 downwards.
GCGAAAGCACACGACGCATCGGCGTGGTATATGGTATGTCATGGCATTCATAAACCGTGACTGCGGCGGATTCTAGGCATTGATAAGTGCGACAGGGTAGCGGTCACAGCGGGGTTGCGCCAAAGTGGAGTGAATGCAATGGATGACATACTTTTGCTGAGATACCTGAGGTGGTTTGCTCGTGTGTGTCGCATATTGCAACACGGAGACCAACGCAGATATTAAACGTTTAAGTGTTGCGAAGCTGCGTGTAGTTAACCCGAAGTTTTGTTACCAAGACATAATAAAAGTGGCACTGACACGTTATAATATTGATTTCCGGAGTTGGGAATCGAAGGCAGTTGCTCGACGTGCATGGCGCGATCTGATGACGATGGCGGCTATGAAGGGGCAAGAGGAAGCCCTCGTGCATGCAGAGAAGAAGCGACAAGTGCGGAAGCGGCGGACGCCGATGGGCTATAATCCATCTACGGCGCGCGCGTGGCGTTTTAGCACGTACGGTCGCGGTTGCCAGCCTCGGACAGGCCTTGTGAGCTACTTACGAAGTCACTTAAGAAAACATTGAAAAGTCGACTGGGGCTGCCGCGAACCTAAGCAGAACCGGCGCAGCGTTGGTAGGTACGCTGCTTTCAATTTACTAACGGCGCCGTTGCTTGCTGAGTCAATTTATTCCGGTTAGGGTGTATCCTGTTTTTTCTTAATGCTTTTGTGCCTCAGTTTAACCTCAAAATGAGTAGTCTTCTATGTACTTGCACACGACTCTTAAGTTGGTTTTGGTTAACTTCTACCATTTTCGCAATCGGGCAAGTTTTAAAAGTGTATTTTATAAATAATAAATAAATAAAGCATTTATTCTCGACAAGGCGAGGCACGCCTTTGCAGGCATGATCATTTTGGCAAACCAAGGCATGATCAAGGATGTGCAAAAATCCGATATGTTTGCCATAACAGTGCTTGTTTGTGCAGGGGGTATGTAAGTATGTAATTGTGTGTGCGCTTATGTAGCTGTGTAGGTTGCGCTCGTAAATGTGCTGTTCCATTCTTGAATGTTTGCTAACATCAGCAATGTGCGAGTGGAAGATTGGTGTCCGTGGGTTGGAAAGCATTATCCAGCTATCCACGGGGCAGTGACTTTATTTTGTGGCGAGCCACGACCGCCACGTCACAGTGTTGTTAAGCAGACATTTGTGGTTTTTTATAGGCAGAACGCTTGCCAGGCGAAAACCCACCACGTCCTGGAACACTGCCGACGAACTATTAGCTGGAACGGGTTAAACCCGAACCACCCAGCTGGCACCACGAGGAGGTTGTTCGGCTAGCCAGCCACCTTAAACAACGTGGATTTGTTGATAGCCAATTTATTACACATGCACACTTAGCGCAGCTTTAGTCCCAATTTCCGTATGCTTTAATCAATAGATGTAATTTATTGTTCTCATTTTTAAATGCTTGGCTGTTGTTTTTCTTATCCTGTGTGGCTGTGTTTTATATGCATGCTGACAAGTTACGTACATGTCTAGCATTCTCCACCCCTATTTATGGCTCCAGGTGACTGTATCGTTTTTGGGGTAGGGTGCACTGTTCTCGTGGCCGTGCAAGACTCAAAGAGTGGTTCCATGAACGCAGTGTGGAGCGGTCAACAGACCAGTCACCGCCTTGTGTGCGAGTGATTCCCGAATACAACGTGCATGTGTTTACCAGTGAAGGCGTATGGGCTATTTATGTTGATGTAACGTGGCTCCTATCTGCATGCCTTCCGGCCTTATTACTTCGGATTGACACAGGATATGAGGTGTGTGATTGGAGCCGTGGGTGTTGCAACGTAAGCTACCATGGCCGCGTATCTGTGCAGGCGTCATGTGGCTAGCCTAAAGGATTTTGAATGACAGGCAAATCCGGAACCGCATGCCGCCAATCATATATATATATATATATACATATATATATAATTATACATGTATATGTGCGCGTGTATATATAGGAACTATCATTTATGTACATTTATTTACACTTATGCATCATAATTATATACTATTAACCTTAGCAAATATCTTATCTTCCCAATTTTCTGAAGGATGAAATGAGTGCCAGTAAAGATTCTCTACGGGGGAACTGCCTACATCCCACCTGGCTCTTGGGACAACCGGCTAGACATGCACACGCGAACAGATAAAACACGCCATTAATGCAAATTATCCAAACCTTCACAATGCTCCAGCTCCATGCACCTTACTGACCAACCTCTTCCACAGTATTGCTGGGCGTAACCATCTACGGTGGCTCCTGACCAAGCCACTGTCAACCAGAGGAAGATAATGCATGCAGTCTGACTGCGAATAACTGCGATAAAACTTGGTGAGGATTCAGCCTTGCCAGTTACAATTGGCTCAAATTACGATTGATGGCAGTGTTCCAGGGCGTAGCTTGTTTTGACCTGACAAGCGTTCATCCTATAAGAGCCACAAATGTCTGCTTAACAACACCACGACGTGGCCGATGTGATTCGCCCCCAAATAAAGTCACTGCACTTTTAAGCACACTGGTAAATCACTCTACTTCACACACCACTTGTCCTGTTACATACGCTTACACATCTTTACAAACCCTAGTTATACACGTTCGCTGCCTCACTTTCAACACAGATCTAACTACGTTGCTTTGTACAACTTTGATTTACCTTTTTACATTCTTGCGTGCAATCTATCCTGTACTTCGCGTAACCTCATTGCTTGTACAGTTTTGATCATGCCCAGTTTAGCGTGCCTCGTTACATTCGAGAATAAAATTTTATTCCCTTTAGTTAACAAAATAAAATGCATTTCGTATCCGTCAGTATCTCCATGCATGCATTCCTTACGTAACAAACTATTTCCATTATTTTTATGCTAGTACTGTGAAGGGAAAATGTACACCATACCAAGCCGACACACCAGTACTCCCAAATGCACTGGCCATCTGCACTTTCCCGTTACTCTGCGTCAATTGACTAATGTATACTTTTTGGATTTAAAACATTCACTTGACCGTTTTCTAAGTTATTTAGTAAATACCGTGTATACGAGCTACTTTCATTTAGGTTAATCTCTATCTACCTTTATTCATCCCATAGAATGATGAATAAAATAGCGGTGTTACGTTTTTCATTAATAACGCCTAACGGTAGCATACAAATCAGCCAAGCCAAGCCAAGTCAGGTCAAGAATTTTCATTTGCGCACCCATGAAAGGCGGACTTTTATCTGTAATACATGCACGATCGACAGGGCAAAGACTGTAATGCAATACATGCAAAAACAGTATGAAAATGCGGCTAAAAGTATGTTTCACGAGTGGTACAGGATCGCTAACATAATTACCTCTTTATTTCTTGATGGATAATATTCGGATCAAGCAGAAATCTAGCGAGATAAGGTACGACAGATAGGCCGAAGTCCGTGTGCTGGCATGTAGGGCTCTGTAATTTCAGCGTGTTGGAAACTAGACTTGCAATTAGATAAAACGTTATGTAAAGGATGGCTGAAATCGGTGAACATTATCGAAACCTTTCGAGCATGATTTTACGTGAACGGGTACAATATGCTGAAACGAGGTTGGTTTAGAAATGCCGAGACATCGCTGTATGTGTTTCAACGACCTATGCAGTAGGTAGCAATCGTTACCCAGTTGGCACGGAAAGATCACAGGAGACCAGTAGGTCCAGTTTGATGGAACATATGCAACGAGGACAGGCAAGCCAAACTGGTGGGAGACGGAAGACGAACGATACAAGACATAAAATGTCAGTCGCCTGAGTTTGTTGATTACCTCGTTTACGTGCACTGACCGCGATAAATCATGACGCCATGTGCTTCCCAGATGCTTCACTGACTTCGAAAAGCTCTGGCTTTCTCCACTGTTTTGAGGTTGGAGACAATCAACAACGAGTTTCCGGTAAGGATGTGCCTTATGCAGCGAAAACGTAATCCTTATACTTGGATTCATTCAACGTTAAGCCACGGGAGCTTGTCCGTTGCACGGTTATGCCTAAATAAGTGTGGCATGGTCGTAGGAGTTGAAGTTAGATGACTCGCGCCGATTACTAAGTGGTCGTTGTATTTTTGCATTATGGATTCTTCAGAGAGAGGGATAGAGCCAACCTAGGTAAAAGAAAAGCATTTCGACAACATCGCTCTTTGAATTACACAGGGATTAGTGATAGGAGTCAAGGAGCTCCTGCCATTGAACCTGCTTACCTGAGTAAGTTTAGCAAAATAAGTGTGTAGCAAGAAGCTATAGAAGTTTGGATGCCGGAAGCCAGGAGCCCCTGAGGCAAACTTTCAAGTAAACACAACGGAAAGCTATGATGTGGTCAAGGAGGCATACACGTGTGGCTTTTTACCAGATGTCTAGCGACAGGGGCACTGAGTACACTAGAAAAGCCACTGCGTTTTGCGTCGACCTGGAATATTGGTATGCAAATTGAGGTGCGCCATTCAGATAGGTGTGGGTTCGCAGTTTTACAAGAATAAAGTTCTCGAAGGCTTTCAGGCCACCAAAGTGCACACAATAGGCCGACATCTCCCCTCCGCTTTCTTTGGGATCGTTGTTCTGCTATCAGCTCACCAATAGTCTGCGAGCTTGCCTTAACTTAGGTACAAGGTGTACAACTTAGCTATCGTCTGGGATACCGAATCTGCCTACTAGTTAATTACAAAAAGGGACAACCATTCAGGTGGGCTTGAATCTCTTGAGCTTAGAAGGGTAAGCTTCCCGTGAAGTGCAGCAAAATTAGTAACCGGCGCTGAGGCTGTAGACCACTGTATCTGTACAGATGACGAGCTGAGGATTAAGCAACTGCTAAAGCAGCAGATATGGTGACTTATTACTTCTACGTCTAGGTCAGGTTTCGTACTGTGACGGGCGACTCCAGAAACGAGCCATCATCTGCTACAACTTATGTCAAGTATTGCTTTCCAGAAGCGTCTGAAAGTAGGCTTTATGGAGGACGTGCATTTCTTCCCTGATGCGTGGGTAATGAACTTTACTGAGGCGCGATGTTTAAGTTTGAAGGCTCTCCCCTTAAGTCGACGCAACTGCTTTCATTTTGGCGAGGGGAACCGAATGTTACAAATAAAATTGGTTTCCGCAGGACAGCAGAGACTAAAACAGCAGTTCAGATAATTTGTCATCCGGTCACAGCATGCTGAGACATATGCAGCAAAAGCAAACTAAAATAGGTGGAGGCACCCATTTCTTTAGCTTAGGCTGTTTGGGGAATTGATTTGTCGCCATTCATATGTGAGTTTTTGCAGCTTGTGACATCCGTGTGTTTTCTCTTGCTTTACATGCCAGAGGATAGCGTGACGATCGAATGATCATAGCTACCAAGTGGCGCCTGAGTATTGACTGTAAATATCTTCAGGTTATTAACAAACACAGTCCAGGGTTGCTGTTAACCGGGTGGGGCATTGCATAAGGTTGTGTAGTCCAAGTATTGTGAATAATGTGCTGTCACACTTATAGAAATCCATAAGCAAAAATGTACAGGAAATGGTTGATGGTTACAATAACAGCCGCCGTAAGGTCACCGTCAAACGTTTGGTTTGAGCTTGAACAACGGAGAGTTATATAACTGCTGACCGCTAAAGTTTAACTGTATCCATTCAATTATTTTGGTGTGCACTGTAGAACAAGGCATCGTGACGTGGCGACGAATATTGGAACAGTTTCTTCACTGCTGTGCACCAGGAAGCATTAACAATGGTGATGTCACCACCAAAGCAGTTGCGGAACTTGCATTGGCGATGAGTACGGCGGAACCTAAAAGGTACAACCGCTACAATATAATCTTAATGTCTATGAAGTCAGCGTCTCTCTTGCTTAATTACTCCTGGCTGCGTGTATTCGCGACAGCAGAGGTTGCCTTTAAGTTTATCCAATTTATCAAGAAGTGCGCGGACCTTGCTGCTGAGAAAAAGTGGTATGCTTAAACTCGAGAAATGTTTCTTCCGCAAAGCAATTCTCCGTACAGCAGGCTGCTCCTTTGTAAACTTTTACGTTGTTGGTAGAATGTTTGCTCTGCTTCGGGTATATATTGGTTTGTCTATCCCTTGAGCGGAAACGCCTAACGATTTCAAAATTCCACGAGGAAAAATAGTTATGGCACTAAGCGTAAAAAGAGCAGTGTGAATTAAAAAATAAGTTGATATATGGTGCCACTGAAAGAGGGAGTAGGGAGGGATGAGGAAAGATATACCCGAGAAATATGTAAACGTTGTAAGAGTACTGCACTTGCATCGTTCGGGCAGTGTAAGGGTTAAAGGCCAAGTATCCTGGCCTTTCAATATCCCACCGGGGTACAACAAGGCTGTTCCCACCCAGCACTCTACTTTAAATTCTCCATTACCGACGTCATTAAAAGGACCTTTACTGGGGACGACGTATAAGATTTGCTGTTGATCACAGGTCTCAGCTTGCTTTACTTAGGGTAGACCGACGACATTGCTCTTATTTGCGACTACTTTCAAACGTACCAAGCTGCACTGGACAAATAAACCCTGGCGGTCAGCCGTTTCAGGTTGTGCTTTGCGTCATCGAAACGCTAGGTACTCAAAGGTTGGCAGACACACCCTTTCACTGACCCTCAGTGGTGCGCAGCTAGTATACCTCAAGAAATGTAAGCCCTTAGGTCAGTATATTAGCACCCCTGGGAACGATGATGAGACCCCAAAGTGCATATCAGAAGCTGAAGGCACTTTTGCCTTCTCCGCCACTCGTGAAGTCGGTTTGACCTCATTCACGTACTAAGCGTAGAGTAACAATGCTGTAGTCCCTTCAGATTTCCTGTACGGTTTTGAAAACTGGCCCACCAAGTCGACCGACAAAATGAGGCTATTTGAGTTCGATCATCGCTGTCTTCGCAGCTTAGCTGATTTTTGTACGCAAACCGCGTGGGCTATGAGCCTGTTCAGCGTCGTGTAACTGATCACGTTTGAGCACACAGCGACGAGTTGCACGTGGAACGGCTACGAAGGTGATTATAAATCATTTTGAGCTACCTGCGTTAAAACCGATACTGCATTGATATACTCGCCATTTTGCAAGCATCGTTGTGGCTCACTTAGGGACAACCATACCCGAAGGGACACTTAGCATTCGAAAGTCCTGATAGTGAACACGCAGTCTCAACAGTGGCTTTTTGAAATATTTCTCTATCCTTTGCTCCAGATGTCGATCAACACAAGCAGGTTTGCAATTAGTAATGCATGCGCGGGCTTGTTCTGCTGCGACCTCTTCCGTTACTCCGACAAAATCCGGACTTCAATAAGGTCTTCAAAACCTCTAGTTGGTGGACGGGTAGAGCCTGTTGAGTTAAAACGGAATGTACCCTGACAGGAATTCTCTCAACAGCTGATATCAAGCCCACGCACGGCTCGTGGATACTGGTAGTCAAAACGAGCTGTTGAGATGGAAGCCGCTGCATCAGCTGAAAACTTCCGCAGTTTGTTTTACTTCATCAGGGCCATTGGTCGAAATTCGCATACTATCAGCCAAACAATTTGTGAGTTAGACAACATAAGTTTACTAATGTACACAAGTGCTTGGGCCGCTGGGCAGGGCACTCTTTTCCAAATTGACTACATAGCAAGTTTACGATGACACCACCGTCTTCCTCGGATGGTGCTTGGTCTGGCTCCACAGATCCACCTACAAAAGCGGAGAACTGCGGCATAATCCAAAATTCGAAATATCATTTACCTCGTGGTCACATAGCCTACCACCTGCTCGCTGCAAAAGTGGCGGGAATGCTCTTGTCAGTAAAATCCTACCACTGTTTACGAAGCCTAATAGTGACAAGGAAGTGCCAATTGCATGGAGGAATCGGTCAATGTTCCGATTCACAATAAATGCTTTTAAGGCGGTTACTACAGTTACCAATGAATCTTTGATGCATCCATGATTTTTGTGTCTGTCCAACTTTGCAGACTTGCAACGGGTTAAAAGAGCGTTTCCCGAGAGGAGCAAGTCGGTTTTTCTGTACAGTGGTTACAGCGACTCTATATTTACCCTCCGTCCGCTTTGTACTCCATCAACTCCACCGCCAGCCAGCGATCGTAGTATTCTTGGACATACGAACGGCTTTTGACCTAACAGATAGTTCTGCTTTGTGAAACTGTTTATTAAGGAAGCATGTGCCTAACAAGTTGGTAACCATCGTGAAGGATCTGTGAAGTAGAACGTCGGGTAAAGATAGGGATTACGACACGCTTTACACTGCCTTTTTGTCATCAGCAGCGTGCGCCAAGGTCGCCTTATTACACCGTTCCTCCTTAATCTTGTCGTTGAAGATGTCGTCCAACGAGCATTGGAAGACTTACAAAACGGCCATATCGAGCTTCTCCGAGGTAAGAGTCGCAGAATTGGAATACTCCGATGAGGTTGCGTTGCTTGTGGACGATCAACAAGTTATCTAACAAGCTTTGTACCGCGTAGCTTTGGGTACGTTTAAGCATGTATCATTTTTCACACCATGCAAGTGTAACTCACTACCCTCGGGATAAGCAAATGCTCATACCAGACCCCACCTTTGCTAGTGACGTCCTGGAACGTGTCACCTATTTCACTTATCTGGAGAGTTGCATCAAAGTTGGCGGCGGTGTTAAAGATGAGCTCACGCGACTGCCCGCCATAGTTTGCCTTGCGTTCATCAGACTAAAACACGTATGGCGTCATCGTGACGCCCATCTCAAGCTGAAGTGCATGGTGTACACTGCTTCTGTCCGGGCGGTCCTCTTGTAAGATCTTGAGACCTTACCACCAGTGGCCGGCCCGCTCTTCCTCAAGCACAAGGCGCTGGAAGGTTGTTTCCGGAGGAATGCGCTTGCACGCAGTTATGGTTACTGGCACTTAATATGCAAGCAGCTAGGAGAAATAGCTAAATACTGCCAAACGTGTGCTAATATCTTGAAAGCGTCACAAGATGCAGCCCCCAATTCATGGTCAGCATCAAATAAATAATGTTGCAGCATCCATGTTGCCGTTGCAAGACCGATGAAGGCCGAAGTTTCCTTATCCCAGTCGACACCTACAACAAGTGGCCAGAAGTATTTCTCCTGGATAGCACGACCACAAATGCCACTGTATCAAGACTGCGCCAAACCTGCAGTTCCAACTGCAACTGATATTAGCACACAATTTAGTTCGGCAATGTTTACCCAGCTTCGCAAGCACTGGGCCGTCTAGCACGTTCACTGGTCGTCGTTTCCTCCGCGGCCGAATGGGTAGGCATAAATGTTTGTTGATACGTTTAACCGAGCATTTCACAAAGCAAAAGAGGAGGGACGTATAGAGTAGGCAGTTGACTGGTTCCTTTTCTTCGACCGATCAACACCAAATCCACAAGCGTCGGACGGAGTTTTTCTAGCAAGACTACAATGAACCAAAAGCCCTGCACGTCTTTCTACTCCATCCGATTGCGCTCGTATTCGTTGTTGGTATACGAAACAGCAAAATGAACAGGATTTTAATCGGCGGCACTGAGCAAAGAAAAGATCATTTACGTTCACACCGAAAGTATTAGTAGTGACTATCGGGAAGGTTGCTCGAGGTAGACACCCCTGGCGGTCGAATACAAGGAAGAAAATGTCATGTATTACGTGCTGGTAAGCGCAGGAACCTGGAAACGTCACGCAAACCAGTTGTTACTAACACTATGCCAAAAACAGCAAAACAAAGACCTACAGACCTCCCGTTCCACGTAGTGGTGGAGGGTTCCAACGTGCCGAAGAAACACGCGGATGACTGTTCACTCTCAAGCAAGGCATTTCGACCATGAACTTGGAAACCAGTTCTTGAGCACTTCGGCCAAAGAGATGGACCGAAAGACAGAAAGCGACGTCCCGAAGACTGCAAAAAATCCTAGGATTATATGGTATACCTCGGACGATATCTCAAGAAAGGTGTCCTGGAAAAGTAAGAATTGCCCAGCGGCTCTATTATCTTAGCGTTAATTGGTTAGCGATAATCCTTGCACAGAGTTAGAACCTTCTGGAATGTAATAATATCTGCACGTGACCAGCAACCACCTGACATGTCGGCCAAATCCAAAGGGAACCACTAACCTTGGTAGTTGGACTTCCAATTCCGAAAGTCGAAGGTTCGTAGGAGACCTATAAATATTGCCAGGGTCCGCGGCAGCTGTAGTGTTTAGTCGACAGCGAGCAACACATTTTTGCAAGGTCATTGGTGTTCTGCTTGTTCCTTCCGTTCGGAGAGGCTTTATGTGGAGCAGCAAAGTGCTTATTTCGGAAGCGCATCTAATGAGAAGGTTGTAACCGAAGCTATTGTTAGGTTTAGACGACCGTTGGCTGCATAGGATTGCTCACGTGGAGTGGCACCATGACGTAAACAGCATGAAAGTTTGAGCTCGAGTGCTTGGAGCAAACACTGCGTCTTTAAAATGTTATTCTCCAGCAACACATACGTTGGTTTGACTATGTAGTACGCATGCAGACTTATTGTTTTCCTCGTAGAGTGCTATTTGCGCTCCCCAGTAGCAATCGGAAAAGCGCCACTGTGAGCAATCAATGATAAGGTGAAGCTGCATGAAGAATTCAACCTTGTGCTTAACATCCATTAGGTCGTGCCGCCATCCAGGATAGGGACCACGCGACCCATGTTTCCAGCAGTTGGAAACGCTTGGGTTGTGGCGCGTAACGGATAATAGTGAGGACAGTGTTGTTCAGCAGCAGCATTTGTTAATAGCCAATTGGGTAGTATAATTTGGCAACATCCGTATCCGGAGTCGCCTATCACTGTAGCCTCCATGGGGACAGCCACAGGACGCCTGCGCCTACAAAGGGGACCATGGGTGGCTAGCGCTGTACCACTCACAGTTCCACCCACAGACCCCATATTCGGTGTATACCCGAAGGAATAAGACCGGGAGTTATGTGGATGGGAGCCACGTTTCATCCACAGAGTGGGCCCACACTCATTCAACAAGCAGAACAGAAACATTCCGGCGTAACTGGGGAATCATGCACACTAGACGTACACATGGCGTTGGCTGGACCGTAGCCCGTTCCACACAAGTTTGAACCACTCTTTGAGCCTAGCACCGTCAAGAGGACGGGGCACCCCATCCCCACCAGCAACGACCAACTGTCTCCTGGAGCCAGTATGGCCGAGGTAGTAGGTACAAGACAGGTAGGCACCTGGTCAACATTCATATCAGGCGTACGCACACCGTGGAGCTCAGGCAAAATCTACTTCTGAAATGCAAGCTTTCTTATCACGCATGCAAACGTACCACATACGCTGTCTTATTGGCCTGGATTAGTAAATCGAATAGGAGCGTATTCATAGTGCGTTTATTCCACCTGCAACAGTGCCTTCTCCTGCATCTGAACAACCACCCTTTATAGTAGTCAACGGAATTCGCATTGCTCAAAATTTGACTTGAATTCGCAACACATGTACTCAACATGAGTTCGTCAAAACTCCTTCTTCATGTTCTGATAATAAATAAATAAACAAATGGTATATTCTCGGTAAAACGAGACACACCTGTAAAGGGGTGATCAAATATGCATATGGGCACAGCTTCTTTGGAATGTTAACACATTTGTTTTAATGAAAGCTATAAAAGAAAATATGTAGTCCATATGAGTGAGCATATTGTCAGGCGATAGTCAGACCAAGGAACATGATGGCGATGTGGCGCGCAAAAATCCGTCAAAACACAAGCTGGGGGTTATTTCGCCAGGTAGTGATCCGTGAGCACAGGAGCCAGATAGGAAAGATCTGTGCTCCAACAAAGCATTCTTCATAGTAGAATTAGTTGCACAGGTTGGATGTAGAAGGCTGAGGACTGCGTCAGTGTGAAAGGCTTAGCTGTGACCTTATTTTGTGGCGAGTCACATCAGCCACGTTGCAGTGTTGTTACGCGGACATTTGTGACTTTTTATAGGGAGAACGCTTGCCAGGCGAAAACCCACCACGTCCTGGAACACTGCCGTAGCTTCCGTTGAACAGTAGTGCAAGTCGGCTATGCATCGTATAGACCGATTTCGCACTCTATTATTCGCAGTCGGTTGACAGCCAAAATTCTACGTTGGTTAGCCGAATGGCTTGGTACTGGTACGGTAGCAGTCGATGAAGCCGGCCATTGATGCAAGGTTCGAAGAGTCGAATGATAATGATGCAGGTGAGTAAACACATCATCATCAGAACAGCTCCAGGTGACTGGCGAAAAGGAACGTTTGAGGCAGTGAAGATAATCACGCCAGAGTTGTTTGTCTTCGGTTGTGGAACGGGGGATCCATGTAAATATATTATTCCAGGTGTGTAAATTGTTCTCTCTGAATACGAGGCGATTTAAACCCATTTGTTTAGACCCCGTGAAGGTAGCGTCTTCAGAATGGCGGAAAGAGCTCCATTTGGAACAATGTGTGGGTTTTTCATTTCCCGGAGAAACGTCCAAGCGTTTGAGGATGTGTCGACCAGTCCCAGTGGATAAACCTTCTTGTTTTGGCGGATGAAACTGTGGGAATCTCGGAAAAAACGGGCAACGGACAAGAAACAGTCAAACAGAGACAGCAATGTGTCAAGAACCACTAACACCGACTGGTGGCGCTCACCGGTGCCTACGATACATAACACTTATGTAATTTTGTTTAGTATACGTGATTTGCAAGCGCGTTCTATACATTACGACGCTGGTGTGACTCAGACTACAACTACTAAGTGGGAAGAATGTTCTGCACGCGCGGGGTCAAAAGACCGATATAACAAAGCGTTTTAACAAAAGTTGTGCGAATGAGGCGATGGTTGGAGAGAAACAGGTAAACCGATGATGATGGCAGAAGTCCGAATGCGTGAGGCATCTTAGGTGAAACTAAGGACAACTAGGTTGATACCGAATGCGGGAGCAAGATACTTAGAGCAACGTTCCAAGAGGAAAAGAAATTTCAAGGAATCGACTAGGAGCGAGGTGAGACAAGATAACGGCAGGGCAGGAAAGCTGGCCGTCGGAGTTAAAAAGAAATGAAAACAGAAAGCGATAAAAAAGGTTAGTGTCTAGATGAGAAAGGATCATTGGTAAGGCGTGGGAAAACCAACAAGCCTCTCCATGTAGTGTTTACAGAACCAATAGGTCAGCCGAACCAACAGAAGTGACGTCTCAGTAGTCCAAATTAATTCATTGAGTAGGGGGCCGACTAAGCGGGATTGGATTAATCGGCGCTTTGGGGCTACGCTTATAAAGAAGGTAAGAAAAGGGCTATAACAATAACGAGGGAACTAGTCTGGCAGTCTCTACGATTTGTAACGTTGAAGAACTCTGAGTGAAATCTGGAAACTAGTGGCCAGTCTAGCGAGACTGAGTTAGGCAGCGCGCAGGAATAGCACGTAAAATAAACGCAGGAAAAGTGGCTGTAACGAAAGGTGAAGGAGTCTAGCAGCCTTACGAGGTAGGTGAACAAGAGCTTTGAGTCTGCATAGCGTATACGGCTTAAGTCTGGGTAGCATAGGAGCAGTCAGAGAGAGGAAAAAGATCGGTGGACTAGATCACCACAGGGCCAGTTGAAGAAGAATTGAAAACAGAGCGCAATAAAATAAGTTAGCGACAGCATGAGAAAGGTTTATTGACGAAGGGTGGGAGAAGCCCACTAGGCTCTCCAGGTACTGTAAAGGGATAGTGGAATCAGCCGAGCCAAGAGAGGTAACGTCTCAGAAGCCTGAATAAATCCGGAGAGCAGAAGGCCGATCGGGTAGGACTTGCTTAGTCGGCGCGATTGGATAAGGACATGTAGTAAAGGTGAGAATGGAGCCAGCAGTAACTGGTGGGCATGACTATCAGGCTCTAAATTTAAGGGAACATCATGTTTAGACTACGGGGCGTATACCGCGTGCCTCAGTAACATAGTAGCAGACTGAGGGAAACAGACTAGGCAGGTGAGCCAAGATCACGGCAATGCAGTAAAGCCGGACGTCCTATCAAAAACAGGATTGAAAACAGAAAGCGAGAGAAGAAAAGGTTAGGGTCGGGTGAGGAGAGTTTATTGGTAAAGAGTGGAAAAGCCCACGAGGCTCTCCAAGTAATGTAAACAGAACCATTAGGTCAGCCGAACCAAGAGAGGTGATGTCTCAGAAGTCCAAATGAATTCACTGAATACGAGGCCGACTAAACGGTATTAGATTAATCAGCACTTTGGGACTATGTCGCACAACTTTCGGTTTGTCCGAGTGTCATTCCCCTGCACTAGGTTGGTCGTACAAAAGCGGTATGAGTATACTCATCGAATTCATTCGATATACATACATACATGGATTGGGGTCATCAGTGTCCAATGGCAGTTCGATTACAACATATGCACATGCGTTTCCCCAAACTGAAGTGTGAGCTATCGCAAAATGGATAAAGACACATTAGACCTCATGATCAATAGTACGACCAGCGTGCATGGCTTTTGTTTGGAGATCAGGTTAACAACCACTTTCGCAAGCATGAGAATAAGTACCAAATACGAACTGTTAAGGTTTTCTTCAACATTTAGACGTGACAGCCTGAAATCGTGGGCACCCGTGTTTGAAGGAACCCGAAGTAGCAATAGGGAAGCAACTGCTAGATAGAAGGAAAACTAAACTACTGGTAGAGTGAAATAGTGTGCACTTACGTGTTGCCGTCTACATGTAAGGTCTGGGTTGCGTAGCCGATTGGGAGACCGCACAGCATGCGAATGTCATGAAGTGTCTACTTCTGGCTCTCCGTGTCGCTCATCGGTCTGGTCATCTGCCACCCCAGGTACGTGCACATTCGCAAAGAACGATTGATGAGCAACCTTTAATATTGACAGGTGACCAACTAAAGCCCGCTGTCCACTGTCAAACATGAGACTTTCCAAATAGTGCTCGCACCGTTTCGCAAATGTACAAGTATTCCAACGTTCCCAAATACCCATCGGTACTCTGTTGGCAACATAAGCTATTTGATAAAGATCAGCGTCGCACGTCTCCGGGTACATCCATTTGGTGCTCAAAAAACTATTGTCGCTATGCGCTGATTCCTTTCCGATGTACTATACCAATACACAGACGTACTATTCCCGTTGGGTTTGACATTTTACTTCGTCTATACGACAGGTTGGTCATGTGCAATGCAAATTCTGATAGGCGTCTCTGCGCTTCCGCATTCCATCCGCTTAGTACGTACGTTTTCATAAGCCCCAATAAATTCAGTATGGCTGGGGAACAACTGAAACTATAACTATGCTCCGCCTCATTACTAACCCGCGGAGCGGAACATGGACTGTTGACAACGTGATAATCGATAGTCGGTTAAATGTCTGGATTGTTCACTTGCCACAGGATTTCCCATGAAATTTCGCTTCGAATGCATACTCCCAGTTGGTCACACGAGGAACAATTGTTGAGCATTGTGTTTCAAGTGTCAAACTTGACAGGTTATGCGTACTGTATGCGGGCAAGCGATGTTAACCTTTTGATTGAAACGTATCCATCGCACTGGAAACGTACAACATAATTTGCCACCCTAGCGTTGATCCGTATCAAACTCACAAATTCCCTCGGAACCACCACGCGCACGTCAATTACGAATGAGTTCATGGATAGACGGAGCTAGCATTCTGCAATGCACCGTTACTATATCCGTCGTGATACTTAGCATTAAGCAGCTGATCAAGCTGAGATTATATAATCTACACATCGATTTCAAGGAGTAGAAGGTAGGTAGCGTAGTCTGGTGAGTAATACCATGTAACTTACATAGTCATGTGCATCGCGGCCGAACAATGCTAATACGAAGAGAAAGAAGCCATAATTCACCGTCCAGGTATGCCACGATACTAGACTCCGCTAGAGAGGGTAGCAAGCGTAGCATAGCATGATGAGTACAACAATGTAATGCGCAACACGCAAACTCATTGCGAAATACAACCGAGTTAAATGAGTTCAATAAAGGTAGGTTAGGTGTGGTTCATTCGTTCTAGGCAGGTGCAATAACGATACCACATTGCACCAACTCAGCAGTTATTCCTTCTAGAATGAAACTGTACCCAAGCGCGACCTACATGCGGGATATAGAATAAGGATGACACAAAAATGTCCGAGGTGGCGTAAGCAACTTTCCAAGTTAGCAGGGAAATTGTGCGGTTATCTTCACTGCAGGCTTTCCGTGAAGGAAGGTAAAACCAGAGCCGGTTATGATCATTCCTCGCTCGAGGTGAGCGAGAACCAACCGGGATGTAGGACCACAAGGCAGTCCGTCAGACGGTACTATTTAAATTTCCTCTGCTCCTTCGTTCTGACCGCTTGCAAATCGACCAATGCATCAGTGTCTGGAATACTACCTACGCCAAAACATTTCGATTTGGATACCACAACGTACTACCGCTGTTCCGGCATTAGGTTTGATGACTTGTCTGAATATCAGTGGGTTTACCTGAGGGCGGAAGCAGTACAAGGGGGCGTATAGAGAAATTTGAGATGGGAGGTATTGACCTCATTTAGCAACCCGCAATAACACACTGCGTCACACGAGAATAAATGTAATAAGCTTCATCTGTATGGTTGGCGACATCCGATTTCGGATTTGCCGGTCATTGTGGCCAGCCACAGGACGCCAGCGCATGTAGCGAGACCATGGATGGCTTGCTCTACACCACTCACAGCTCCAACCACACACCTCATGTCCAGTGTAAACCCGAAGTAATAAGACCGGGAGGCACGCGGACGGGAGCCACGTTTCATCAACGGAGCCGGCCCACACTGCTTCACAGGCAATGGTAAGCTGATGTTTGTTCCACAATCGGTACTCTAGCTTCCCGAGTGCAACAGCTGCCTTCGACACGCGGATACGCACCTCACTGTGTAGCTGCTGATCCGTCGACATCGCACTCCTATGGCGGCAGAAGCGGGAGTTGGTTTCCAATACTTCAGCATTAATGCTGATTCGCGGCAATATTAATGATTGCACCTCCGGTGATGGCTGAAAGAGACGGACAGTTTTGCTTGTGTTGATGGTGAGCCTCAATTTGGCCGCTGTAGACGCCAGAGCACCAGTCATGTGCTGCAACGCATCAGCGCTGTGTGCAAACCACGCACAGTCGCCAGCAAACAGCAACACAAGGATAGTTGTCTCACAGTCTTAAAAGCTCTCACCGAAACAACGGATGGTCAGCGAACTACAATCAATACGGTGCTCCACACGAACACCGTAAGCACAAGACATCCTGGCATGGAGATATATATTAAACAAGGCAGGAGCTAAGACATGGCCTTGCTTCACACCAGAGACAACCGCAAAGTCATCCGAGGTCTCTCCACTCAGTTACACCCTCGCTTACATACCGCTGTGCACTTTTAATTATACTTACAAATTTACGCGTGCAAGCCAACTTACCCAGCACCAGCCACAATGCCTCGCGGTTCACCGTACCAAATGCTTTGGTGAAATCAACAAATAGTGAGTACAATGGCTGGTGTCGTTCTCTGCACTTCTCCTGCAACTGACGAGCCGCAAACACCATATCTATAGTGCTGCGACCCGGACGGAATTCACACTGCTCTTCCTCCACGTTAGGTTTCACCACCTGACTGACGAGGCGGTTGGGCAGGATTCGAGCAACCGTCTTGCCCACATAACTCAGCAAGTTGCTGCCACGATAATTCGTGCAAAATTATTTGCCACCTTTACCCTTTGTACGGTAGTAGCACAAGGGCACCCTTCAGCTCACCGGTCACCTCCTACTCAATCCATACTCGTTGCACCAAGTGGTGCAGCGCAGTCATCCATGTGAGTTTGCCGTGTTTTAATACTTCAGGCGGGATCCC
Organism: Dicrocoelium dendriticum; assembly: GCA_944474145.2. NCBI lineage: Eukaryota > Metazoa > Platyhelminthes > Trematoda > Plagiorchiida > Dicrocoeliidae > Dicrocoelium > Dicrocoelium dendriticum. Next base: position 91,467,621 of record OX104064.1, on the reverse strand, counting down.
GTCGGCCCCCGGCACACTTGCCGTTTCGCAGCTGCGCAAGTGCTTTCTGCGTCTCATCCAGAGTCGGCGTGTCCACTAGACTCGCCTTCACATCGTGCAGCTGGAGGGCGCTCAATGTAGGCCACACAAACTGAAAGGATGCCCAAAAGTCATTCCAAGTGTTTCCGCCAAATATGCATTATGTCTGCAGTCTGTGTGCAGGTAGCGCCTAAACCACCATCGATCAGCGTCCTCAGCGGCTCCAATCTCGGTCCATACACCGCCCTCAAGGAGTCAAAGCATTCCCTGTGCTGGCGGCGTCCTGCGTAGCATACCATCTGCTTCGCCTTCTCCGTCCACCACGCATTTTTAATGCGACGGAACTCTCCGGTCAGTCGCCGTCGAAGTTTGCGAAACTGACACTTCTACCCCAAGTCACTGGGGTCTGCGACATGTGCAGCAAACGTTGCATTCGTCTCAGCTACCAATGCGCCAATCGTCGCATTGTTGTCATCAAACCAAGCAGTCCGCTTACAGTTTGCGCACCCGATGGTCTTTGCGGCAGCGGCTGTCACCTGGTCGCGAATGGGGTACCACAGGCCGCCCACTGTGGCTATGTAGTCCACCTCACACAGTCGTGCAGCCATCACCTTCCCAAGTTCAATACGTTTTTTCACTGTACCGAGGGAGAGAATGTTAAATTTACGCCGAAGCACGGCGGGAGTGCAATACATAGATTTACAAAAATATATGTACAATTTGGTCCACAGCAATTTGTGACCAGTGCCACAATCACTACCACGCATTACACTTAGCATGCGCATTTCGCAATGTCACGCTGACGTACGCCGACATAGTCGAACAGGTGAGCGTGACCACTCCGAGGGTGCGTCGAATTTGCTATATCACTCGTACTAGGGGCAAACCGAGCGATCGTGATCGTCAGGCCGTGAGTGACACACAGTGAGGGCAGCCTGTCACCGTTCGCATTCGCTGAACCAATGCCATGCCGACCGATAACATCTGTCCACACCGACGCATCACGCCCAACGCGCGCGTTGAAACCACCCAGAAGAAATAGTCGGTCGCTGCTCCACACAGACCGTATCACGGAGGAGAACTAAGTGTAGAATCGATCAAGCGTGTCATCAGGATAACACACTGTCGGACCGTACATGCTTATAAACGTGGCAAACGAACCTCTCCCAAGTCTTAAACGAACCATCAGTTGCGCGCTAATGCCTGTTGGTTCACCCACCCGTTGGCCATGGAGGCGCTGGGATAATGCGAACCCGATCCCACGATTACGTGGCGCTGCAGCGGAGTTGCCCACCCAGTAGAACGTGTAGCCAGCACTGCTTCATGCAAAGTGGCTTGCTCTGCGAGCCGAGTTTCACTGAGTGCCACAATATCAATGTGGTAGCCTGCCAGCTCCATCGCAGGCATACGATTGCATTGGTGGTCAATCGCATGCGAGGTGGTCGTTGTGCTTCGAAGGTTTGCTTGAGGGACTCCGCCCGGAGCCTTTGGCTCAATAGCTTGAGCCACAAGGCAGTGGGGAGCAGATCCAGCTCGAGCATGTGATTGCAAAGACAGATTGGGATCTGCTTGACGGCCGTCACACGCAGTCGTTGAAGTACTGGAAAGATTCTTATTTGTTTTGCTACCGTGGTGGGATACGCACCTGCGATCAAGGCCAAAGGCAGGTGGGTTTTGGCGGGTTTGCACCAATTTGACCAGGTGCTGCCTGGTTTGACGCGGGCAGTAGTAAACCACTGAAAACCCGGAGGTGCCCTCCCGCCGTCAGCGACGCTGCGTGGCGCTCGTACTGTACACCCATCGAGCTGTGAGCTTATAACCCGCAGACCTGTTGTCTTCCATGGCTAGGATTTACGGGAAGTGGGCCATCGACCACTTCCTAACCTCCGAAGAGGATGGACTAAGATACTTGCAGGGCGTCCACAACTGACAGGAGAGCGACACGAGTCCTCAGCCAAAGCCTACCATTAAACGTACACGCGACAGGCAGCGTATCTAGCACCTGGGCCGTTCAGCGTCTCATTTGGATTGGTGCCCTGGATCTTAGCAGGGAGAAGAGCGAAACCCAACCCACCCAGCGGTCGCTACGAGGAGGCCTCCAGGACGAAAGCCAATAGCGCAACAGTAGCAGCAGTGGGTAGACCGTCTGTCAGGCTCTAGACACAACCAGCCCCAGCGCACCTTTGGCTCTCCCGCCGAATCATCTCTATATATATGTATATACATACATACGGTGCGTGAAAAGTGAGTGAAGCGCTCAGCACCGTTATTGCACTTATCTGGCTCCTATAGCTGGGCCACTGGTGTGTACACCTACTCGCGCTTCTTTCTTGGTTTGCGCGCCCTGGTTGGGGGTTGAAGTTGAGGTGAGGAGGCCAAGTGATGACTTATTCAAAATGCATGCAAACCCTCACTTTGAAGTTGGGTTGGCCCCAGCGTAGTGGCAATTAGCTTATCTAGTAACCTTGCGACGCGGTTCCGAATCCGCGTAGTGTGGTGTTAATGCTCTAACTGTTTTGACCTCCTCTCTTTACTTTCAGACCGGCGATCTGGCCATTATTCGAGAACTTCGTGTTGTTTAACAGAGGACGACAATGACCGTAAAGCGCAATACTTATCAGTAGTATTGTAATTTTTATTCAAGTGGATGTACAGTAGCTCATTGTAGTTTGAATAACCTGTTTGACTTTCGCCAATTACACGCTGCCGTGCGCAGGGTGTGTACTGCCCTGACGATAGCATACATTCAAGAATGGAGCAGCACAGTTACAAGCGCAAATTACACAGCTAAATAAAAACGCACAATTACATACTTACATTCCCCCTGCACAAACAAGCACTGTTATGACAACCATATCGGATTTTTGCAAATTCTTGTTCACGCATTGTTTTGTCAAAATGATCATGATTGTAAAGGTGTGCCTCGCCTTGTAGAGAATAGAAGTTTTATTTGTTTATTTCTTTATTTATTATTCCGTGTCGTGACCATTGTACCGCTCGTTGCCATCGGATTCGGCCCGTCCCTGTGTGTTATTATCCGCTGACGAGCTTTCGTATCTCCTGATCATTGCACGCTGCATCTTTGGTGACAGAAGTGAGATATCGTCATGGCGTCCTGCGCGAAGAAACCGAAGCATTAGGAACAGAGATTTTCCGCTGCCCAGCCATCAAGTCGTGGACAACCGCTAATAGTACGTGGGCTTTGGCCCTCGTTTCAGCTCCTTCACCTGTTTTGAAGTTGGCACAAAATTATGCAACTGGCGTCGTTGCATAGAAATGTCGCTTGCTTGCCTCCCAGCAGAACACATGTTCTCGGTTATAATGAATTTGCTTAGTTACCGAGTTCAAGAGAGCATATTATCTAATGAGGTTGGCCCGCATGCAACTATCAAAGAAATTCGGGATCAAGTAGAAGTTTATCCAAACACAGAGCACAAGTCACCTTCTTGATCAGTTTGTTGAAAGAGGTTCCATCGAGCGACAGAGTTGGCTGATGCCTTTTTGTGGGACCTACGCGTGTTATCGGCCAAGGGTTTTCCATGGAAATCGGAGACAGAAACAAAGGCCATTACCTAAGATTTGTTTTTTGAAGACCTTAACTACGAGCACACCTCGATAGCCTCAGAGAGGCTTAGCGACCGCTGCGCGGCTTGCGCGCGAAGAAGAGGTGATCCGCGATATGCGTCCAATCTAGGTTAACAAAATGGAGGCTATTAGTATTTTGCCGCCGACGATGAACCGAACTGAACCGCATCTCGTCTAAGCTTGCATACTTGTTGTCGTCATTGTCCCGAGTGCCAGAAGTTGCGCAAGGGGAAACCATTACGAAGCCCCGCCATTTCCGAAGGCGCGAACAATCAAATGGAGTGCGGAGCATTGACGGTGAGTCGGAACTTCTTTAGTAACCTTTGATGTCTTCTATGCTCTGTCAATCCTCAACTGTGAGCGTAGTAAACAATAATCAGCGATTACATGCCCTCAATAATACCGGTGCAGTAGGTAGCCTTTTGATATCCTTGCTTTTTGTCCTTCTAAGTAGTCACTAGTCCCCGGTATCAGGACAGATTGGCAACTGTTATGGCATTGTTTCCGTAGATTTGCTGGTAGTTCAGGAGCTAAAGTCTTAGGAGGTTTACATATCCGAGAAAACTCCGTGGGCTGCGATACTGGGGTTTGATATATTAAATCGGTGAGCATGCGTCGTCGATTTAACCGCTGGAGTGCTGACATTACACCGCAACCTGCTCCTTTCAAAATTCAAAACTAGTAAGGGTCACGAAAAAATGCTTTTTACTTTAGATGCTAGGACCGTGGATGTTCAAGATGAGATATCGAAATTGCTTTCTTCTGTTAGCCCTGCTGTTGACGGTAAGGCTCGGAGGCGCCTGAGGAATGTACTGCGTTCACACAAGCACGTGTTCGCGTGGTGGAGCATATCGTTATGTAGAACAAGCGTACGTAAGCATCGGATTGAAGCGGAGAATGTTCCACGAATATGGCAAGTGCCCAGCAGCGTCCCACCAATTTGTATACAGCTATTACTGAAAGTGGTGGATCAGAGGTTACAAAGGTAATAACATACGTCCTTTGCAATCCCACGAGCTTCCCTTATTGAATTAGGCAAACGGATGGAACACTTCGCATGTGTGTGAACGACTGGAAGCTTCCTAATAATACACAGAAAGCTGCTTTCCCGCTACCTCGCATTGCTGACACTTTGGAACCATTGTATGGTGCCATCTGGTTCTCTACTTTGGACTTCGCCTCAACTTATTGGCAAGTCGAAGTGCACGCTACAGCCACTGAAGAAACTGTGTTCGCTATACACACCGGGCTATATGAGTTAAAGACCATAACGTTTGTTTTGGCTAAGGCCCCAGCGATCTTCCAGGCATTGATGCACCTTGTACTCAGAGACTTGCAGCCAAGCAAATTTCTTGTATATCTAACTGATGTCCTAGTTACTGGACCTGCTCTCGATAAACACCACACGAATCTAGAAAAGGTGCTGGCTTGCCTTAGTTCCGCGGAGTAGAAGCTAAAGCCGTCTAAGTGCGGTCTGCTGAAGAGAGGTTATATATCTATGGCACGTGCTTACGTATTCTGGGAAACGGAGAGACCCTTCGAAAATACAGGATACCAAAATTTGGCCTCCTCTTGAGACCGTGGAAGAGGTCACAAGCTTTCTGTATCAGGCTTTTTGATACAGCAGCTTCGTAAAGAACAATGCGTATATGGCAGCACCCTTACATCGACTTATGGAGAAAGGTCTGCCGTTCTACTGGCGCTTGCAATGTCAGGAATCGTGTGCCTAGTTGCGTCATGTGTAGGCCACAGCTCTAAGCCTTCTCTTCCCAAATGTGTCACCGCAAGCCACCTCATGCATTTTGGGCACGCATGCTAGCTAGCTTGGTATCCGAGCTGTGTTATCACAGGTCTCTAGGATCGTACGGAACGGGTTGTCGCTTACGTTAGCCAAAAGCTGACCAAAACGGAAAATCTATTGACTACCAGGAAGTAACTGCTTGCACGTGACAACTAGGTAGGGACAGAAAAATGGACAGGAAAGGACCACATTAATAATGTGTAAGAATGTCCAGCAGGCTGTAGAGATGTGGGAAACTTAGTATTGTGTCTGAAGATCCTGGACCGTTTGCATCTCGGTAGTCATGTATGCAGTCACATTCTAGTAAAATGATACTAGTTCTTGTGGGTCATTGAGTTTGCCCCCCATATCCGAAGAGCTGAAAACAACGAGCGCCATAAACAGAGGACAGATTCAAGATGAGGCAAGATTTATTGATACTGGTTGAAGAAACTGACAAAGCTGCACGCACGTTGAGAGTCCTCCGCACAATAAGGTGAATTTGTAGAAGTCCATATATGATCAGGGCCGTTCTCCCTGTGCTCGTCCTCGGGGTTGCAGGATTCCTGCTACTTTGGGGACAATTAGTAGTTTATTTATGGCCGTTGAGGTTTGTTGTTGTGTAGGTTTTGTTGTAAAGCTGCTTTCGTCCTGCTGCACTGCTGCTAGTCTGCGCCTGCGAGACTACGACCGCCTGATTGCTCAATCACGCGCCCAACCAACCGACGGGATACAGAAGACCAAGACTCGGTAAACAGGGAGTCTATTCTACACGACAGGTCAGTCCTATTTATCGGTGAACGAAACCTACTAGTTTGGGAAACGTCTGGCTCTCAGCCAATGTGGGTTGGTTCTGTCGCACGGATTTTCCAAATTTGGCAGAATGGTTCTCCTCCCTTGATTCCGGCTTGTAGTTGCTGGCCAATCGGTTTGCACCCGCTTCCCAAATTTGGCAAAACGGTCGAAAGTCGTTCCCCGCTTGTGTATGTGACCTTCGCGTGCAGCAGACAACTCACGTGCTCCGCGGTAAGCCCGTGCGTGTCCTCGTGTCTGGAAATTGGCTCTGCTTACGTTTCTATTAGTATGCAGTCACACGCTAGTAAAATGACACTAGTACTTGTGGGTCATTGAGTTTGCCCCCGATATCCGAAGAGCTGAAAACAACGAGCGCCATAAACAGAGGACAGATTCAAGGTAAGGCAAGATTTATTGATACTGGTTGAAGAAACTGACAAGGCCATACGCACGTTGAGAGTCCTCCGCACAATAAGATGAATTTGTAGAAGTCCATATATGATTAGGGCCGTTCTCCCGGTGCTCGTCCTCGGGGTTGCAGGATTTCTCAAAACAAGGCCTCACTCATTCGAGCATCGGATGCCGTCGGCAAATGTTCTCATTTGTATAATTAACTGCCTCATGTACTCTCCTCCGTCTGGTACATTACCTGCATGCTTTGTCCTTCTACCTAAATTGAAATTTCAGGTCCCTGGCTGAGTTTTGCCTCTCGGCTCCACTCTCATGCTTCTCAGCTCACACTTACGTCCCCCTCTCTTGTTTGGCCTCTTCTCTGGTCCATATCGCATCGGTTCAATGGTGGTTTAGGTTCCCATAGTGTCAGCACAACATACAAGGCCACATTTGATTCGCTTTCCTACTGCGCCTCGCACTATTAAACCTCCTGGACCTCCGGCTCCAAATGCCTATAGGTCTTAAACAAAGGCTTCTCTTCCTTTGAGCATCGATTACAGTTTTTATTGGCATAAGAAACAGCCTCATGATACTGGCCTCCGTCTGGCTCATTACCTGTATGCTTGGTCCCATGCGAAGTTGCAATTTCAGGTCTCGGATTGACTTTTGCCTCTCGGCTCCACCATCATGAATCTTAGCTCACAATTACGTTCCCGTCTCTTGTTTGGCCTCTCTTTTGGTCTATATCGCAACAGTTCAATGGCGGTATAGTTATCACTAGCGTCAGCGCAACATCCCAGGTCTCTTTTGGTTACCCTTTCCTTCTGTGCGTCTCAATCCAAAACATTTTGGCCAAGTCAGTCCTCTGAGGCTCCAAATGCCTGTAGGTCTCAAGCCAAGGCCTCTCTCATTTTGAGCACCGGCTGCCATCGACTCAAGTTCTCATTGGTATAAGTTACAACCTTATGATACTCTTCTTTGCCTTAATCATTATCTCTATGCTTGGTAACGCCTACCGAACTCCGAATTTCCGGTCTCTGATTGAGTTTGGCTCTCAGCTCCACTATCATGTATCTCAGCTCACATTAACGTCTTCCTCTCTTGTTTGGCGTCTCTCTTCCTTCATATCGCAACTATTCATTGGCGGCATAGGTACCACTAGCCTCAGCTCATCGGTCACTCCATTGATATCAGCCAGCACAACTTTACCATAAATTTTATATTTATACAATAACATAGTCCTGTTCAATTTCGTTGGCAGTTTGCTCGGTCCGTTTTTCTTCTCACCCTTGTTCTACAGGATAACATTACCTGCACCGAACACCGCTGAAGACGTACCTGCGACGCTCCCATGGGCACGGATTCAATAAAGAACAAAGACAAAACCCGCACTTCGTAATCATGACACACTAAAGAACCCAGGAAACTGATCATTTCAATACAAGTCACCTGCGTCGTCCGACTACAACAGTTCCAACTACTTGTACTGGACTCCGAAGGCGACTACACAGCCATAGGAAACAAATTGGCGTTACGTGACTGCGAATATCCGCGAGGGTAACCGGTCAGATACAATCTTGCCAATGGTATATCAACAGCCGGCAGTGTTCCAGGACGTGGTGGGTCTTCGTCTGGCAAGCGTTTTCCCTACAAAAAGCCACAAATGTCTGTTTAACAACACTGCGACGTGGCGGATGTGACTCGCCACTCAATAAAGTCACCGCCCCTAACACATTGGCAAGTTGACCGACACCACATTTATAAGTTCTGTGTATATATCGGCTCTCGCACGAACACGCCTACATATCTGATTAGTGACATACCACTATTCTTAAGTATTTTTCACTCGTTTCCTCATACTTCACTCACTGACCTACATTGCTTATGGGACCTCGTCGGACTAGTTCCTCATCAACATACCATATAAGTGAGCTGATTACTATCTTTACCTCTCGCATTCTGTGTACATAGACTACATAAAACATTTGGGCTCTATGGCCCCACACTGCTGTCTCCAACTGTACTACTCCCAAGGTTGGTGCTGCTTATTCCGCTATCATGTACAATAATGCAATATGCTGATCATGCCCAAAAGGCGTGTCTCGCTTTGTCGAGAATAAAATATTTATTTATTTATTTATTAGTAGTTTATTTATGGCCGTGGAGGTTTGCTTGCTACTATCAGTTGTTCTGACGGCTTCAGTTAGCTTATCCTATACGTGCGCACTTCTGGCTAACCGAACAACCTCGTGGTGCCAGGTGGGTGCTTCGGCTTTAACTCGTTCCAGCAAATTGTTCGGCGGCCGTGTTCCAGGACGTGGTGTGATTTTGTCTGGCAAGCGTTTTTACTATAGGAAGCCACGAATTTCTGCTTCACAACCCTATGACATGTCGGTCGTGACGCCACGAAATAAAGGCACTGCGTGCGGAGGTCTGGATACTCAGTTCCATCCCATGGTGCCCAATCTTCTGGTTGCACATTGCTGAATATATCAAGCATTCAAGAACGGAGCTGCACAATTACCAGCACAAACTACACACCTACACACACAAAGTACATACTTACATAACCCGCTACACAACGACACACGGTTGTGGCGAACATATCGGCTTTTTGCACATTCTTGCTAACACTGTTATGTCAAAAGCATCATGCCTGTAAAGCCGTGCCTCGCCTTATCGGAATAAGAGCTTTATTTATTTATTTAAGTTAGAACGTATGGAGCAACGTGTTATGGGTAGTGAGAATGAGTGTGCCGTTTGACGTAGTGGATAAAGTGTATCGCCAAACGGTTGAAAAAGCTAACGACACGAGTCCGATGTTTTGAGTAACTTATATAGAAAAACACGCTCGGTTTCAAGTCGTCGTAGTCAAAGTGGTTTCACACCAAGCTGCCTGCAACGGTCTTGCTAGTTGCGCGCAGATGGTACTAGAAGGCGCTCAGTGAACGAACGCTGAAGTTTCTGAATGACCATTTTGTCATGTTTGCATGTGATGGCAACCACTATTGCGCAGTACGTTATTATAGGTCTTGCAAACAATTTGTAAAGCATGAGTCGAGACTATAGCAAGCTCATTGACTTCAGTATATAGCTAATGATAGACCTGGATTTGGCAGAGATATAACTCAGTTGTTCCGTAAAATGCAGTGAGCTTGAACAGTGTACACTTAGAGTGCACAATAAAGTTGTTACCTAGTGGTGTATCATTGTGTTAATAGGTTGGCGGTCAAGAGCATCGGTAGGTAAGGACGTTATATTTCGTTGGTGTGTACCGAAGTTTGTTTAGGTCACACTATGTTTCGAGATGGCTTTGAATGCCAGCGAGGCGACTTGGATCAAATAAGAATACCACTTTTACAACATCGAGAAAATGGTACGAAGTGCCGTGGTTGAAGAACTTGCATACCACATTGCTGTACAGTAAAAACAGCAGCGGAACCAGTATGCTGCCTTGGAATACTCCGTTGGTTAGGGCTGGCTTTTTGAATAAGATATTGCCCAGTTGCAATAACTGCGTTCGGTTGGAAAGGTAAAAAGAAAACCATGAAAAGAGGTGGTCGGAGACACCAAATGCTGCTAGTTTAGTCATTAACCCATTGTGTCAGACTCGACCAAACGCTTTCCATGTCCAGGAAGATATTTACCAGTGCCTGACCCACGTCGATGGAGTGTGTCACGTGGTTTAAGAATCCAAACTGATAAGATTGAAAGGGTTTAGTCTACGGAAACCCGTGTTAGGACCTATTGCTAAGGTTGCGTTGCAGTAGAAAGCGAAGCATCCCGTCCTTTATTATTCTTTTCATGAGTCGAGACGCCATGGCTGTGTGAATGGTAAGACGATGGTTGTCAATATTTTGCCGACAGCTGCGGTATGGCGGTTGCGTGATTCCAACTGGACGGGTAGTTACCGCTCTTCATTGACATGGTGAATACGTTGAGGCGAAGAAGTGGAATGGCTGGGCCTCCGAATATTAGTACGGAAGAAGGGACACCGTCAGGACCTGGGTACCGTGACCATTTCAACGAGCTAATGGTCTCTTGATATTGTTTAAGCCAAATTCAGTAGTGTGTATTTGATCTTAAGCGAACCTAGAAATTGTACTTGGCAATGCCAAGTCATTGTTGGTGAAAGAGTTACGGAAGTGTGTGTTATTGAACTCGCAGTGAACCACCGCACCAATAACTACACTTTTATTGGGAAGCAGGAGTTTAGTGCTCGGCATATCTTTGCTGCCACCTCTTTGCTGCCTTAGTCGAATAACAGACTTTGCCTTGTTTTCAGTACGCGCACTGTGAACTTCTCTATTCGGCTATTATTTCGTTTATACGGTTGATTAAGTGAAAGCTTTTGAGCTTGATGCAGCGGGAGAGCCTTTTCCTGTGCCTGCTGGTCATTTTGCGTGTGGAGGCATCATTAGGATTCTAACACTTACTGATCTACCTCTCTTTTGGAGTAAGGGCCTCTAAGCAGTTAGTCAAATTGTTGTATAACAAGCTGAGCGCAGTATCTATATTGTTGGAAGGGAAGAAATCGTCCCAGGGTTATGCTGGGCGAAGGGAGAAAAAGATTTCACAGTTGCTTTGCAGGAGCGTCCAAAATACCCTGTATTTTGTGCTTGTATGTTGAGGAGATTTTGGAGCGCAAAAGACAGCTTCACCACCTAGTGGTCGCTGCCAGGTGTGTTGTCTAACGCGCTGGTGCGTGCGTGCGAGATACCGTTAGGGTATATAACGTCCAGTGTGCTAGATTGTTTAGTCATTGCATTCACCTGCTGTGCCCATTCATGCGTAAAAATAGTATCAAGAAGGGCTGACTGTCTCAGCCAGGAAACACGAGACATATTAATGTCTCCGGAAATGGTCTTATAGCGTGCAGGGAGGAATGAGACGTCCTGAAAGAGCCTGACCATTTTGTCAACGCTAGCACAAGCGGAATGCGGTGGGGCTTATAAACATCCTATCAGGAGGTCAAGCTGACCACCAACAGCCTACATCCACACTTAATTTTCAGAATTGTCAAGCGATATAGTTTGAATAGATGATGCGCAAATCTCGTTCTTGACGTATATGAGGCATTCGCCACCAGATTTATTGGCGCGTTCATTAGAGAAAGTGGTGTACCATGGAATGTAGTTTGGTGAATAAGAAGCATCGGCCCAGTGCCATGTTTCGGTTACCAACACTATATGCAATCTTGACACAAGAATGAAGGGCCTAGAGGGTGCATTTTATTTTTATTTAATCGTACATTGAGGAGAAAGAAAGTATACGAGTGGTATTCGCATCTTCCCGTCATCGGGCCGCCAGGTTCTGCAGTAGCGTCGTAACAAGACAGTGGTGGAGGCGCTTTTACTGCGCCATTACCTGCAGTTCCCGGTTTGTATACATCAAGCGCTGTGGCAGTAGGTGCTTGTGTTACTTGTATGTGGACAACTCCAACAGGATTATGAGTCAGAAGAGGTTGACGACGGAGGGTGGGTGTGCTTGACGAATGTTGTACGGACCTGGAGATTCTCTCGTATGACTGTGTAAACTATTCTAAAATATCTTCAACTTATAGCTTCCTTATTTATTAGGGAATAAGGCAAGTTGCATGCTGAAACGTAGTTCACATTTGTTTAAAACGCGTACACGATATCTGCCCTTGGCGCGCCAAACTTGACTGCGAACTACACTCCGTCCACCCACTTGCCGCCCACCTACATCCTCCATAGCTAGTTCTCTCCATTTGCCGTACTTTAGCATTAGCTAGCGCTTCTCCAGTTCAATAAACATTTTCCTTAGCTTAAGTTTCGTGAGTTCCACCCATTAACCTTGCTTGGCCGTCTAGTCGCATACCGGATATATAGCGCTCGAGCATCGCGCTACCATGTGACGTGGCGGGCCGTGTCCTGGCTAGTCCCATAAGTACTGCCTGGGTTGATATGTAGAAATCGGACGGCGTCCCGTATTGACCCATGAAAAGGGGTAGAATTCGTTCGGCCAAGGTACGCTGACTTAGATGAAGTGCGTACTCGGTCTAGTAGGTACGGTCCTATTGCGTAGGCAACCATGGGAACGTAGGTAACCTGCCTTATTACCTAAACCATTCGGTTGCGTCCGACTACGCCTAGTTCAATGAATAATGAACAAGGATATATTACAAGTAAAAAAGCGATTGCTTTACAAGTCCCGTAGGATGGATGAAGTTCCTGGGGTCGCAAGTAAGCGGGGTTGCGACTGCAAATGACTTGTTTTGCAGGTATTTTTGCCGTTAAGCTTAGAGTAAGTAAAACGGTATAGAGATATGGAAAAGTTGCACTGCTTAAACTGGTGCGTTCGCGGCGGAGTTTGAGCCCTGTAATGTGGGCTTTTTCAAGTAGATTGGGTTTTTTTGGTGAGAAGATGCGTTAAGGCATTACCACAATTATAAATGAAAGTGTTTTCTGAGGCAGCCTGCGCTCCTCTTTATTTGCACTATGATTATTGGAGTTGGCGGTGTTATGATACCTCACTGGCCTTGATAATCTTGCTTTGTAGCTTTTCTGTTGTTTGCTTGGCGTGAGTCGTTCAAACTCTCGGAGTTGGAAGCCAAAACCAACCACTGGATCAGTGGTTTTCAGTAAGCAACTGAACGGCAGAAGCGGGCTTTTCAAGTAGATATGGTGTTCGGGATGAGAAGCTGATGTGGGGCGTTAGCACATTCGAAAATGCAGGTGATGGCTGCAGGTGTTTGCGCTCTAGTGCTTCTGCGTTGTGAACATTGGAATCTGCGTTGTTTCTGTACCACCCTGGCGTTGAAAGCCACACTTAGGAGCTTCCTGTTGTTGGGTTGGCTTATGTATTCGAGGCTCATGGGGTTTGAGACTGATTGCGACTATTGGGCCGAGTGGTGTAAGTAGGCAAATGAACTACAGAAGCAGACCTGCTAGTCGGCCCTACAAGTCCAGTAGTGGAGTCAACACTCACGTCCGAGTTGCTAAGCTACGTATCACTTGCAGTATCAACGGCAATGGCAGAGAGTGAGGGTGAAAAATACCTGTTCACATTAGTCTAAAAGAAGAGGCCTGTTATGGTGGGTTGCGCGGTGACAGGGTATTTCTGTTTACGGCCGGTGACAGTAGGCAGTGAAGTAGCTGTTAGATACCTAGTTATGAATGCCATTAGATGGTTGACCAAGTAACGCGTCTGTGTCAGGGGCATGTATGTCAGCGTAGCTATAAACCCCATCGCTAGCAGAACCGATGGTTATAGCAGCCAATGCAGACGAAGACGCTGTGTTAACTTCAGCCTAATGCAAGCTCCGCGCTGTTGCAGGTTTTTCATTTAGAGTGAGGCCTTGTTTTAGAGACAAGTCGAGGTCTACCGCACGCATGATAGTCGGGTGGACCAACGAATTGCAGAGGTGTCAATAAGAGTATTGCGTTCGCCTTTGACTTGACTGACGACATTACTGATCTTTGTAGAGGAGTTTTGCCAGGCTTAATTATAATCGGGCCAAAGTTTGCCCGTAGACAAAGTCAGTATGGGTCTATAAATGCTGTAGCAAGTTGTGGAGTGGGAAAAGTCAAACCTATAGGACAAGAGCGACTTTTATCAGACTTCGGTAGCCGCTTTCACGCACAGCAATTAGGTGATGTGTTGCATACACTCAGAAGAGAACGCTTCATCATTTTAATTGGCAGGCGATCAGGTACCTTGAATACAGCTTTCTGGGAAGGACGTAAGCGTTCGGTTACTTTGTTGCTAAGTACTGCTAATAGTTCGCTAGCGGCGTTCAGTTCTTTCGGATTAGCAGTATTCATTACATGACAGAAGCGACAGTAGTTTAAGGTTCTCTAAACTTGCATTAATCATAAGCCGCCCACTTTTAAGCATCCTACGCTCAATTTCTAATTAGTAGCTTTTGATTTGAGCTGCACTAATTACGTCGTTAATGATGACGACCCAGATGAACATGCTGGGTGTGCTAACTTTGCTGTCGTCCGCACTGCTCTCTTTGCCGTAAGTAAGGGATTAAGACGTGTAGCTTGCCTTGATTGGGAGTAAACAAAGAATAACAAAGCAATAAACAGCATTAAAACCGCAAAAATGGGTACGACGCGAAAAAGCAGACACAAAAACCGATCGAGCGTTACAACAACGAGGATAAAGGTAGTATAAAATAGATTGTGTTACTAATAAGTAACACAAAAAGACCAACAAAGTAGGCATACGCAGCTCTTGAAAATGTGAAGAGGCAAACAAAAAATACGCGCCTTTTTATGTATTAGCGAAGTAGGTGGTTTGCATGTTCCAATGGTGCACTGGTTGTGTGAGACACACGAACAACACCCGGACGGTTTCCGCGGACTTTAAAAAGCCAACTTTAGTTGTTTAATGCATGCAGCATCTTCCTACATGCTCCCTAGCTAACCCTCTTTGTGTGCCTTATTTGTGGCCTTAGCATTTAGGAACCTTTCAAAAACCATTGTCTACCTTATTTCTCTGTGTTCTGTCGCACGCATTGGGTTGTCCGTTCGACTCAAAGTACCTGAAATATGGTGCATGACCGTTTCGCAATAGAAACGACGATACCCGACTGCTTGAAAACATTCCATAATTATGCTAGGCATAAGGGTGGATGTCTACAGGCAGTTGCTAGATCTTGCTCCAGTAACCACACTTCTATTATCTTCTCAGTGATGGAGAAGTTGATTCAAAGCGCAAAAATGTGTTACCTTCATGCAGGCGAGTATATAGATGAACCACAGCACGAATTCCTAAGTGCTTGATCTCGCGCAACCTACCAGCTGAACCTACGCTGTTTAGTCGCCGCGGCCATTGGCTCTAAGCTATCAGTGGTCATTTTTACTTCGATATGCTACTGCCGTTTGTCAGAGTACATACATGCGCCTGGTGCGTAAGGTAAATGCCCACGGGGTAAGCAGTTTTTATTGAACTGCCTGAATTTTTAGCTAATCGGATGCACGCAGTCTTTAAGCTTGAGCAACCTGTCTCGAGTGGAATGGTTCAAGGGAGCGTGTTTTGCCCTACCATGTTTTTGATTTATATCAATGACCACCGTAGCAGTTTACAGCACCATCGCTTTTTCATCTTCGCTCATGACTTAAAGTTTGAATACGTCCTTTCACCTAATAATAGAACATCCGCAAATGGTAGACTTGGTGAAGACCTCAAAGCGCATGAGCGGTAGTGCAAACACTGGCAAAGGACGTTCTTTACTTAAAAATCCGACTTCAAGACCCACAAATTTGCTGTGCCTACTGGGTCCCTAACAAAGCACGGCACTCCTATCCAACAGAATGTACTGGCAGGGGCTCCCGGCTTGGCTCAATCTAGCTGCCTACATGTGGCAGCAAATGTTCAGGATCAGGTGGTGTGTAAGGGGAGAATCCATTTGCATACGCCGTTACGTAAACATTGCAGAGGCAAGGCTAGAACTTTATAGGAGCTACGTCCTCCATATTTGGAATATTGAATCCGTGCCCATGGGAGCGTCGCAGGTACGTCTTCAGCGGTGTTCGGTGCAGGTAATGTTATCCTGTAGAACAAGGGTGAGAAGAAAAACGGACCGAGCAAACTGCCAACAAAATTGAACAGGACTATGTTATTGTATAAATATAAAATTTATGGTAAAGTTGTGCTGGCTGAGATCAATGAAGTGACCGATGAGCTGAGGCTAGTGGTACCTATGCCGCCAATGAATAGTTGCGATATGAAGGAAGAGAGACGCCAAACAAGAGAGGAAGACGTTAATGTGAGCTGAGATACATGATAGTGGAGCTGAGAGCAAAACTCAA
Source organism: Dicrocoelium dendriticum (assembly GCA_944474145.2). Taxonomy (NCBI): domain Eukaryota; kingdom Metazoa; phylum Platyhelminthes; class Trematoda; order Plagiorchiida; family Dicrocoeliidae; genus Dicrocoelium; species Dicrocoelium dendriticum. The sequence goes on along the minus strand of OX104064.1, from coordinate 91,451,265 downwards.
TCAGCGACCGGAAATTCGGAGTTCGGTAGGCGTTACCTAGCATAAAGATAATGATTCAGACAAAGAAGAGTATCATAAGGTTGTAACTTATACCAATGAGAACTTGAGTCGATGGCAGCCGGTGCTCAAAATGAGAGAGGCCTTGGCTTGAGACCTACAGGCATTTGGAGCCTCAGAGGACTGACTTGGCCAAAATGTTTTGGATTGAGACGCACAGAAGTAATGGTAACCAAAAGAGACCTGGGATTATGTGCTGACGCCAGTGATAACTATACCGCCATTGAACTGTTGCGATATAGACCAAAAGAGAGGCAAAACAAGGGACGGGAACGTAATTGTGTGCTGAGAAGCATGAGAATGGAGCCGAGAGGCAAACCTCAAACAGGGACGTAAGATTGCAATTTCCGTAGAACGACCAAGCATGCAGATAATGTATCAAACGGAGGCGAGCATACAAAGCAGTTAATTATACCAATGAGAACCTTAATCGGTGGCAGCCGATCCTCAAAAGAAGAGAGGCCTTGGTTTGTTGCCCATGGGCATTTGGGGCCTGAGCGGCCGGACTAGTCGAAAAGGTTTAAAACTGAGTACCACAGTAGCAAAGGGAATCAAAGGAAGCCTAGGATGTTGCGCTGACGCTAGTGATAACTATACCGCCATTGAACCGATGCGATATGGACCAGAGAAGAGGCCAAACAAGAGAGGGGAACGTATTTGTGAGCTGAGATTCATGATGGTGGAGCCGAGAGGCAAAAGTCAATCAGAGACCTGAAATTGCAACTTCGCATGGGACCAAGCATACAGGTAATGAGCCAGACGGAGGCCAGTATCATGAGGCTGTTTCTTATGCCAATTAAAACTGTAATCGATTCTCAAAGGAAGAGAAGCCTTTGTTTGAGACCTATAGGCATTTGGAGCCGGAGGTCCAGGAGGTTTAAGAGTGCGAGGCGCAACAGAAAAGCGAATCAAATGTGGCCTAGTATGTTGTGCTGACACTGGGAACCTAAACCACCATTGAACCGATGCGATATGGACCAGAGAAGAGGCCAAACAAGAGAGGGGGACGTAGGTGTGAGCTGAGAAGCATGAGAGTGGAGCCGAGAGGCAAAATTCAACCAGGGACCTGAAATTTCAATTTCGGCAGAAGGACAAAGCATGCAGGTAACGTACCAGACGGAGGAGAGTACATGAGGCAGTTAATTATACAAATGAGAACATTTCCCGACGGCAGCTGATGCTCGAATGAGAGAGGCCTTGTTTTGTGACCGATGGATATTAGGAGCCTGAGATGCCGGACAAGTCCAGTAGGTTTAATTGTGAGTGTCACAGTAGCAAAGCGAATCAAGCGATGGCTAGTAAGTTGCGCTGGCGTTTGAGGTACCTATACCGTCACTGAACCGATGCGATATGGACCAAAAGAGAGGCCAAACAAGAGAGGAAAACGATACTTGTGAGCTGAGAAGAATGATACTGTAGCCGAGAGACAAGATTGATCTAGGACATGAGCTTTCGATTTAGGTAGGGTACCAAGCGTACAGATAATGAATACGAAGTTCCTAGTTGTTGTAACGTAGTACGGGCTAGTTAGAGCATTTCTGGATAGCTATGCCTATTTAGAACGTATGCCGTTTCACTACATTTTGCTTTTTTCCTTTTTCTGCTATCTGCTTGCAAAGCAGAAAGCCATTTTTGCAAAAAGAATACTGGCCTTATTCGTAGACCACCATGCAATTGCGAATAACTCACAAACCACTGCACGTATTACGTTGTTTTTACTTTCAAGGTAATCAGCTGTTAGAATTTGTCCTGTGCAGCATATTATTGTGCTACTGTACGCAGTATTTTAGCCTTTGAAAAGGTTTTTCTTTTTTCTGAGTTTTACTCAGGTTGAAATTTCGCGCCAGCAAATAAAATCGGTGCAAGAAAGGTTTGGCTATATTTTTTGGTAATTTGCCTTTTACTAGTGAAGCACGTTGCCTTAGTGTGTCTCTTAACAAATACTTTATATTTGCGTCCGCATTTCTCGAAATTATTTTTGTACTTTTCGGATCCCCTATAATTCCTCCATTCTCATTTCTTCCATGTGCGCACCAACAATTGCGGCGACTGATCGGGCCAACTAAAGTCCAATGAATTTAACATGAACTTGTGGTGAATTGGATCTTGTTCCAAAGAAAAACAGCACAACTACAGTTCTGTGCAGTTTTCACAACAAAGGAACAAGGAGCTCAATATCGCCCGAAGGAACCAGAAAAATTTCAAGGTGGGCGCCTGCGACCCCAGCAGCAGTGCAACAAACAATGTTAATTCATTTGTAATTGCCAACTAAGAACATATACTTGTATTCGCCTACTTCCAGGCAAGAGCATAGGATTAATGTAAAGATGGATCTGAACCTCTTAGGGTGCAGACTCTAGCCAATCTAGAAATATACCTATTTATTTATTTATTTCTTTAAGATTAGTTCGTGACACTTATGCACCTTGAATGCACAACGCATTCACATGCTCTCACATTAACTTCGTAACACCTAAGTGACTGGCGGTGTCCAACACACCGAAGTTCTAGGTCTAAAGAACAGATAGCAGAATGCAAGATGACGTTCGTCATTACTGACTCCTTGTTGACCTGGTTTACCTTTTTCTACGGACACTTCGGAGTAAAGACTGCTCTATGGGAAGAGTAGAAGCCAACCCGTAATCAACCTGTAAGGGCTAAGCCGTCTCTCATCCTCTGTGAATAGTCTCCGTCAATAGTCATCCTTTGTTTCCAACATACCACTATCTATGTCACAACACTCAGGAGATTTAAGCCGGATCAGTTGCATTCGTCTTACAAGTGCGTAGACTAGAATACTAAGTACAAAATATATGTAGATATTTCCGATTACTTTCTGACTAGCCTCCGTCCCCCACTAACACTTTGGCCCAAAGACTGCAAGGACTAACCGGCATCACCACACCTACGACCTCTAATAAATAAATAGATAAATATCCTATTCTCGACAAAGCGAGGCAAGCCTTTTGGGCGTGTTCAGCATACATGCAATATTGTACATGATAGCATGATTAGAAGCACCTAGAGCGGCAGTAGTACACATGGAGACAGTAAAGTGGGCCCATACGGCCCAATGGTTGAACGAAGTCTGTGTCCACAGAATGCGAGATGTAGAGTTAAGAAGTCAGATCACAAATGTGGTGTACGTAGATGAAGGACTAGTCCGATGAGGTTGTGTACACACTGCGGGTCAAGTGAGTGAAGCATGAGGAAATAGCTGCAGGAATATTTAAGAATCGTGGCATGTAATTGATCAAATATGTAGGCGTGTTCGTACGGGAGCAGGTTTACCCACAGAATTTGTAAACGTGGTATCGGTCAACTTGCCAACGTGAGATTTGGGCGGTGAATTTATTGAGTGGCGAGACATCCGCCACGTCGCAGTGTTGTTAAACAGACATTTGTGGTTTTTTGTAGGGAAAACGCTTGCCAGACGAAGACCCACCACTTTGTCTGCTCAGAAAGCTCACCAAAATGTACAGCGTTGTCTACTGACTAACGGCATTGCAAATTCTCAGACTCTTTACATTCGGGATATCGCAGAGCAACAACGAAGCCATCAAAGCTGAAAACTAGTAGTTACATCTTATTAACACCTTCATTCTCTAGATTTCAGTTTGACCTTTTACCACTTTCCAACCTCATATACCACTGGGTCCGTGAAAAAGTATTAGAGTTATGACCTTTGTGATATGCCTAGGAAGGGCATTCCACCAGGTCTAAGCGTTGTAGGAGTGGTTAGTGGCAATTGCAGCTGTGGTTACAAATAATGCACCCAAGATTAACATTAAAATTATTCAAGACGTCCGCATACCAGCAGTAAATGTACTACTATCAACCTACGTAAATTTTAGTTGCTAGTTGGCCTTAGTTGACGCGTTTTATTATGCGCAAGTACTGGTTAATTTACTCTGACGTTTCCAATTATAATCGGTGTATCTATCACAAAATAAAATATATGTGCCATCAGATCGACCAAAGGAACGCTGCAAGAGCCGTAGACCCATGAAGCAAGCATTTTACATTCCACCATGGGCTTGCCTTGCATAGTCGAGAATAAAGTATTTATTTATTTATTTATTCTCGCTTGGCTCCATATACTTAGCTGTATCTGAGTTATACACCTCCTGTTTACTGTTGTTATCACTAGTATACGGGCACCTTAAAGACCATGTTCTCGTCTTCAACCACTTTTAACACTAAAACGTTGGCATTTCCAAATACCATTTTCCTGGCGCGAAATCTAACCAGTGACAGAGTGGACCTAGCTGGCAGGACATCCAGAAATCTTTGACTACCACCGCGTTACCTTGGCCGTCCGTGTGTAATTTTATCACCCACCTGGCTCCCAAGTCTACCAGGCGTTACGCGTAGTAGCGGGTAAAGCAGCAGCCTCACGTTTTTGCGTACTTCCCTACTTTTGATTTACCTTAGCACTCGTTGCTTAGGGTGCTATAATAGCTCTCACCAGAAAATCCACCAAGGTGCTGTGACACCACAGTCGCAGTTTACATTGCAACATTGCTGAACATCGCTGGGACATGCTTCAGATTTTATAATTGGACAGAATAAGCTCAAAATAAAGTAAGGATGCATAATAGTGCGCATCAACACATGTTGCACTACCATGCCACACACGTGAGCAGCCGCAACGATAGAAGCATTGTCAATGCTCCACCAACGCAGACCTAACTGAAGCTTACGCCGTTAAAGCAGTTTACTACCTTTCCAATACTTATTATTATTGGCGACAGGTTCCTGTAGCTCACTGGCGTTGGTGAAATAGGCTTATGGATATAGAAAATAGGCTTTAAGAGATTAAACGTGCACAATTTATATAAGAAATATGTGCATGTTCTGGCCCAAACCCTGGTGGCACTAACGTAACAGCAGTCTTAGCGAACTAGAGGGAAACTGGACGACCATCACAGTTGTTACTAAAACATTCTTATATCTAGGTGGCTATTAGTTTATTTATTTATGTTCAAACATAATTGGTGCAGATGAATACGGCATTGTAACTGAATAATTATTCCAGTGGTGGACGTCGCTTAGGCAAAGTTAATTTGGGTGGGGCAAGGTATTGTGTAAAGATCCAAAACCGCACCTTCCGACGGCCTTTCGTCCATTGTTGGTTCCGTGTATCACATGGAGACTAGTGTGATGTTTACGTGTAAAGCCGCTAGAAGAATGTTTATCGCCAAAAATGAATGTGAACCAAACTTTAAAGGGTATGCTTTGATGTGGTAGTTGCGGTAAATTACTCAGCATTCTTATTGCCTACCAAAGGAACACTTTGTTTCCTGCGCGTAAAGCGACCAAAATCAAGTTTTAACCGTCACGTGGGGCAGGTTCATATCCTGCTTGGCCTCAGCTTTATAAGCTCTTTTGGAGCAGCGCCTATGTTGCAAATCACATAATTAACAAGAGGAGATCTATTGTGAGGGCGGGGTAAAGCTACCCACGTTTAGGAAGCGTACAGAAAAGTCCGCGGAACAGTGGCATTTACTCTTGAAAACTTAAACGTCCCTCTAGCCGCGTTCTTGTTCAGCATAGCACATACGTTTTAATGCGCTAATAAGGACATAAACTGGACGAGTGCTACCATAGAACGTGTAAACTAATCCTAAAGTTGTCCGGTGTTACCCAGGTAGGCTTGGATAAGGATGTCCCGTTATAAACTTCGCAACCACTTGGTGGCTCAAACTATGCAAACCTCTATATTCATCGTGGTTTAAGTAGCGCTGCATCCTCTGAAAATGGTAAGCCGAAGCCGTCTGACAGGGAGCTAAGTATCTGTTGTCCTGAAGTCACTTGCGCATACAATATTCCTTACGGAGTTACTAGAATTTACGCAAAATATTAGCGCCTACTTACCCATATCTGCTACGTATGCCCAAAACTTTTGCCTTCGGCCAGTTACGTCGTATCTAGTTATTGGGAAGTACTTCGGGCTCTGTAGCACATTACTATACGGTTAGGTTTGTTTAAAACTTATACTACATCGCCACCTTCGTCATTTTCTAGCTCTTCTTTGATATTTGCTTACAAAGCAAAAAGCGATTTTTGGAGAAATACAACAACGCTTCATTTGTAGACCACCATTCACTCGCGAATAACTCGCGTACTACTGTACTTATCACAGTGCTAGCACATTTGACGTACTCAGCGCTTAAAACTTGTTCAACAAAGCTTATTTTTGTTCCACGTCTCAATATTCTGGTTTTAAAAAGGTTTTATCTTTCGTGCTAGGATTTACGTAGTTGGAATTTGGTGGTAGTGGACCATTCGTCTACCGCCTGCAACGAACCAATTATGCAGAAACTGGCAAAATAAATGCTGAAAACTCCTTATGCAGGTCCGTTAACCTAAAAACATTACAAGTTTGTGGAAATTTATTTTTTATATCCTTCGCTTTAACGTGGCTTTGGCGGCCGGTTTTGTGCTAACATGTGAGCGGTAGGCATAACCCGAATGTAGCCTAGTGATACCATGCGGGATTGTCAGTCGTACGGCCAGGGTTCGAATCCTGGACGTGCCGTCATTTGTATTAGCTCCGTCGGTTAACCTACTAAATTGGCACTATACATCGAAAATTGCGATGGTTAGTGCCCAAGGCTGACACTCAAGGGTTGAAAGTTTAAAATGGCTATACGCTTGTACATCTGCAAGAAGGCCTCTCGCATTACAACGTCATGCTTGAACCGTGTTCTGGGTTAGGATGGAACCCCAAGGCACATGTTTGCGCAGCACTGCATACGAGATTTGTTTGTGTTTCAGTTTTACTTCACTTGGTGCTAGTAAGATACTTGCCATCTGTCACATTGCTTTTGCGGCCTTTATTAACTAACAGAATAATTACCTGCAGTTCCGCATATTTTAGTTTAAGTGACTTAACGGAAGGTTGAGTGGTCAATTAAGGCAGAATATTGCTCATATACTTTGCCATTAAACGGAAATCCGTGGTAGCACAATTTTAAGTTTGAATGCCCGTCGTTCCCTGATCTACCGCGCAGTCCGAATTTTGCTGGGTAGAAGAATTCCCTGCTACTGCAATTTATGGCTAGAAATCAAATTTAGCGCAGGCTTCTTGGTTATTTTTCCGCATATTTATAGTTTTTAAATTAGTTATATCGCCTCAGTACGTCTCCTAATATACTAGTTTTGTTATAATTTGCGTTTCTTAAAATTATTTTCACCCTTTTCTTGTTCTTTCTAATGCCGTCACCATTATTTTTCTATGCTTCCATTATTAACTCAGCCGACTGAGCATGCTGGCAGTCTAACGAATTTATAGCAATGTTCGGGGAAGATTGGACACTGCTTCCAATGAAATTGCGCACGAATACTACCGTGCGCGACATTTCGCCACTGCCATACTAAGGAGTACAAAGGTCGTCTGAAGGAGCCAGATGAAGTTTATGGTTGGCCTATACAACACCAACTGTACACGTAAAAATTCCTGTGCATTCGTAATTGCAAACAAGGGACATATACTGGCCCTGTTCTCACTTCCCATGCAAGAGCATGGGATTTGTGTAGATGGTGGTCTGCTCCCTTGCGTGCACAAAATCTAGCAAGTCTATAATAATACCTTTATTCATATTTGTTTGTTTGGTTAGTTAGCGGTGCTTATCAACGAATGGAGTTGGATCCCATACAGGCATAAGAAGCAAATACGGTCCTGAACCCTTAAAGGAACCTGTTATGGACAGTGCTTATGTTAGACTTGGCCTCACCAATTCCGACAGGGAATTCCACCCACAGAGGAAATCTGACAACCGAGGAATCAGTTGGGGATGCAATAGCGCCTAAGTCAGCTTCGCTAGTAAAAAGGGATTGTGTACCGAGTCAAGTGCTTTACTACAGTCTAGGTAGGAGACCACTACTCGAATCCCGAAATCAAGGCCTAGAGTGGTTTCGTCCAAGAAACAAAGGAGGTTCGTGAGGCATGACTTCTTGCTACCGAAGCGATGCCGTTTTGCTCCAAGCAAGTTACTAACAATTAAGTCCTAACAAAAGAGGTTTCTTATGAGCTGCACCAGGCACTTAAGCCGGAAATTTGTCAGACTGACTGGCCTATAGTTGAGTGGCGCAGATTTGGAGCTCACTTATGAATTCCCGCATCAGTAGCCTCTTTCCAGTCATGTGGTAGCATAAATTCTAGAAGAGAGCAGTTGAATAGGTCCAATACAGGATACTGTAAAATATCAGCAAGCCGTACAAATTCGACGGATTAATATTGTCAGTGCCTGTTTAGTTAGTGGGATTTACCCCAGTCAGCACTATAAGGACCACGTTTGCGGTTATTACAACGTCTGGCATGTAAGAACACAAGGGAAGTGTGACCGCGGTGGGAGTGCACATCCACTGTGTTCACGTTACAAGTGCTGAGAGACACGCAATAACACTGCCCTATCTGCAACTTCCACGACCCCACTACCATCCTCCCTTGTCAAGTTACAAATTACCTCCAAACAAAATGCACTTGGCTGTACATAACTGCAATGCAACTTGGGATTTCCTTTTGTTTTCTGATCTAACCTGAGCTCTTAAGGATCCAAGCTCACCTCTGCAACTTGCTCGCCGTACTCCGATATAGTCTATAGTGTAGTCATTGTTTGAAGCCTCCATATTTGTGAAACATGTTTTACCGGGTATTACGTCTCCGAAGCATTTGGACAATTTCAGGTCTCCACAAGCTGGGCTTATTCCTGTTGCTATCATGGCACAAATGGGCGACCTCATCAAGCAATTGCATGGGGCCAGACTTAAGCATGTCTCATCTTGGTTCTAGAGTTGCCCGTTCTAGAGCAGGAATTCAAGGGAGGTGGAGGGCTCTAGTCCGCAAACGGCCACTGACGCTTATGCACTAATCTCAGTAACGACTAACACCCGCTTACTCTCAGCCTCCACCGTTAGTGGGCCAATCCTCAGGGTACTGCAATACGAGGCCGACCCGTGGACGGACTTGAGCAAGCTCACAGCAATTACCCGGAGAAGAGAAATAAACTCACTTTCCCTAATCTCAGTTTAGTGGCCGTAGCAGAAAGTACGCTGCAAAGAACAGATACTACACATGAGAGTAAATACCAAGTCGTTCGTGTGGTTACGGCCTCAAACGTACCCCGAGCATCTACTTAGCTTTGGTATGTATTCAATGTATTACCGATGGATTCGAGGTGAATTAATCCTTATATGCTTACTGTTTCCGGCAACGCGCCCGTGCAAGTGCAGAACTAACTTGTACCGATCGGTATATACAGCAAAAACAATGTACCTGCTCACAGCAACAATGGCTTGTTTAAACTACTTGATCATGTAACACAGAAAATCTGCTAAATGCACAGCCCAAGGCAACCAAGGTGGCATGCTGAACCGGTAAAAAGTGTAATACCGCGTACATATCCGATTAACAAATGACATCGGCAGTGCGCTGGTGCCACGATGTTGATGTTACCTTCAGACGCGAGTACGTAGGATGCAAGCTTCTACGAATAAATACCTCAGTCCCATACGCGGTCATATGCTGACCTGCGCTTGAGCTTCAGTTTTAACGAGACGTCAATGTTCCGCAACCACATTCATCCTTCGCAGAGAAAACAGGTACAGCCTATTTCCTCTGCATTCCCGGCGCAGGTTTGGTGGAACCAGCGTTCACTACCGTCGCAATATATCCGCTGCACATCCTCGTGTCTGAAGCATCATTCTCCCCTCAGACACCCACCGCCAACGTCCACTCCGTCTGTTAGACGGAAGATTAGTATGGCTTTACTTGTTACAGCAAGGGCGGTAAGCTGCTTATCTGATCGTGCTCCGGTGCCGAAAGGTTAAATCCACGTGCAATTGAAGATACCGGCGATACCTCAGTAATACCTAGCCTGCTGGGACAGTGCCGTTTCTGAGAACCAACGGACTACGTGCCGCCGACGTCCTGCATCCCAGTCCGTTGAACACCGTCAATACTTGCTATCCTGTTGTCCCTACTCAAAGGTACAGCGTTGGTATTACTCAAGTTAGGTCAAACCAGAGCAAGGACGCTTCTTGCTGCAGTACGATCCGAGTAGACGACCAATCGCCGATATTTCACATCCCACTCTAGCTGCAGCAGGTCCGTACACCGTCGTGGTGCAGTAAAACTTCACCTAACACATCCGACAGCCGTGTTGCAATGTCGAAAGTACCCTGAAACCACGGACATTCGAAGCTGCAATTTTGAAATGGCAATACAGGAAGCTCCACCTCAGTCTGCCGAAATTCCGTAACCCTACCAGCCGGTCTCCCTTCCAGCACGTGGCCCGTCTCATGAAACTCCACCTTATCTACCACGGAAGCTACCGGCACAGTGTCCATCGCATCCTGTGTGAAAACATTCCATCGGCAATTAACTACAAGCATTAACATATCAGTACCCGGCCTGAGTGTTACGCGACACCTAGGAACAAGAAGCACACACCACTGAAGATGTAGCTCGCAGTCGCAGAACTTTCCCGTCACATGATAGCAACGGGTTGCCGTACCAAGCGTGCAACGGAACAACCGTTGCGGAACGAACTTATTGACAGCGTTGATACGTGCGCTAAGCCAGTGCCTCATAAATTGTTTGCGGACGAACAGAAGGAAAAGCACGAGAATCCGTGCTGTGGTGGACAATTCAGGAGGCAGTAAATAGAAGGCACTCTTATTTGCGGTCGTTTTCGGTATCTCCTGGATCAACGTATTCACATCATCCACCAGCAACGTAAACAGAATTTGAAGGGTCGACTGTTCTTTGATCTGCCCCTTTAAATGCTTGTTCCCGTTTTCAACGTTCCTGTTTTTGGCGTAGCCGAATAACTACACCACTCGCAACCTGCGCGCTGCCCAGGACGATGTACATGACAGCCACCTTGGCTGCAAGTAACTATGACATTCACTATTCCTTGCCGCAATCGCCCTCGGTACCCAGTCGAGTTGCTCCTATCACGTGAGTATAGCAATTTATGTAGGAAGTGCTGCAGCAGGCGTCTGTCCGCTGGACGCATTTCCGCAAGACAAGTAAGCCGGCGGGACCTATTCCTTAGCACGGGAAAACAACAAGACACGACCGCTGTATGTGGATAAGCCCAGGCCACCGCATGCCCATTTGCTAGGCATTTGTCCGTAACAAGAGTACTTACGGATTCCTTGCAGTGAAGCACTTTTGCATTGTTTTTACTTCATGTTACAAGCCGTGGGCCGTTTCTTGTGGCAGCTAGGCGTAGAACAATGAATGCGTCATAACTGTTTTAGAAAGTAGAAGCCACGATTAAGCTTTGCGCAATAATCTGCATTGACGAGGAAATGAATCCCGGACATACGGATTACCGGTCCGTTGCTCTACCCACTGAGCTACCGTGTAGCTACTGGACGGACAACCGAGAATCAACAGGGATTCCACATTTCGTCTCAGATGGAAGCAAGAGCATTCTGCTAAGTTTCGCCAACTCAAAATTGTTCGCCAAATACTAACCTGAATGCCACCGTATGCTAAGGCAAAGCTCACGCTTTAAAGGAGAAACATTCCATTACCTGAGGTCCTTTGCTTGAGGACCGTTTCAGAATGAAGCTGCTCGCCGTTGTAATGCGAACTCGAAGGTCAAGCGGAGAGACCGAACTTTATATAGTTGATTTTCAGTTGTGCAGTGGAGCCCAAGAGTACGCTGCAGACCGAACTTAGTCCTAGCCAGATAGTTAGGTCAAGGTCGAGATATGGACGTTGCGTGATGTCTGCAAACGTGAGCAGCTTAAGAAACGATCGGATTGAGAACTTCTTCCTTATCTCAAAGCCACGCCCCGACCTAATAGCCTTAACCGAGACTTGGCTATCCTCAGGTACACCGATGGCGAGGTTACTATTCCCGAATGCCAGGATTCCAGAGCTGATCGCCACAGAGCGAGGGCTAGGGTGGTGGTATCCTTGACTGGAATACAAATCTTAAAGCACACACTATCGGGAGCGATTAGCGGTGGTGGTCTGGAAAAGTTATGGAGTAGAATTCACAACAGATGCAAGCAAAGTACAGTTGGCGTAGTGTACATGGCTCCATTCGGTAATAGGAATTGTGTTCCGGACTCAATCAAGATCCAAGGGAGGGAAGGGCCCGCCTAATTCTGGGTGAATCCAATGCACCGGGGTGGATGACTAAGATCTGCTTCACTGTGGGCTTTCCTACATCATTTGATATTGGCCTTCTTGCAGAAGTTCCCGATACCAACTTAGCGCAACAGTTCTCCATGCCTACAAGGATACTTCAGGGCTAGCCACGGCTTATCCTTGATTTCGTAATTACATTAGTCGCTTCTGACTCTGCTGGTCCAACCAAGCTGCTGCCAGTTGGTCGTAGCCATCAGTGTACCCTCATCTTTAAGTGAACGATAGGTTAAGTCACTTATGAGCAAGTAGTCTACGACCGCAATATTTGTCGTACCGACCCATTTCGCCGTAAGAGGTTTCTGGCAAGCTTAACTAGAACGTACCGCAGGAGTTCGAAGTTGATGTGCCTGGACCCCTTGCTGTCCAAAATTAACTTGCTGATTCAGTAGGTTGTCGCAACACCAAATGGCGGCGTTTTGTGTGTGGTCCTCCTTGAATTGTTCAAGAAGTACAGATTCTAATGAACCGACGGAAAAAGTAGTGGATGGATCCTAGTTCTCTCAACTGGTCTCGGAATATACCCACTATGAAAAGGTTAGGAAGCTCTGTTCTGTAAAGTGACGCGAAATTGGGCTATATTGTGAACACAATCTGGCTGAAAAATCCCAGCCTAGTCCCAAAAACCTATACCTAAATTAACAAAAAGACTAAAGCCAGCTGTGCCATACTCGCGCTGTTATCCTATGCAACCATCTCTGTAATGTACGAGGACGATGCTATACCGAAGATTTTAACAAAGCGTCGCTAATCGGTTTATTCGCTTAAGCCCAGTCTTTCAGCAGCTATGGGTATAAACCTTCTCATAGTTTTCATCATGTCGAACTCAACGCAGTAACTAGTATGAAACTCCGAATAAAGCTAGCTACAAACTACTTAACGGGGCATGACGGTTTCCATACCCTGTTCCTCAAGGCGGTGGCTAAAAACGTGGCTAAACCCATCAGCCAAGTATTCCAATTGTCTTTAAAATATGGTCGCTAACCGTCGACTGGAAAGCAGGTATTTCGATGTTAAAGCACATAGGCGAGAACTCTCAAAGTTCTGCGGACTATCGTCCTATTTGCTTGACATCGCTAGGCAGCGTGATCACGGAAAATGATTAAATCCACCCTCCAACAGCACTGTAACGGATTGCACCTCACCTCCTCTATACAGCATGGATTTCAGAAGGGATGCTTTGCACCACTAGCCTGTTACTTGCAAGAGAAACTTAGACAAAATCAATTGATGCAGGTCAATGATTAGATATTGTCTTCGTCCATTTTCCAATGCATTCTATAAGGTCCCACATCAACAGCTACTTTGCAAGCTCCGCGGAAATGGTGTCAGTGGTTACCCATAAACCTTGGTCGCAGCTTTTCTACACGGAAGAACCAGGGAGGTAATGGCAAAAGAGACACTTCCTCAGTCAGTGCACATGACTACTGGTGTTCCGCAGTGTTCTCTACTTGGACCCAACTTTTCAACCGCTTCATAAACGACCTTCCTAGGTTAATCCGAAACGAATGCTTAGTCTACCCAGACGGCCTTAAGCTAGGGTTTGAGGTAAACGAACTTGATGCTGCTGGTAAACCATAAGACTTGCTAGATATACTACACCAGTGGTCCATCAAATGACGTTTAACCATCAATAACGCAAATGCCACGCTCTTCCAATAGGTGCGTCTGAGCCACTCGGTACCTACCATATTGATGGTTTTCTTCTCAAATGTGCTGTTCAAGAGGAAGACGTATGTGTACTAATTGTCACCAACCAAATCACCACGCAGGACACGCCGAAAAGTGTAGCTGATGCTAACAGGGTGTGCTGCGTCATAAAACATTCATTCTCCCAAATGACAACGGATGTCTTCAAGATTATGTTTGTTTCTCCCGCACGCCCAATCATCGTGTATCGCTTATCAGCTGTCTTTCTACTTTCAAAACTGGCGTGTACCCTGAATGAAAAGTCCACTGACGCCGAACAAATTTTGTCTCCGGGAATCGGAACCTCTCCTTCCCCCTTCGGCTCCAACAGGTAAACCTTTTATCCATGGAATACCGCCGCAAGGACCTCCTCTTCATCAGGTGCATACCAAGGGGAGTACTTGGAAACCAACTCCAGCAGTTTTTCTAGCTCAATACAGGAGATTAGACACGCGGTTACGACTTGAAACACTTTAAACCGAGGAGGCCCCATGTTTACACTGCTGTCGTCCTATCCACCTAAGTGACAAACCCCTGACACCGTCTTACAAAGAACGTTATGAGTGCACAGTCTAAGAAAGGTTACAATTGATTCTTGGACTCCCACCTGTGTAAGATATCAAGATTACACTGTTCTGAAATTGCTCCAACACACTATAACTGCTGGTCGCGAGGACATGCTTCTGTTCTGAACCGGAGTCGATGGGACTGAAATGGGATCTCCCTCTGTCTCTAAATCTCGATGAACTCAATGAATGAACAATTGCAAATGTGGCCCCAAGTTTTTTCGAATCCTGTTGTGGTATACCTCAACAACTAACAATGGTATTGCAAGCATATTTTCAGCACACAAAGATTGCTTTAGTTATCATGTACATCCTATATATTTATGTCAGCCGTCTACTTCACACCAACAGTTTCTTTTGCCCTAGTAGAACTATGGAACCTAACCGGTCCCTAGGCAAGACTCAGATGTAAGTGTCCCGGTCCGGTGGACGTGCTTGCGGTATACTCAGTCTTTGTGCAACTGGTGGTATTCGCACGGCACCCGAGCGCCATTGCCGCGTACAGGTGTTACATTATCATTTATTCTCTGGAGTTGGCGTAGGTGTTTGTTCCCAGCAGCCGAGCTTGGGTCCAAAGATGATAAACACGTTTGCTTGGACGCACTAGCTGAATTGGCAAAGAGCCTACCATAATGGCGTTTGTATTGTAAGCCTCTTCGTCCCTCCTCACATTTGACTTCTTTCCTTTACAACGGTCTCATGCTTGAGGCATAATGCGGTATTTAATATTATGTTGCTATTTTTAGTTTCCGTTACCTGTCATGTTTAACCTCTGGTTTTGTTTAGGTTGCAGCACTTTAGCTGTGGTGTTTTTCTAACCATCGGTTAACGTTTATGGATGCTGATATTCGACCGCTGGTGCTTGTGGAGTATTACTCACATCTGGTGAGAACACCAAGTATACAATGGTGAGGTGCACCAGCACGTGTTCGGTAAGAGGCTTTCTGGTGCCTCCGTAGAGTGTTAAGCTCGACTGCTTACGTTGGCTAGTCTTGTCCTTCGTAGGTTAGCCCATCGGCTTCTTCCTAAGCTAGGCAAAACTGCGAGGAGCTCAGTCGATGAAGTGATGAGGAAACGTACGGAAATTGACTGAGACAGCCTGACTGGTAAATGCCGTCGTTGTGGATGGGGGCCCGGTATAGTCCACACTACTAGATGGAGGAGCTATCAGACCTGGCAGCCAGTGGCGTTCATGTATTCGGTTGCTTGCAGAAAGTTGTTTATTTTCATTTCGTCTGATTAGTTTCACGCAATTTCTCCTTGCTTTCATTTTATTTTTATGTGTTCAACCTCACTTTCTTGCCTTTATGATATTGTTATTCTTTTGAGGTGAGTCGTGGAAACCCGATCCACCGCAATCCAGAAGCGGAATCATAGTTGTGTTACTGTATTGTTTTATCTTTTCTTTCACTGGCTTTCATTTATTCGAATGCTTCATCAATTGTTTTCCTTTTTCTTTTTTGTTACCTTCGTTGCTATTTCAACGCGGCTCATGGTACTGACTCCATCACCTTCAGCGCGTGTTGTCTTAAGATCCTGACGTAACCCATGCCACAGTACCCTTTACTGATGCATCGGTTTTATGTACTTATGCTGTTAAAACCAAAACGCTTAAACAGATGATGGACCTTGAACCACGGACGTCTAATGTTTAGGCTAGCCGCTTAAAAACCAAGGTTACCGACGGTGGGCTTACTGGCAACCATGCTGTATTTGAACCGAACGGTGTAAATGCATTCTTTATCCCAATCGATCTGGGTGTTAAGGTATTCCGAGTGCAGGGGCTGCGGCAAGCGGGTCTCCTCTTGCTCTAAACCAGTGCAGTGCAATCGGTGCGATGGATAGCTCCACATAACGTGTTGTATGATTGCAACTGACCTATACGACTGCTTGAGTTGAACTGAATCCTTGGTAGCATTGTTCACGTTGGTGTCTGTGGGGACTTGGTGAACAAGTCTGTTCCAGCTGGTCCCACTTCACGATACTTGCGGTTGACGCCAGCACCATGGGATTCCGTTCCACATAAAATTTCTGCTGCTTTTACTTTATCGTCAAACTTAATTACTAATACTACCGCTGCTCAAAATCAATGGCGTACCTTCACCTCATCGGCTGACACCCTCCCTCAAACTAAGCATCACCACGATAAGAATGTTTCTGGGACTGGAGTCAAAAGGATGATTTATGCGGCCGTGGCTTGTAAGAATGCTGCTGAGGTATCTGACCCCGAACATTTTACAAAGGTTGCTTAAAGGAAGCCTGCCTTTAAAACCTAAAATAACTCCGCTGTCTTCACAAACACAACTGAAACTCATTTTAGATCAAGTAGTTCAGCTGTAAAGGCTGATAAAAGAAAACCGGTCCCAAGGAAGCCTGAAACACATGGAGGTAACAGGGCTCCTCCTGACCCAGATCTAATAGCTACAGAGGTTCCTAATCGGTTAAAGGTACTTCGGCTAAGTAAATTCTTGACGACCATGCTTTTATAAAACGAACAGTATCCCGTCTATTCGAAGCAGGCCAGCAGCGTACAAATATCCTGTCTGCTTTCCGCCTTGGGAGTATGCATGATGGACCACCCAAAACTCGTCCCCTTAAGATCGGCTGCCAGGATCTTGAAGAATGGCGTCGCAACCTTAGATGAACCTTAGGCTAAAAAGTAAAACATAATGTCTTGGAAGACCGTTTCAAGGAAGATGGAATCAAAATGCAACAGGCCGTCGGCGAACTTCAAACCAGCCGGATCAGGAGCACGTTGGAAGCTCGTATTATTGCTACACAGCCCAAATGCGGATTACGCATAATATTTGCTAATGTACGCAGCCTCAAGAACAAACTGGACGAGATTCCTCTGCATATTTCTGAGGCTCAGCCAGACCTGTTGCCTTTCACTGAGATTTAGTTGTTTATAGAAACTTTAGCTGCAGAAATTAGCATTTCAGGATATCAATCTATCGAGCTGGGCGTACCAGTGAGCGACCTGGAAGTGTAATCATACTCTATTCAAAGTTTTGCCTCAATGTTCAAGTTATGGAGGCTGTTTGCGATTATGATGGCGTTTCAGTTGTCTTGGTGCAGGATCGACGACGGCTACTGACTGCTCAGGAGTGGTAGGGCATACAGAGCTCTATTGTGAACTAGTACTTGTCTGCTTCAATCGGTAAAAGCTGATGCATGAAGTAGCAATTATCTGCGCATGGGCGACTTCAGTGCACCCAAGATCGACCGGGATCTTCTTTACTATGATATTCCCAAGGAGCCGCTGAAAGCGGGCCTACTAGGATTTATCCATGACTGCAACCTTATTCGACATGTCACAACACCGACTCGGATGCTCCCTGGGCAAATGCCTCACATTCTTGTGCTAGTGTTCACCTTTGCGCTCTCGGAAGTCAGTGGCCCGTAGATCACCCATCCGCTTGGCCAAAGCGACCATTGCACAGGTTCCGTTTTGTGGACACACCGTCTCGTCATATGTGACCGGGGGCATGTGGTTTAATTTAGACTGCAAGAGGTGGCGAGCAGTACAGACTGAGTTATACATCACTTCTTGGAGGTTGACAATGCATGGAACCTATTCCGTTCAAGTTGATGTCGGTCATCGAGGAAGTCGGCCCCAGCTCCAAAGGTAGGCCTTTCCCTAAAGATCCACCTTGGATTGACCGTGAGCTAAGCCCCCTGATGAACCGACGAAAATGTGGAATCGATTCACGGCTACAAAGCCACATATGACTGTTTAATTTAGAAGGCAGTCAGAAACCAGTGTAAGCTGAAGAAGCGCCAGAAACAAGGTAAATACAAACATAGCCTGAATATTCCCAACTGCAGCTGCATTAAGAACCTCTTCTCATATCTAAGTTGCAACCCTGTCTTAGCTCCTCACGACGTAGACGCTACGCTCTATGTCGAGGATGAGAAACCCCACCTACTTGCCAGCTAGCGCTCGTCGGTCTGCTCAGTAGCGTCCTCGCTACCCGTGATGATCTGACAGCCCAAGTTCCGCTGCTGGAGCAAGTCGAAATATCTCCTTATATGGTATTGAAACTTCTACTTCAGTTGAACCTGAATTCCTCCCAGGTCCCGACGAACTTTACCCACTATTTCTCAAGATGGCAGCTGAATACATAGCTGTGTCAACGTGTTAACTGTTCTGTTGTTTGATCGCTGATGGCAGCTTACCATCTGTCTGGAAAGTAAGCATAGTACTGCCGAAACATAAAGGAGATAATCGGCACGATCCCGCAAACTACCGGCCGATATGCCTGACGTCTGTCGCTTACAAGCTCAGGGAAATAATTCTAAAACGTACACTATACGTTCACTGAGGAAGCACTCGCGTTATCACCCCCGCTCAGCATGGATTCCGCAGTGCACGGTTTTGCAAAACTAATTTGCTTGTTGCTAGCAAAGTATGACAAGCGCCGTAGGCGGGAGGAGACACCTAGATGTTGTCTACATCGACTACAGCAAGGTATTCGATAAGGTACCACAAAATGTATGCTGCTTAAACTCCAGGGGATTAGAGGCAGTGAAAATGTCCTACAGTGAATGGAAGACTTTCTCCTAGCTCGGACCATTTGAGTGAAAGTGGACCAGACCCATCCTGCCCTGTACCTCTAACTAGCAGCCTCCCTAGGCTCCGTCCTGGGACCTGAACTCCAGCTTAACGACCTCACTGCGACACTTCAAGCTGGTTGCCTAATCTATGAAGCTGACCTTAACCTATGCTCAGAAGTATCCAGCCTTGATGACGCCGACAGTCCGCAAGTATCCCTTGAGCTGCTACGTGATTGGTCTGTCAAGTGAGAACTCCCTAATTACCATGGAAATGTGCTGTTCTCCCCATTTGGGAATTGGTTCTGTTCAGTGTACATAATCTCGAAAGCCAGCTTCTCAAGACAACCACTCATGAGTAGGATCCAAACCTTATCATTTCACATGAACTCAGAACCTCAGCGAACATACTAAAGAAGCTAGCGGTTGCTAACAGGATGCTGGGGCCTTACGAAGACAGCGCTCTCAAATCTCGCCGGAGCTCGTATAGACATGTTTATTTCACATGTTCGCCTAAGCCTGGAGTATGGTCTTCCAGCTGTCTTTCCCCTCGTGAAAAAAATGTGCCTTGTTAGAAAAGGTTCAGCGTAGTGGCTCGAACTCCTTCTCTGTGCATCAGGGACAAAACTACCCTCTTCGCCTTCAGAAGCTTGACTTGCTTTCCTGGGGTGTCGCCGTAGCCAAGGTGACCTCATTTACAACAGACGGATCCTAAGGGGAGAATTTGGGACGGACTAAAAAGGACCTTTTCGTCTCAAAGTGGGTGTCACAACACGAGGTCACAAAAGGAAGATTTACAAACGAAGAATATTTCTCGTCCAGTCAGAGGCTACCCTAGCTATCCGGTGCTGAACTATTGAAACAACTTACCGGAGAATGCATTTAATGCTCAGAATGAGGAAGGTTTTAATCATCTACCAGATTGCCACCTGATGAGTACCGCGGGTACCTGCTGTCCCTATTGCAACGGCGACGACCCCCAGAAGAGCGTCGATGCATAAACACAAGCATTAACCGCAGTGAACTGTGAGTAACGGAGCTGACAAGGGTTCGCCTCCTGCACTCTACACACCAAGGTAGCAACGATTTGCGATTAATTTCTCCTTCGGTACTTTTGCTTCCACCATTTATGCATGCATTTCTCCGCACTAGTCTTATTCCTCATTGGTTTATAAATGAATAACGCTGGATGAAGTTGTTCAATTAAAAAAACCTAATTGGATTCTAAAGCTTCATTTAAGTTTCGGTATTTTATTTTCGTATCCCTACGTTTCATAGATCAAGTGTTTCAAACAAAGACTGCACAAGAGGTGCAAAATCAACGTTTTCAACAACTTAGTCACCAACTAACGTCTATTTGTTGGGACAGGTGTGTTGAAAAGATAGGCACATCTTTAGATTCGAAAACCCGAACCTGCCTTGAGAAGTGCGTCAATTGCTACATTGATGTGACTGGAGTGATCGCCCGAATGCAAAACAAGAAAGGAATAACTTCCCAGATGCTGAATCTTCGGAATAAATGCTTGATTTGGTAGAACGGTTTTCCTCTTCTTTTGTTAAGCTGCACAGTGATATATTCAGCTTTTCAGCAATGCTGGCTTTTGGAGCCTCAAGGCAAGCAATTTGGATCCAATTGAGCACATTTTAGAATTTCCAGAGCTGCCTCTGTGTTTCCCCTATGCGTTCAGGTGGGATGGCTTAGTACTACAACTATTATGTTCAGGTTACGCTACGTCGCATGAGCTCAAAAGTGTCAGAAGTTGACGTTACCAAAATACAAGATGAAGCAGCTTTTCAGAAAGGTGTACTAAATAACGAAAAGCCTGTCCTCGTTGACTGCCATGCGACATGGTGTGTATCAGTCTGTTTGTCCTTTTACTTGCCTATACACTTCATGTTTACTCAGCGGGCTAAAACATCTGACTACTAGAGTTGTAAAGGTGACCGCTTATTTGTCTTATCAGCTGCAACCTGAACATTTGTCTTATAATAGCTCTTCTCTACCATGCTATCAATGATTTGTCCTTTAGACTGACCGCGTGGCAAAGCAACACTGTCACATGGCAACAGCAACGTTGGTGCTTTTTACTGACGTTCTGCAACTATTATTGATGTTAGACGGCCATACTAGTCGGAATAATGGAGGAAGGGGATGACCTAGAGTGGCATGTAATGAGTCCAGTTGGGGCGCCGAGGGCTTTTGTCTCCAGACCGGGTGTTGAAGGCAAAAAATACTTCGTAGGCTGCCGGAAAACCACCTAGGAAGCGTCGGAGCTAGAAGGCTAGTGTGATTGGATTCCATGTCAAGGCTAGCTGGGAGGTACTATCACAGCTGCCGATAGAAGACTAAGCGCGAGGCGACTAAGCAGATAACGTGCGACAGCACGATTGGTGGCTAAAACAACAAAACCGAAAGCGAAAATGAAATCAAAGAGAAGAGGAAACGACGTTCACAATGTAGGCTGCGCTCGACGACAACTTATTATTTGACTTGCTCCTGCGACACTGACGTGTTACCTTATCCCCCTCTTATTAGGCGCTGTCCTCACCGTCTACAACAACCTTGACCCCTACCAATCTGCCGACGCACGGGCTGATGAAGGCTGTGATAGGATCGGATGGTTCCGCGTGAGGGAATGTTAGTGATAGTTGCAATGGATGACATGCTTCAGGAACTAGCTTTGAGTGCTGACAGGGGCACCAATATTTACAATGTATCCCGTTGATTGTTCCGAGGGCTTCTACGTTTGGGGCGTAGCTGGAGCGTATTTGACCGACCGGGGCTAAGAAGAAATGGTGATACTTCCTTGTGACCAGAAAACCACCAAGTACGTGTCGGAGCTGGTTGAAAGATGTGCCGGTTTCACACCTAGTGGCTAGCTGGGCGGTAGTGGCACGGCCGCTGATAGAGCACACAGAACGACGCGGATAGATAGGGAGCATGAAAACGCGCGATGGGTTGTTACCCTAATGAACTAGAAAAAGCCATGGGAAGGTGAAGAAAAGAGGAAAAGACGATCGCAATATAAGCTGCGCTCTACAACAATTTACCGGTGGACTTGCTACAGTGACAGGCTTACGGGCAACAGTATGCACATTAACCAGAGCCCTACAATCAAAGTTATCAGGCTCACAAATAATGATGAGTCGTAGATAAATTAAGTATCATCGACGAGCAGCAGGCTTGCAATGTTTATTTCCTACGTTATGCTCAGCCTTAAGCAACAAACAGTCTAGCGGCATGTACAAAATAAACAACACATAAAGGTAGGAATAAAGAAAAAAGAAATTTTTATTTCAGACCATGCGACGACCGCACATGGAGGCATGATCAGATACGCACAAATGTACAGACATTTTATGGCAACTGTAACAGTGACAGTAAAAATGGTTCACATGTCCATGATAGGAACTGTGCAATGGTTAAAATGCGAAACAATAATTTGGCTGTCGTGAGATCGGGACCTCGGCTAATAGCAGATTGAGGATACTAAATGATTCACAGGAAGAGAATTGAAGAGCACGCTCAAGAGAGATATGACAATACAGTGAGTGCGTGCACAAGTTACGCAAAGGTCAACGGTGAAGTCGTAGAAAGTAAAAAGATGACAGTTTATGCATATGTAGAAGGTCCAGTGTAACGAATCTATCTAGAATGGTGACGCCAGTTGACCTGCCAGTTTGAAGTTATGGGCTGTGACTTTATTCCGGGGCGAGTTACATTCGTCACGTTGCAGTGTTGTTAAACGGACATTTGTGGCTTTTTATAGGGGGAACGCTCGCCAGGCGAAAACCCACCACGTCCTGAAACACTGCCGTCAGTCCATTAAATGGCAAGTTATAACTGGCTATGTTTCTGGTGGAACGTTTGTTTGCTCGGTTATTCGCAGTCAGGTTGCGTCCCATTTTTCTGTTGGCTGATGCGTTAGCCGGGTGCCTATTGCGTTCCTGGGTCCAGTCCTGCGCCCGCTTGTTAGGTCGGGAAATAAACATTCGTTTTGAATATGATGTGTTGATCCTCTGCAGAACCACGTGAAGTCTGCGAGGGATATACATTGAAATATGTTGAGTTGTTGTTGATGTCTTGAAGGATAGAATATGATTCCGAAGAAATAACCGCAGATCCCCCGGGAGATGATGTAAAATTGATTAGAAATATAGGAAACCACGGCCATTTGCGCGGTCAACGCGGATTGAAGAGCTCATATTGACCAATTTTTCTGGCTTTGTATCGCAGGAGAATGTGCCTTCCGAAGTCAAAAGTAGTTCTCCAGGCAAGCGGTACGTGGAAGAGATAGTGGTAGGCAAACTGAACCCAAATGTTTAAGCCTCGGAAAATTTGTATCCGTGCATGCCAACGAATAATTAGTCCGTTTAGTAAGTTATAAAAAGGCTGATAATTTTCCGCTCATGTCCAGAAAAAGGAACTGGGTGGCTTGTATTGTTTTCGTGACGATGGAGCATTCCTTGGGTGCGTGACGCCGTACCTGTGACAGACTCGGGAAAAAGGTAAACGAACAGAAACAGCCACACAGACAGAAGAAAGGGATTTGTCTGGAATGCAGTCGATCAATTGTGGCGATGACTAAACTATTGTACCCGTATACATGTAATTGTTATTTAACTATCGCATATACATGTATATCATAAGTGGCGAAATACGACGATAAGCAAGCTGAACATGGATCGGTAGAGAATGAAAGATTGTACCAAAATAGGAATGAAGATGAAGAAAAAAGATATTGAGTGGTCCTAACGCGCATATGCTCAATCGGTAGAAACCCGAGGAAGAAGGACGAGGTGTGCGGATTATGGGAAGGAATATCACACAGAAGGAGCAACAGGGACGCGTTGCCTCCTTCTTAAAGGGGTAGGAATGTAAGAAGTCAGAGAGGACAGATGCATGTAAGTTAGCTTCGAATGAAGAAGGAAGGCAAAGGAATGCACAGGAAGGAAAGGAAGGGTTGGTAAAACAGGTTATATTGAGGAGAAGTGAAGAAGTCGTTGACCTTCTTCACGTGATGAGTCATCGTTGTTAATAAAAAGAAGGATAGATAATGTCCAGTGATGTAATTAAGGTGGGGGTACCAGAGCGTTACGTCAGCTGTGACTAGATCAGTTAGAGCTCAGAAGTCCGAGAGGTCAGAAAACGAGAGACCGTTCAAACAAAACAGGTAAGTCAGAATGGTGAAGCTAGGCCGGAAAATATAGCTAAGTGTAAGGTAATGAGTGTGATCACAAAAGAAGCAGTTTTGGACGAAAGCCGTTAAGAAAAACGGCGTTTAGCTTTGTGTTTATGTGAACAGGCTGTTGTGTCTGTTAAACCCTGCTCATTAAAGACATAGTGGTCCAAAAGATATAGACCATTAAGACGAGAATAGAATGTCGGCGCATAGAAAGAAAGCCGTAGGGCGGGCAACTTAGCAGCTACAATATTGTACCTTATTACAGGAAATGCAGCACGAGCTGCAGCTTGAGCGATGTATCGGACCAACATTACTTTGTATAGGAGCCAAAAACTTTTTCCGTGGTCACCTCAATATACTTTCCTTCGAGCCGTGCACTATCCTGCACCCATAAGGCAAAACAACGTTCCTCGGTTGCTAGCACTCGGGCGTATGTCATATATGCCATGGTTAGCCAGGGCAGAGGCTACTTTAGCTCTGACGCACTAATAAGCCAGAAGGATTTGCGATGTCGCTTCAGGTTAGTACCGAGTTTTTCCCTAATACCTTTGCGAGTCTCCATGTGTTGGCTTCCAGCCAAAACGTACCGGCGGGCACCGGTAAGTGCAAAAGACTGCCAAGAGACCCAATTCTTTTTTTGCTTAATGCCTTTACCACATGCCGATTTATCTGCTTCACTGGTGCGGCCTTTGAACGTCAGCTGTAGTTAGTGAGTGCTTGTTCAAACTGACATCCAGCGTATTTCGAGACGCATTCAGAAAACCTGGCTTCCCTAGTTTACTAGTGTCTATGCGCTCACAGTGTCGTCGAGATCAACCGCTAATACACATCCGCAGATAATCGCATGAAAGTGTATGGTCGGTGTCTACACATATGTACTAAATCGAGCGACACTTTTGGACTCAGCCTCCCCAGCCGCAACTGATCGCGATGGGATCGATTTGCGTCTATGCCTGGATTAAAGCTGGTGAGTGCATGTCACCTTCCGACGGATGCTGTATCGGAAGTTAGTGCTTGCAAGAAATAGGCGAGCATCCCACAAATAAAGTACCCGCTGATCGTTATCATTACGGGCGCCTACTCAATGCTTAAAGCCCAGATGCAATTCTTCGGTGGACAATTTCCCAACTTGTGGGTAATGCATGCCAGCAAACCTTTCAGTGTCTGTGCCACTGCTGTGGGGAAGAAGCTCGTTCAGAGGACGATAAAAGTCGGCCTTTATTGCGTCATCGCTACAGACTGTGGAAGCGTAGGCAGCACTGAAAATTAGACCTTGTAAAGCTTCGAGTCTTTGAACGAGCCAGCCAGTCAGGCTAATCCGCCTACTGATTGGGATGCAATCAACTAGAGCGGCTTTAGTCCGGGGTCTCAGGGCAATAACAACACCAGCATGGCCGGTACTCAAAGCTGTATTATCCCCGAATAAGCGCAATGAAAAAGCACCGCTAGGGTCACCTGAAAGTCATCGCAGTGAGAACGGAGTTGAAGTGTCGCAGCAGGGTTTCCGATAGGTGGCAGAAAGCAATCGAGAGGATATCTAATGTTCGGACAAGTGCTGCCTGTTGCTCGATCATTCACAACGTTCGTACCTTGAGGCCGCTAATCTGAGGAAAGATCGAGTGCGAAATAGAAGCCGATCGATTGGGCTTGACCGCTTGGTTAGACGTGGGCTTGCCGATAATGTAACTGTAAACCTCCACGTTTGTATGTTAGTTGAAGCCAGGAGAAACAAGCCTATCATAACATGGTAGGGTAGGCCAAGCATTGAGGGTTGAAAAAGGAGGAAATGTGAAGTTGAAACAGCGCGATGGGGGTGAAAATGCGTAAACGGGGAAACAAGAAGACGCAAAGGTTTGAGCAGTACCATCCAAACTCCTATCCACCCTGCTCGATGCAGCAGACAGGGCACCGTTGCTTAGCCCCTGCGGTGGCCAGAGCCTCAGAAAATTGTTTGAGGTAAGAAGCATAGTAGTGCGTGGACGGGATACTGTCAGGTTGCTCAGTCATAGACAAGAGAACGATTAGTGATTACGACCAGTGCTTTTGGTTAAAAATCTGACAGCAAACCATTGACCAAGCTGGTATGAGCGGCTCTGAAGGAGCAAACGGCGCCGCATAGCGTAGCTCAGTGGATCTCTGGGGCACACAAACCATCACACCAAGGTAAGTTCTAGTCTCGTTGCGAAGGAAACAGCATATGGTCCCAACTCGTTAAAGCCGCTCTGTTACAGCACCAAGTTTTATAGGTGGCCCACGTTTAGATTGCTGTAGTCATATAGAAATCAGCCTGCTATCAATTGCCTTTAGGTTAATTGCAGATATCATCCTCCATAGACTGACTCGCACACCTGAAAGCTAGAGGCGCAAGGACCTAGCCAGGGTTCGTCGAAATCAAGGCTGCATTGACCACAGCTTCACATTACGGCAATTGCTGGTGCGCCGGCGTGTTCATTGGTGACCCAGGGTTATCGTGCTCCTAGACATCGATAAAGTTTTGTGTTGGTTGATCCATAAGCATCTTAAGAATTACTAACCAGGAAATACATACCCGATAAATATGTTAACGTCGTAAGAGGGCTGTACGCGCACAATTTGGGCAGAGTAAGGGTTTAGGACACTCCAACGCTACCCTTCAATCTCCCAATCTTTGTGCAACTAGGCTGCCCCCACTTATCTCTCTACTTTAACTTCGCTATTAACGAGGATATTGAAACAACCTCTATCGGACCTCTGAGATATAACTAAACTAGTCACAGCTGACGTAACGCTCTGGTACCCTCACCTTAATTACATCACTGGACATCATCCAGCTTTCCTTTTATTAACAACGATGATACATCACGTAAAGAAGCTCGGCGACTTCTCCACTTTTCCTCAATAGAACCTGTTTTACCGACCAGTTCTTTCCTTCATGTGCTTTCCTTTGCATTCCTTCTTCATTCGAAGCTAACTTACATGCGTCTGTGCTCTCTAACTTCTTACATTCCTACCACTTTAAGAAGGAGGCGACGCGTCCCTGTTACTTCTTCTGTGTGATATTCCTTCCCATAATCCACACACCTCGTCCTTCTTCCTCTGGTTCCCACCGATTGAGCATATGCGCGTTAGGACCACTCAATATCTTTTTTCTTCATCTTCATTCCTCTTTTAATACAATCTTTCATTCTCTACTGATCCATGTTCAGCTTGCTTATCGTCGTATTTCGCCACTTACGATACACATGTACATGCGATAGTTAAGTAACAAATACATGTATACGGGTACAATAGTTCAGTTACCTTCACAATTGATCGACTGCATTCCAGACAAATCCCTTTCTTCTGTCTGTGTGGCTGCTTCTGTTCGTTTACCTTTCTCCCGAGTCTGTCACAGGTACGGCGTCACGCACCCAAGGAATGCTCCATCGTCGCGAAAACAATACAAGCCACCCAGTTCCTTTTCTCTGGACATGAGCGGAAAATTATCAGCCTTGTTGTACCTTACTAAATGGACAAATTATTCGTTAACATGCACGGATACCAATTTTCCGAGGCTTGAACATTTGGGTTCAGTTTGCCTACCACTGTCTCTTCCACATACTGCTTGCCTGGAGAAATACTTTTGATTTCGGAAGGCACATTCTCCTGCGATACAAAGCCAGAAGAATTGGTCATTATGAGCTCTTCAATCCGCGTTGACCGCGCAATTGGCCGTGGTTTCCTATATTTCTAATCAATTTTACAACATCTCCCGGGGATCTGCGGTTATTTCTTCGGAATCATATTCTATCCTTCAAGACATCAACAACAAGTCAACCTACTTCAATATATATCCCACGGAGACTTCAAGTGATTCTGCCGAGGATCAACACATCATATTCAAAACGAATGTTTAGTTCCCGGCCTAACAAGCGGGCGCAGGACTGGACCCAGGAACGCAATAGGCACCCGGCTAACACATCAGCCAACAGAAAAATGGGACGCAACCTGACTGCGAATAACCGAGCAAACAAACGTTCAACCAGAAACATAGCCAGTTACAACTTGCTATTTAATGGATTGGCGGCAGTGTTTCAGGACGTGGTGGGTTTTCGCCTGGCGAGCGTTCCCCCTATAAAAAGCCACAAATGTCCGTTTAACAACACTGCAACGTGACGAATGTAACTCGCCCCGGAATAAAGTCACAGCCCATAACTTCACACTGGCAGGTCAACTGGCGTCACCATTCTAGATAGATTCGTTACACTGGACCTTCTACATATGCATATACTGTCATCTTTTTACTTTCTACGATTTCACCGTTGACCTATGCGTTACTTGTGCACGCACTCACTGTATTGTCATATCTCTCTTGAGCGTGCGCTTTAATTCTCCTCCTGTGAATCATTTAGTATCCTCAATCTGCTATTAGCCGAGGTCCCGATCTCACGACAGCCAAATTATTGTTTCGCATTTTAACCATTGTACAGTTCCAATCATGGACATGTGAACCATTTTCTGCTGTCACTGTGACAGTTGCCATAAAATGTCTGTACATTTGTGCATATCTGATCATGCCTCCATGGGCGTGCCTCGCATATTCGTGAATAACGTTTTTTTATTTATGATTCACTAAAAGCGGCGTTCACGCTGTGATGATGCTCACAGGTGTTTGCTGGTTTGTCGTAGTGTAGACCGTAAACATTGCTTTTTTATTGTGGCTACGTTTAGATGTATCAAGTTGCACTGGACAAATAAACACTGGCTGCCGGTTTTTCTAAGCAGCAACGTCGAAATGCTAGGTAGTCCATGGTCGGTAGGCACCCACCCTTTCACTGACCCTTGGTAGTGCGCAGCTAGTAGACCTCAAGAAATTCAAGCCTCTAGGCTCATATATTAGCAACCCTGGGGCGTGCAATAGATCCCGAAACTTGTAGCAGAAACGCAAGGCTCATTTGTTACATGCGCCACTCGTGAAGCCGGCAAGGCGTAACTCTCGCAATGCGGTCGTCTCTTCAGACTTCCTGTACGGTTTCGGAACCTTGCCCGTGAAGTCGACAGATATAATGAGGTTATTTAGGTCCGATCATCGTTTCCTTTTCAGCCTAGCTCAGGTTTGGGGGAAAGCCGCGAGCGCTATGAACCTGTTCGGCGTCGTGTAACTGGTCACGTTTGAGCATATTGCGGTAGGTCGAAGGTGGTACAGCTACGCACGCGATTATAAATCTTTTGGACCACCTGTGTTAAAACCGGTAATACATTGGTGTACGCGAGGTTTTGCATGCATTTTGCTGGCTCACTTAGGGCCAACCATACCCGAAGTAACACTTAGTATTCGGAGGACCCAATAGTAAACACGCAGTACTAACAGAAGCCTTGTGAAATTATTTCCTACACCCTTCTCTAGAAGTCTATCAACATTGGTCCAGTTCGCTGCGGGTAATGGTGTGCGCCGGCTTGTTCTGCTGCGGCCCATCCCACTACACAGACAATAGCCGGATTTTAGTAAGATCCTCGAAACTTCTAGTTCGTCGACGGGTGGAGCCCGCCGATGTGAAAATGAATGAACCCCTACGGGTTTTTTTCTCAACAGCTGATATCAAGCCCACGCAATGACCATGGATCCTGGTGGTCATACCAAGCTGCTGAGATGGAAGCCGCTTCATCGGTTGGAAATTTCCGCAGTTTATTCCACCCCATCAAGACCATGGGCCGCAATTCGCATACTGTCAGCCACACAATTTGTGCTTTAGACGACATGAAAATCACCAATACACACAAGTGCTTGTGCCACAAGGCCGAACACTTGGTTTTCCAAGGTAACTGCCCAGTACAGTCCACTGTGACACCTTCGTTTCCCTCGGTTGGTGTTTGACCTGGCCCTTCGGATCCTGTGACGGAAGCGGAGAACGGCGGCACAATCCAAACTTTGTAATAGCTGGTACCTCAAGATCCACACAATCCACCCACGGCTCGTTTCAAAAGTGACGGGAAGAAGCTTGTCAGCGAAATTCCATCACTGTTCTTGAGTATTAGTACGGAAGAGGAAGTCCAAACTGCACATGTGATTTGGTCTCTGTCCCAACCACCCACCACGTCCCGGAACACTGCCGCCACTAATGCCTGTTATAAGCAAGCTGGCTTGCCGAACAACCTCCTGGTGGTGCCAGCTGTGTGGTTCGGGACAACCCCGTTCCAGCGAATGGTCCGGCGGCAGTGTTCCAAGGTGTGGTGGGTTTTCGTCTGGCAAGCGTTCTCCCTATAAAAGGCCACATATGTCCGTTTAACAACGCTGTGAGGTGGCGGAGGTGACTCGCCAATAAACAAAGTCACTGCCTCTTGCCTCTCTCTCTGAGTGGCATTGTAATTCAATCGCGTGTTGGGCACCTGATCCTATACGGTCCTAAAGGCATTTGAACCACTCGTTTGGTCATCGGTTCCCAACGGTTGCGATACCCTTATATCACCCTACTGCCTTGTAACTTAGTTCCTTGATCAAAGGCTCGGGGTAGGGCCCCTAGGACAATACTACTTCGGCCTGGACAACCGAGCCATGGACTTACAACCACAACCCTTCCCCAGCCGTTTCGCTGCTACCATGCTATTCACTCATGTCCCAATGCTACCTGCACAAGCACACGCCATCCTTTTACCTACACTTCCCTTGTACCACTCACACCCATTTTTACCTGATTACTCTATGGCGATCAACCCCACCAACACTGATTAACCTGTTCCCGTGACATTTGCCAACTCAACCACACATTACCCAACAGAGAGCTGCCGGTCCCAAAGTCGCCCGTCGTCGCTCCTGCAACCCGGAGCGCAGTTCAAACTTGCAGTCTTCAACGTACGCACATTACTGCAGACCGGTCAGCAAGCTGGACTTGCACGCAGGCTAGAGCCCCTCGGAATTGATATCTGCTGCCTGACTAAAACACGACTCCAGGACGCTGAAGCCGTCTACCAGATGGTGTCACCGCTCCACCCACGCACCCGCATCCATCTACCCCTCTCTGGTGACTCCGTATCTGCCGCATCTGAACAAGCTGGTGCTGGAATCGCCCTCAATGCTAGAGCCGAGACTGCTTTTATTGATAGATAAATAAATAAATAAATGGTATATTCTCGGTCAAACGAGACACACCTGTAAAGGCGTGATCAAATATGCATACAAGCATAGCTTCTTTGGAATGTTAAAACATTTCGTTTTAATGAAAGGAATAAACGAAAAGATGTAGTCCATACGAGTGAGCATATTGTCAGGTAATAGTCAGACCAAGGAACATGATGGCGCTGTGGCGCGCAAAATCAGTCATAACTGTTGCGTCAAGATACAAGTTGGGGTAATTTCGCCATGTAGTGATCCATGAGCACAGGAGCCCAAACAAGGTTTTGGTGCAATCAATGACCATTACGAAGTCGGGATGATCTGTGCTCCATCAAAGCATTCTTCATAGTAAAATCAGTTGCATAGGTTGGATGTAGAAGGCTGAGGACTGCGTCAGTGTGAAATGTTTAGCTGTGACTTTATTTTGTGGCGAGTCACATCCGCCACGTTGCAGTGTTGTTAAGCGGACATTTGTGGCTTTTATAGGGAGAACGCTTGCAGGCGAAAACCCACCACGTCCTGGAACACTGCCGTAGCTTCCGTTGAACAGTAGTGCTAGTCGGCTATGCATCGTATAGACCGATTTTGCACTCTATTATTCGCAGTCGGTTGACAGCCAAATTCTTCCTTGGTTGGCCGAATGGCTTAGTAATGATCCGGCAGTAGTCGTTGAAGCCGGTCAATGATGCAAAAGAGTCGCAGAGTCGAATGATAATGATGCAGGTGAGTAAACACATTGTTAATAGAGGCCGGCTTTTTCTATTATATTCTTGTCCGGCTCGCAAACCGTGTCCAGCTATCCACGCTGGACTTGTCATGGGACGGTGAGTGCAGTTGTTTCTTGTGGCTGAATATGTCCATAACAGGCGAAAATGCCATTCTCCGCAAAGTGGATTCGGAATTCCTTCAAATGTAAGTGTAATTGTCTCCATGGCCAAGTGAAAACTCCATGAAAGGCCATCGGAAAAGCCACTTATACGAGCGCAACGCTGTCCGTGAAATGACATCAGAAAAGCTCCAGGTGACTGGAGAATCGGAATGTTTGAGGCAGTGAAGGTAATCACGCCAGAATTGTTTGTCTTCGGTTGTGGAACAGGGGATCCATGTAAATATATTATTCCAGGTGAGTAAATTGTTCTACTGTGAGTACGAGGCGAGCTAAACCCATTTGTTTAGACCCGTGAAGGTAGCGTCTCCAGAATGTTAGAAAGAGCTCCATTTGGAACGATGTGTGAGTTCTTCATCTCCCACAGAAAGTATCAAGCGTTTGAACCAGCTGGATATCGAGGCTGGGTCGACCGGTCCCAGTGAATAAATCTTGTTTTGGCGGATGTAGCTGTGTAAAGCTCGGGAAAAACGGGCATCGGACAAGAGGCAGCCAAACAGTGAGAGAGCAATGAATCAAGAAGCACTAACACAGACTGGTGGCGCGCAACGGTGCGTATGATACATTAAAACTTATGTACTTTTGTTTAGTAAATATGATTTGTAAGCGCGTTCTTTACATCACGTCGATGGTGTGACTCAGACTACAACTACTAGGTAGAAAGTAGGTTCTGCACTGCAGGGTCAAGAGACCGATTTAACAATATGTTGACAAACGTTGAGCGTATAATACGATTGTTGGATAGAAACAGGTAAACCGATGATGATGACAGCAGTCCGAATGCGAGAGGCATCTTAGGTGAAACTAAGGACAACTAGGTTGAGATCGAATGCGAGAGCAACATAGGTAGGGCTACGTCCCAAGTGGAAAAGGAAATTCAAAGAATCAGCTATGAGCGGATGAATGCGGACCACAGTGCGAAGAGTAATTCCTGAGAGTAATTACGCCAAAGCGTCCATAATTCCATAGTAAGAACGCCGTCAGAAGCTAGAGAAAATGGTCACAGCGGGCCAAAGCTGCCGTGAATGGGGAGTAGTTATCCCACGTACGTCACATTAATAGGTAAATGCGAACTTAAGTTAAACAGCAGAGGCAAATGATGTGAGGTAAGGTGGGCATAATAATGGAAGCAATAGTCAAGAAACACTTAGCAGTGGTTCGGGTTCCGTCAGTAATCAGGAGCGAGGTCGGAGCGGAGGAGACCACACTCACAAGGATAGCTTGGTTCGGCCCAATAAGTATAAGCCGTGGGAAGAAAAATAGAGCGCAGTGACAGGGATGGCCATGGATAAATGGAAAATAGAAGCAACCAGAGTCTAGACGTAAGTGAAAGATAGCGAAGTCGCTGTCAGACCCTGGCCGGAAATGGCACGGCCACCTGGAAGTAGTAGAATTGCAGAAGACCGTACAGATAAGAATAGTTTAGTCGGCACACGGAGATTGGGTCGTACAATTGTGGTGAGAACAACTTTAGGGCTGGAAAGCGGAAACTTACGGGTTAATTATCAAAGAGGCTATATACTACAGGGGTGATAACGTCCTGCAAGCATCACGAAGTGGGGGAGAATGAGCAGACGACAATTGATTAGTCGGTGCATAGAGATTGAGTCGGAAAAATATAGAGAAGATCAGCAGTAAGGGTAGGAAAGAGAAAGAAGGGGGCTGTTTCGACATTGGATAAGCAAGCTCAGCAGATTCTTGAGGTAATAAAAGCTGCTTTAGGTCTGCAGAGTCCAGACCGTTAAACACCCGGTGGTCTGGAAGAGGTCACAGAGAAGCAGACTAGTCAGATGAGGCTGGGTTAAGGAAGGGCACTAAGATTTGACTGCTCGATTGAAGAGAAAGAGCGCGGTGAGGAGATGACAGTCAGGATGAAAAAGCTTTACGGCTGAAGTGTGGCGAAGCCAACGACGCCCTCGTGCGAAGGAGTATGAATCGTTCAGTTCTGAACAATCACCGGTAATATCCTGGTAATCTGAGAGAACTCAGAGCCGGAGACTGAACAGTCGAGGCTGGATTAGTCGACACATCCGGAAGCCTGGCGGTAGTCACAGAGAATTTGACTGATCAGATGATGATAAACTAGGGCAGGACATTGAGCGTTGGCCGTCCGATTGAAGCAGAATTGAGTGTACAGGTTACTGATAGAACTGCTTATATTAACTAAAGGGTAAGGATGTCTAGCGGGCTGTCAACTTAAGCGAGACAGCTTTGTGTCTACAGAGCCTACATCGATAAATCTTGCCGGTCTGGAAAAGCTCAACGGATCAGACCGATCAAGTGAGGCTAGGTCATTGCAGGGCAAGGAGAATTGGCAGTCCGATTGAAGAAATGAAAGTAGAGAGCGCCGCAAGGAGAAGAGACGGTCCGGATAGAAAGAGGTATACTTATAAGGTGTGGAAAAGTCCATGGGGCACACGAGGTAATAAGGACAGAGCGTTCGGTCTTCCCAACAAATGACGGTAACCTCAAACAGTCTGAGTGAACTCGTAGGGCAGGGGACGGATCAGCCGAGACTGGATTAGTCGGCAAGTTGAGAGTAAGTCCTACAGTTAAGGTGGGAAGATAAATAAAGAGTCAGCAGAGATGGACAGGTTTGGGATGCAAGAGGCTACATGGATATAAGGTATGGAAGTCAGGCAGGCTCGCATGTGAGAGAAGTTGTGCGTTGGTGATGCAGAGCCTAAAAGTGTATTTCGCTAGTCAGGAAGCAGTCAAGGAGGAGGATAGGGCAGGGCACTGCGAGCTCGCTCTCCGCCTTTGTGCGAGGAGGCTCCATGGCTCTTGTAAAGTTAGCAGACGTCGAGTCGAAACGCGTTCTCTATTCGTGATCTCGGCCTTTGCGCCCACTGACTGTAGCTGGGACACCGTCAAAGACTAGTTCTACCAGAACCTTCACGAGCTGCTCTTAAGGGCACCTAAAACAGACATAATCGTTTTAGCAGGTGACTTTAACGTGCTTATTGGTCGTCTGCTGCCATGTGAGCGCCACCTCGGGGAACCGCATGGATTTGATGATGTTCGTTCAGACAATGGAGAGAGACTGCTCAGTCTGTGTGCTGACCATAAACTATTTCTCACCAGCACCAGCTTTCGTCATCCTGGACGCCAGTACGCCACCTAGCGCCCCCATCAGCAACCCAGCCCTGGTCAAAGCATAACCACCTATATCTAAGTCGCAGGTGGCGCGGCGACGTACGCCACTGCAGATCATTTTGGTCAACATGCGTCGATACGGATGATGCACCGGTGTGCGCGACCATTTGCATGCGTTTTGATGGTTCGCCTAGGTCAAAACACACCCGACTGAACACCTACAAGTTGGAGGCCTCAATGGTGAAGAGAGAGTATCAACAAAAGCTTCACGAAAAGCTATCTCCTTCACTCTGGATAAATAAATAGATAAATAAATATTTTATTCTCGACTATGCGAGGCACGCTCGTGGGGACATGAGCAGATATGTACAACGGTACAAACATTTTAATGCAATTGTAACAGTAACGTAGAAAATTGTTCATATATCCATGATTGGAACTGTACAATGTTGAAAATGCGAAACAATAAGTTGGTTGTCGTGAGATTCGGGACCTCAGCTAATAAGAGATTGAAAATCCTGAATGATCCATTGAAAGGTAATGCAAGAGCCCGCACACAAGGAAGGAAAAGGGCAACGTGTCGTAGGATGTAAAACGACAACAGTATAAACAGATGTAGAAGTCCCAGTGTAACGATCCTATGTAGAATTGTGACGCTAGTTGACCTGCCGGTGTAAAGTTATGGGCTGTGACTTTATTCGGTGGCGAGTCACATACGCCACGTTGCAGTGTTGTTAAACGGACATTTGTGGCTTTTTGTAGGGAGAACGCTTGCCAGGCGAAAACCCACCACGTCCTGGAACACTGCCACCAATCCATTGAATGGCAAATTGTAACTGGCTATGTTTCTTGTTGAAAGTCTGTTTGCTCGGTTATTCGCAGTCAGGTTGCATCCCATTTTTTTCGCTGGTTGATGCAATAACTGATTGCCTATTGCGTTCCTGGGTCTTGTCCATTGGTAGGTCGGGTACTAAACATTCTTATTGAATATGATGTGTTGATCCTTCGCAGAACCACATGAAGTCTTCTCTGATTATGTATATTTGCCGGGGAGCGAAGAATTCGTGTCCAGCTACCCTCACTGGACATCGGTAGTTGGGTGCAAATAGTTAGAGTGGAAGTGAGGCCATGGTCCAGGTAAGTACTTGTTGGTTATTTCGTCCCATCCCAGGCGGAGGCAGTTCCTCAGTTCAATCCCGACGCTCTCCGATGTTCACCACCTCAGAGAAAAGGGAGAGGAACAAGCCGAGAGAAGACCGAAAAGGAACAGTCAATGTACCCAGCGTTTGATCAAAATCCTACCTTAAGACATTTGTTTGAGACAACTAGTGTACAAGGTGTAACAGATATTGCGCTAAAGATGTTTTTACTTATGCGGAAGGCATGGCCTGATGGGTAGAATACTTTCATGTGCATAGGGATGAGGAGCAGGATTCCGGTAAGATATTCATGAGGTGTAAGCTGACAATGTTCAAAATTCTACCTGAGACTAGAAAGTGGGTGTGTAGTCATGATTGGTTGTTGTCGGAAACCAAAAGACAGTGACGATGTGGCCGTATTTGTATATGCTCCACAGGATAAGGATTACCTAAGACACCATAACTACAATGTACATAAGTATATGAAGATAGGAAGCTGAACATATTAGAAGCAGGCTAAGATTAAATGGATATCAAATGAAGACTAAGTGTTGAAGGTAAGACGATCAGAAGATATCGATAATGGACCGGGTTTCAGTGGCCAAAGGTGCCTGTTGGGTTAATCATTCGAGGTGCTAATGAATAACTACTGTGTCAAAGGATCGGACAGCAAACCAGCTGCGCTGTGAAAAAATTGTACCAGGAGAATAAACATTTTACAGAAGGACTGACGCCTAGCGAGCTAAGGGGTATCCCCAAAGTTGAATAGAGCCTACAGCGAACAGCTGTCGCAGAGCAGAGATAGTGGCTAAAGGAAACGATGTATCAGTGGTTGATTCAACCATATAATTAAGACTTTTGACCACATGTCAAGTAAACGCGGGTAAGACAGACGACGGATAACGGCGCGCTAGGAGAGATGAATGGCCAGCAATAGAGTTCGGAATAAGGCTTCAGCTACTAGTGGATCCTACGGTGGCACAGAATAAGTCAACCAACAGCTGAGCTGTGACGCAAACAATCAAAGAATGAACATTGTAAGAAGGGAGCGAGCTCCGGGTATCCGCAAAGTTAAATGGAAGCTATGGCGACTAGCTAGTTAGTGGCTCTAGAAAAGTATGTATCAGAGGCTGGTGTAGCCATAGGATTAAGAAGTTTGACCACTACTGGATGCCTACAGTTTCAGTGAATAACTCAACAGACGAGCGCCGATTAAAAAGACAGACGTCAGAGGGAAATGAAGGCTGGAGTGTCAAGTAGTGGATCTTTGCAGGTTACATGGGGCCACCAAAGACTAGCTACTGGGTATTGATCAACACTGGTCAAGTCTGCAACAAACCATGTTGTCGGCCAGTTTGTCCAGCTGTGCCCTCACTCGCTCCATTCTCTAATGCTAGATCTCGGGAAGATCCTCAGAATTGCTGGATCGTCGACGGGCGGTGCCTGCTGGCGCAGAGTACAACGAACACCGCCGGTCTATTACGCAACAGCTAAAAGCTAGCCTTCCCTCTGATCGTGAATCTTGGTGGTCAAAACAAGCTGGTGAGATGGAAGCCACTGCATCGGCTGGCAACTTCCGCCGTCTGTTTTACATCATCAGGGCCACGGGTTGCCATTTTCTCGCTAGCAGCCAGACGATTTGCGAATCAGACGGCATGAAGGTCACCAACCATCACAGGCGATTGGGTCGCTGGGCAGAGCATTTTGCCCCGTGTGACACCTCGAGCCCCAATGTATGGTGTATGGCCTGTCTCCACACCCCCCAAATGAAGCAGAGATTCGAAATGCAACCCAATCTTTGAAACGCTACAAGGCACCGGGTCCCGACAACCTACCACCGGCTCTATTCAAAGATGGCGGGAGCGTACTTGTCAGCGAAATCCTATCGCGTTTCACGAAAGTTTGGACTGAGGAGAAGGTTCCGAGCGCATGGGGAGAATCGGTCATTGTTTCGATTCAGAAGAAAGGCTCCCGCGCCGACTGCTGCAACTACCGTGGAATCTCGTTAATCTCTGTCGCATCCAAAATCTTCCTGTCTGTCCTACGTTGCAGGTTTTCAACGACTAGCGAGGAGTTTTCCCGAGAACAAACAAGCCGGATTTCATCAATGCCGCGGCTGCTTCGACCAAAGCTTTACGCTTCAGTAAGTAATCGAATATCGTCACATCCACCGGCGGCCAACAACCGTAGTGTTTTTGACCTCCGAGCGTTATTTGTTGCAGTAGATAGATCTGCGTTGTGGAACGGTTTACTGAAGAAAGGTGTGCCCGACAAGTTTGTAACCATCCTGAAAGAACTTTAGTCACAGGTCGGGCAACGTTAGGGTTTATGGCACGCACTCATCTTAATTTGCTGTGTCCAGCGGTATTTGCCAAGTGTGCACTATTTCACCTTCCCTTTTAAATTTCGCCCTCGAAAATGTCCAAAGAGCACTAGAATATGTCCAGAACGGAGGTGTTAAGCTCCTCCCAGGAGATAGAGTCAAGCACTTGGACTACATCGATGATATCGCTTTGCTGGGGGAAGACCCACAAACCGTCCAGAGCGCTTTGGATCCGTTGGCGATGAAGGAGTCTAAGTATGGCTTATGCTTCACTCCAGGAAAATGTAAAATGCTGCTCCAGGACTGACATTTTCTGAATCCGCGCTCACCATTGCTGGACATGTTCTGGAGCAAGTCCCTTGCTTTACTTATCTAGGGAGTTGCATCACATCTGGTGGCGATGTTGTTGATGAAGTCTCGCAACCAATTGCAAAGATCCGCCTAGCATTCCTCAAACTGCGGCACCTATGGCGTCGTCGTGATGTCAGTCTCAAGCTCAAAAGCAGGGTGTACAATGCTTCCGTCCGTGCAGTACTCTTGTACGGCTGCAAGACTTGGCCTATTCGCTCGGAATGTATAAAGCGGCTGTCAGTCTTCGACAATCGCTGTCTACGAAGGATTGCTGAGGTGTGGTGGCAACACCACGCAAACAACGCATAGGCGCTGGACCGCGTGCTTGGGGCGAATAGTGCCAAGCTTCAGGAGCTTATTCTCCGACATCGCATGCGTTGGCTTGGGTACAGTTTGCACGTGCCAGCCCATCGTCTTCCACGTCGGGCGCTGTTTGCACTCCCAGGGAGCGATTGGAAAAGATGCCGCGGTGGACAGCCAGTGACGTGGCGAAGGATCATGGAGAAGGTAACTCCAAGTTTGGCGGCAGTCGGACCAGTTCGTCTTCCAGGTTGGAGACCAAGGGATGCTGAATCCCGGTGGTT
The DNA here is from genome assembly GCA_944474145.2 of Dicrocoelium dendriticum. Lineage (NCBI taxonomy): Eukaryota > Metazoa > Platyhelminthes > Trematoda > Plagiorchiida > Dicrocoeliidae > Dicrocoelium > Dicrocoelium dendriticum. Next base: position 91,411,593 of record OX104064.1, on the reverse strand, counting down.
GTAAACATTGGACGTCATGACCCGCAATAGACCTCAGTGGCGTCAAAGTTGTGCTGCCCTTTTACCACCCATTTGATGCACACAAAACTCACAAAACAAGACAAAAATACAAAATGGCGTGTGTAAAACTAAAAAAGAAGTTTCCAATATGTTTTAATCGCTGCTCATGTTCACATACTCACATTTGTCTTCTGCCATGGTTCTGATGACACAATGTCTGTTAACAGACTGTAAATAAATATAATATATATACTGTTATACGCAGGTCACCTAACTTTTCATTTTTGACAGTCAATGCAGGCAACCGCCGTAAATCGATTTAACTGCATGTTCACTGAACCATCGTAATACTAAAAAAACCGGCCATAAATACAACGCAGACGGCTGTTCGCTGTGTGGCCAAATAAACCCGCCACCCGCAACCCTTGCGCTACCCAGGAACATGTACAGGACAACCACTTTTGCTGCTAGTAACTAGAACATTCAGTATTCCTCGCCGCAGTCGCCATTAATTCCCAGTCGAATTGCTCCCACCATTTGTGTAGATACATTTAAGTAGGAAATGCTGCGGCATGCTTCTGTCCGATTAACACTTTTCTGCAAGACGATTAAATCGCGGGACCTAGCACATAGCACTTGCAAACAACAATACATGACCGCTGCATTCGGATAAGCCCAGTGTAACGCAAATGAAAGCACACAGGTTCGTTTAAACCATACGTTATTTTTGTGCCCGCGTTATTCCCTTTCTTATCTTGATGTGTATCTTATTCATGTCGAAACAAACGGTAAAACCATCGCCGCGTCGCCTTTGCCAAAGCTACTTGTTTTATCTACGCTTGTACCGAAAAACACTTGCTCCTTTCGTGTCGCCGAATACACGCGTTTCCGCTCCGTTCGTTCGTTCTGATATTCGCCTCATCGGAGCATCGTCGTCGTATATGCGTTTACATCCGCAGTCCTTGTCGGTACGAAGAACCTGCGCTACGGAACATATTACACCAGGACACCGCACGCAAATGTGCCGGGCATTGTTCCACCACAGGCGTACGTACAGTTCCCGCGCAGTGTAACATTTCTTGCATTGGTTCCACAGATTACTGGAAGCTGTGCGGTTTCTCATTCGGCAGCTAGGCATAGAACAATAGATACGCCGTAACTGTTACTTCCACTGGCATACAGTGCCCCAAGACATAGTCGCCGTAATCCGCTTCGTGCTTCGTGCCCACGAAAATAACCTCGCAGTACATATCCGCAATGGCAGCCATCGCAGCTGGCGCGAATAACATTTCTCAAATAAAATTGCCCATTTTTATCACACCGCAAGGCTTGTGCCGCTCCACTCATTCCGTCACCCCGCCCACTTCCGTGTGTGCCGTTTTCGGTGCCGCATTAACAGCAACTTCAGAGTATCCGCGTTCGGTGTTCATCCGTGTGCAATTAATGGGTACCTACTATTTTCTTGCCACCTTTGATCACTGACATAGGGGCATTAATCTGTTTCTTCACCGCCTGTCAACCGTCAGTTTTGGGGTCAAAGCAATGGCTTGTCAATATGAATATCAGGACATCGAATCAAAGTTAATACTCATTGTTCGTAAACTTCCCCATACAACTTGAAAGAAATGAGCGCCTTGCAATTTCGCAGCTTGTAAGTGTTTCGCAGTTATTACATGATGACAATATTAACGTACCGTTTCCCACGAACGTCTCTATCGTGAACGGCGATAGTGCATGCACAGGCACGGTTAATCCTCAAGCAAAGACTTCCAGTTTGGTTTACGTAATGCTACCGAGTCACAGCAGCACGCTTGTAAGAAGATGCGGTAGTTGCGAACTGAGTATTTTACATTGGTCTCAAACTCATCAAATTTCCGATAATAAGTACACAACACCAGGACGACGTGTCCGGGGACTTCTTTATCCAACAAGTACGTACATATTTTGCTCTAGTCTTTCTTCATTTCTTTTTCATAGGCAAAGAAGACAACAGGACTGAGTACTGGGGGCGTTTTTTTTCCGGTCCATGAAATTGGACGATCGTTAGACAGGAGCCAACTATCGACCTTGGAAACCGATTTGACCTAGCCTGATTGGGTCCTGTGAGTACCACGCAGTTACTTGATTTTCTGGCGTGCCATT
>OX104064.1:91369997-91409168 GCA_944474145.2 Dicrocoelium dendriticum | reverse complement strand
ACCATGGTCTGGTAGGATTGGGACGGAAACTCGTCTGTCCCGCCGAGTTATGGATCTCTGGAATTCGTTTTCAGATCAGGTGGTTATTGAACCTGCGGTTAAGGGTTTTGCACGCCAACTCTACGCTTTTGGGTGACAACAGCAAACCTTTCCGTTTTCCTAACTGACTCATCACTTTTCAGTACTTTTTCTTAGTGACTCAAATATCTTGGTATTCTACTTGCTTAGCTCTTTCCACTTTCTCTTTTGCTTTCTGAGTTTATTTTTTTCTCCTTATTACTTCACGTAACAGCCCCAGCAGGGACTGCTAGGCAGGATACGTAGGCATTAATTGATTGGACAGGGTGTGATGCGGTCTTTGTTTAAGTCCATTAGTATTTCAAAGTCCGCCAACCCCTGGTTCAACGACCCGCTGAAGAAGGAACATTCACGGGATAATCCTATCGTTCCAATCCTGCTTGAAGTTGAACTACTACGCTGTTACTTCACTTTCAGGCGTACTATGCTTTCGAGTCTTTTAGGTGAATATCTCGTGAAGAAAAGTATTTCAGTATACACTATTGACGAAATTTGACTTGTCAAAATTTTCTCGGCATATATGACATCCAAGTTCTTGGACTGTTGGAAGGGTATCACATCTTGCTCAAAAGCTGTGCACTGCAAGAAATGCAATGGCTAGCCGCATATTGCCTGTTGCAATATTGAAGCTAAATGGTATGAACTTCTCCAGCGGACCTTCTCCTCGATGGTCATTTTCATTTGTGACTCGTGCCAAGCAGCTGAGACGGATAAGGGCTTTGGGATCTGTTCAATCCGTGTACGTACAACTTCTGCACAATCCAGACCAGACACCCTTGTCACTAGTAAAATTGCCCGGTTCCGGCGATCCTACTCCCCAAGGTAAGAGAAGCTGCGCTTCCTCCACTACGTTGGCAGAAACACCAGTGCCCGGTGTGTATAATGTCAACAACCCAACGACAGCTGGAATAACACCAACCGCAATCAAGTCCACGAGTAAAAAGACCTCAAGACCTATATCGAAGATACAAGATGGAACAATATCCGCTCTTCATCTATCACCCACTACGTCTTGCTCAACGACGCCAAATATAAATTGTGGTCAAAATCATTCCGCCACTTCCCCAAAGCATCCGCTACCAGAGTAAAAGATATGCCTCCGTCGTGTATCAGCGAACGAAGACAGCGACAGCTGTGCAAAGTTAAGGTAAATAAAATCATTAAACCTAATACTCTGAAAGGCTGCTCACGGTCACAGCCTAAACTAAATAGCTAAATGAATGTTTTATTCCCGGAGTGCAGGGCACACCTGCGAAGGCATGGTCATGATAATACAAGCAGCTATGGTTGGTAATTGCATAAAAATATGACAAGTTAGACAGTAACATACTGGATATTCGTGTCTGTATATATTTAAGTATATGTTAGTGGGCTTGATGAGTGAACTTGTGCAGTCTGACTGACTTCGTGAATTTGTTTGCTGTGTTCACCATCGTACGAAGGGATCAAATATACTCTTCGAACTGGATGACATTCATGAAGTGGGGATCCTCCGAAAGGGGATAGGCAGTGACTATTTGGTGTCGAGTCACATCCGCCACGTCGCAGTGTTGTTAAACGGAACTTTGTGGTTTTGTGTAGGGAGGACGCTTGTCAAGCGAAAACCCACCACGTCCTGGAACACTGCCGCCGAACTATTCGCTGGAACGGGATTAACCCGGAGCACCCAGTTGGCGCCACATGGAGCTTGTTCGGCTTGCCAGCCAAGATGCACCAGCTTGAGAATCTGCTTAAGGCCAATTCAAACCCCACAAAGCCAACTGGTTCTGCAGGAGTTAGATCCCCCTCTAGAGTGCTGCCTTATTATCGTCATTGTCCCAGAATCTGGTAAGGGAACGCCATCAGAGAGAATACTGGACGACCAATATTTTCTACAATGCATGGTCTCCCTATTGTTTGATGACGGCGAACCGGAAATCAACATAGCTTCCGCATTTCGTCTCAGTAGAAAGCAGAATGATTCTGCTAATTTGCGTCTCCTCAAAATTGTTTGCCAAGACGAAGCTGAATGCCATCGTATCTTAAGGTGGACCTCACGTCTTAAAGGAGAAACATTCTATTTTCTGAGAGCTCTTCCTTGAGGACCGTGTTAGAATGAAGCCGATCGCCGATGAACTGGGAACTCGAAGATCAAACGGCGAAACCAATCTTCATATAGTGGAGTTTCAGTTGTGCAGTGGATCATAAGAGTGCGCTGGTGGCCGATCCTAGTCAATCAGTCTAGTCAATTGACCTGATGGAAAACTGATATCGTGATGCCAAAGCACAAAGGCGGGAACTCTCAAGATTCGGTGGATTATCGCCCTATTTGCTTGACATCGATAGTCTGCAGGATTATGGAAAAGATTCTTAAACGCACTCTCCAGAAGCACTGTGATGAATTGAACATCAGATCGTCTACGCAGCATGGATTTCAGAAGGGCCGCTTTGCGCCACTAACCTGCTACTTGCAAGAGAAAAATGGATAAGATCAATTGATGCAGATCAGCGATTAGATATTGTCTTCGTCGATTTTTCCAATGCATCCTATAAGGTCCCACATCAGCAGCTACTTTGCAAGCTCCGCGAAAGTAGTGTCAGTGGCAACCTTTACTCCTGGGTCGCAGCTTTTCTAGACGGAATAATCATGCAAGTGAAGATAAACGAGACACTTCCTCAGCTAGTGCACGTGACCACTAGTGTTCCGCAATGTTCTGTACTTAGTCCTAAACTTTTCAAGCTCTTCATAAACGACCTTCCTGGATTACTTCGAAATGAAGCCTGATCTACGCAGATGACCCTAAGCTAGGGTCTGAGGTACCGGAACTTGATGCCGCTGGTAGACTACAGGACTTGCTAGATGTACTACACCAGTTGTCCATCAAACGAGGCTTACCCATCAATTATGAAAAATGCTGCGTCCTTCCAATAGGTGCGTCTGAGCCGCTCGGTACCTACCATATTGATGGTTTTCTTCTCAAAAACGCTGCTCAAGAGACTTAGGTGTAATAATTGCCTCTAATAATAATAATAATAATAATAATGATGATGATGATAATAATAATAATAATAATAATGTGTCAGCTGTACGCCGTAACGGCGCTTCGCTGCCACGCGACCACCACCAGTCGCGCGCGGGCTGAGTATACCGCGAGGAAGCCCACCCCTACGCGGATTCGAACCGGTGACCTCATGGTTGCAAAGCAAACGTGCAGACGACTCGGCCACCAGCCGACAATAATTGCCTGTAACCTAAAGACCACCCAGGATACGCTGAGGAGAGTGGCCGCTGCTAACAGGGTGTGCTGCGCCATAAGAAGGTCATTCTCCCGAAGGACACCGGATATCTTCAGGACTGTTTATTTCTCCCTTACGCCCAATCATTGAGTATGGCCTACCAGCTGTCTTTCCACTCTCAAAACTGGCATGTACACTGATTGAAAAGGTCCGGAGACGTGTCCCAAAGTTTGTCTCTGGACTTCGGAACCTCTCCTACCCTTTCGGCTCCAACAGGTAAACCTTTTCTCCCTGGACTACCGCCGCGGGGACCTCATCTTCATCAGGTGCATACTAAGAGGAGTACTTGGAAACCAACTCCAACAGTTTTTCCAGCTCAATACAGGAGATTCGACACGCGGTCACGACTTAAATCTCTTTAAACCGAGGAGGCTCCATGTTCACACTGCTGTCGCCCTATCCACCCAGGTGATGAACGACTGGAACCGCCTTCCGAAGAACGTTTCCAGTGCACAGTCTAAGGAAGGTTACAAGTGCCTCTTAGACTCCCACTGGTGTAAGATATCAAGATTACACTGTTCTGCAACTGCTCCAACACACTAGGACTGCTGGTCGCGATGACATGCTCCTGTTCTGAACCGGAGTCGATGGGACTGAAATGGGATCTCCCTCTGTCTCTAAATCTCGATGAACTCAATGAATGAACAATTGCAAATGTGGCCCCAAGTTTTTTCGAATCCTGTTGTGGTATACCTCAACAACTAACAATGGTATTGCAATCATATTTTCAGCACACAAAAATTGCTTTAGTTAACATGTACATCCCATATATTTATGTCAGCCGTCTACTTCACGCCAACAGTTTCTTTTGACCTAGTAGAACTATGGAACCTAACCGGTCCCTAGGCAAGACTCAGACGTAAGTGTCCCGGTCCGGTGGACGTGCTTGCGGTATACTCAGTCTTTGTGCAACTGGTGGTATTCGCACGGCACCGGAGCGCCATTGCCGCGTACAAGTGATACATTGTCATTTATTCTCGGGAGTTGGCGCCAGTGTTTGTTCCCAGCAGCCGAGCTGGGGTCCAAAGATTATAAACACGTTTGCTTGGACGCACTAAATGAATTGGCGAAGAGCCTACCATAATGGCGTTTGTACTGTATGCCTCTTCGTCCCTCCTCACTTTTGACTTTCTCCTTTACAACGGCCTCTTGCTTGAGGCATAACGCGGTATTTAATATTATGTTGCTATTTTTAGTTTTCGTTACATGTCATGTTTAATCTCTCGTTTTGTTTAGGTTGCAGCACAGCTGTAGTCTTTTTCTAACCATTGGTTAACTTTTATGGATGATGATATTCGGTCGCTGGTGCTTGTGGAGTATTACTCACATCTGGTAGGAACACCAAGTGTACAATGGTGAGGTCCACCAGCACGTGTTCGGTAAGAGGCTTTCTGATGCCTCCGTAGAGTATTTAAGCTTGACTGCTTACGTTGGCTAGGTCTTTCCCTCCGTATGTTAGCCCATCGGCTTCTTTGGCATATATTATACGCTGTCACTCTCCTAAGCTAGGCGAAACTGCGAGGTGGTCAGTCGATGGAGTGATGAGGAAGCGTGAAGAAATTGACTGAGAGACTTGGTCAGACTGGTACATGCCGTCCTTGTGGATGGGGGCCTCGGTATGGTCCACACTAGTAGATGGAGACACTATCAGAGCTGGGCGTCAGCGGGGTTCATGTATTCGGTTGCTTGCAGGAAGTTGTTAAATTTCATTTCGTCCTGATTAGTTTCACGCAATTTCTCCTTGCTTTCATTTTATTTTTTGTGTTTAACCTCACTTTCTTGCTTTTATTATTTATTATTATTCCTTTGATGTGAGTCGTGGAAGCCCGATCCACTGCAATTCAGAAGCGAGATCATAGTTGTTTACTGTACTGTTTTATCTTTTCTTTCGTTTTCTTTCACTTTTTCGCATTCTTTGTCCTTTGTTTCCGTTTTCCATTGTGGTTCTCTTGGTCGCTATTTCAACGCGGCTCATGGTACTAACTCCATCACATTTAGTGCTTGTTGTCTAGAGATACTGAAATAACCCATGCCACAGTACCCTTTACTGATGCTTCGGTTTTATGTACTTGTGCTGAGTTACCACCAAAACTGTTAAACGGAATCTGGACCTTGAATCACGGACGTCTAATTTTTAGGCTAGCCGCTTAAACCCAGGATACCGACGGTGGGCTAACTGGCAACCATGATGTATTTGAACCGAACGATATAAATTCATTCTTTATCCCACTCCATTTGGGTTTTAGGGCATTCCAAGTGCATAGACTTGGCTTCCAAGTGCAAGGACTGCGGCAAGCGGGTCTCCTCTTGATGTAAACCAGTGCAGTGCAATCGGTGCGATGGATGGCTCCACATAACGTGCTGTAAGATTGCAGCTGACCTATACGAATGCTTGAAATGAACTGAATCCTTGGTATCATTGTTCACCTTGGTGTCTGTGGAGATTTGGTGAACAAGTCTATTCTAGCTGGTCTCACTCCAAGTAACTTGTGGTTGACGCCAGCAACATCGGATTCAGTTCCAGATGTAATTGCTGCAGCTTCTGCTTTGTCATCACTTTCAATTACCCCTGCTACCGCTGCTTAAAATCGAAGGTGGAACGCATAACAACTGGCGCAACCATTGGCATACTGAGACTTTTCGCCCAACATGGAATACTGCAGACCCTGGTTACTGATAATGGTCCTCAGTTTGCCTCTTTGTAGTTCGCAGAATACTGTACGCAGAACGGTATAGCACACCTACGCTCGCCGCCATTCCACCCGCAGTCCAGTCGGCAAGCTGAGCGCTTTGTTGCTACCTTTAAACAGACATTGCTGAAGATGAGGGGGAAGGAAGTACTCAAGAGAAATTGATGTTTTTCTTTTACTGTAGAGATCAAATTCGAACCCTCAGGTGCCAAACCCGCTGTCCGCAGCAGAAGCGCTTTTGGGCTCTGAATTCCTTGCTGCTTCCAAAGCGTATTGCTACGCAAGAGAGGAACCTGAGAATGGAAAATTACTTCAGTCAGCGGCACCACAACATATTCCTGGCGACGGAGGTGGGATACCGATTCAAGATGGCTATCACAACAGAAGAGCTGAAATGTATTTTGCTTCAGCAATTCGAGACCTCACACCTGCGTATGATCGAGACGTTCAATCAGACACTGTCACTCCAGTATACAGCCATCGCTTCGGAGCGAATGCAGTCACTCCTTCAGATTCAGCAGTCAATGTTTGAGGAATCACGGCGGCAATTGACAGAGCTGCTGACACAGAAGTTGAACTTTCAAGCAGAATGTGAACTGAAACCAGAACTCACTTCAGAGCGCATTGCAGGTGGAAGTTGCAAGCAGCTCAACTCGGGATTAGACACCAGAAAGCTTGAAACTTCAAATGCCAGATCGTGATCTCCGTTACACCGATAATGGAGGCCACACCGTGAATCAAAACGTTTAAATATATATATATATATATATATATATATATATATATATATATATATATATATATAATACCCAATCTGTGGTACAGATATTGTGCCATCTGAATCATGGCTGAATAGGAAAACAGTATGAATAATAAGAAAAGCACAGAAACAACAAAAGCTTTTTTCCAGTTTTCCACTCAGTCTCTGAAAGCTTTTTTCAGTTCGTTTTTTAGGGGAGTGAAGAAGGAACACCGCAACACTCCGATGCACACGTCCGCCACTGACTTCGGTCTTGAGCCATGGCTTCCAATGTCTTCAACCAGCAAGTATCCGCATCTTTCGGACCCCAACCAGGTAGTCGACAACAACCGGTCGAGGCCAACTGTTTCGTCAGCTTTTTCACGTGGCTTCAAATTGTAGGCTGTCCACCAGACCGTCTCTTCCAGCCCTGTTCAGCAACCGCAAACATAGCACGACGCGGGTAACGCTGGACAGGCATGCGCAATACGTGTTCCAGCCACCGCAGTTGATACAGTGAGACGAGCTCCTCGAGCGAGTGGCTTCCACGTCCCAAGACACGCTGTTAAAATTCCACATTGCTTACGTGGTGCCGCCACCACACACGGTCAATAGACCGCAAACAGCGGTGCTCGAAGACGGATAGCCTGCCCAAGTCATTTTTACAAACCGGCCAGGTCTCGCATCCGTACAACAGTACAGCACGAACAGTTGCACAATAGATCATCATCATCATCATACACGTTCGGTAGAGGTGTCAAGCACCTCAGCTACTGTGCCGCAATACATAAAAGAAAAAGAAAATAAATAAAGCAGCTACATGCCAGCTAAGCTATCAGCAACAGATGGGGGATCGTTCTGGAAAGCTACAGCCGGGTACTAGGCAACAAGCAAAATTATTATGCAAAATTGTATTACGCTACGAAATAAGATCTTGGTTGGAGGGGGAGGCTGAAAGGGATGGGGAGGGACAAAGAAACTCACAGCAGGAACGCCATTGAGGTCGGCTCCTTGCCATGTCAGCAAGTGTATCCAGCCAAACGTGTTCATCGTCTTTTGGACTCCAACCAGGGAGCCGAGACGCTCCAACTGAGGCCAGCTCCGAAGTGAGGGCCTTCATTCCTCTCTAACAAGTCATCGCTTGGCCACCTCTCCTCTTCTTCCATCCACATCCCTGGCGAGCAAACAACGCACGTCGCGGGAGTCGGTGGGCTGGCATGCGCAACACGTGGCCTAGCCATCGGAGCCTGGTGCGTGAAATGACGGTGCTGAGCGGTTCAGTTCCTTTTCCTGTGCCGTAAACAAAACGTCGAACACGCTTGTTACTCACGCGGTGTACCCACCAGATGTGAGCTAAATTGCGAAGGCACCGATGGTCGAACGTAACTAGCCTCTTTATGTCCGCTGATCTAAGGGGCCAGGTTTCACAACCGTACAGTAGGGTCGAACGTACCGCTGCATTGTACACTATACCCTTCCGGGCGAGAGTGATATCGCTCCGGCGCCATAAGTGGCGAAGGTTAGCAAAAGCACTTCGAGCTTCTGCTATACGGTACGTGATCTCATCTTCGATCCCAAGGGCGCTAGTGCAACTTCCCAGGTAGTTAAGTTTTTGAACGACTTCTAGCTGATCGCCATCAAGCGTCAGCGCAGGAGGCGATCCCTGCCAATCTTGGAGGAAAGCTTTGCACTTCGGTGGTGCAAAGCAAAGCCCGTAGCGGCTGACAGCCAGTGCTAATCTGTCCAGTGCAAGTTGGCACGTCTGAGAGCTGTCACAGACGAGGGCAATGTCGTCTGTATACTCCAAGTCAAGAACTCGTTCTCTTGGGAGTAGCTCCACACCTTCTAAGTTTTGTTCTGTAAAGGCAATCTCCATGACTTCGTCAATAGCGGAGTTGCAGAGGAAAGGTGACAACGGGCATCCTTGTCTCACACCTTTGGAGATATTAAAGGGCAGCAACAGCTTGCCGTAAGCCCTCACTCTGCCCGTGCTACGCGTGTATAGTGCTCGGATAATATTTACGTATTTCTCGGGCACACGTTTCAAGAGTAGACAGTTCCAAATGGCACATCGATCAGCCGAATCGAAGGCACCTTTGATGTCGAGGAACACGACAACGGTGGGCCGCCAATATGTGTAACGGTGTTCCAACAACTGATGGAAGGTGAAGATGTGGTCGATGCATCCACGACCCCGACGAAACCCGACTTGCTCCTCACGAATCTGGCTTTCACGAGCGCCAGTCAGTCTGTGAAGGATTACAGAGGCAAGTAATTTGGAGGCGATGGCAACCAGACAGATTCCTCTATGGTTGCTGCATTCCGAGCGCGAGTCTCCTTTGAAGATGGGAACAATAACGGAGTGGCTCCAGTCGGTTGGGACAGTTTCCTGCTCCTACAGTTTCATAGTAATTCATGTAAATCATCAACAAGAGCAGAGCCCCCGAATTTGTAGTGGGCTGGATGAAGATCATCTGGTCCCGTGGCTTTGTTTAATTCCAACAGTCCTATCTCACGTTTGATTTCTGAGCGGGAGGGCGAATCCAAAGGCACAGCCCACGGAGCAGGGCGATCGCTGGCCGATGAGGAATCGAACAATTCCGGCCGATCGAATTGCCTTTCAAAGTGCTCAGCCCAACGCTCTAAACGTTTTGACAAGTTGTGGGTAGGTTGTCCACTCTAATCACAAATGGTTTCACTAACACCAGGTCTCCTGCTGCCCGTTTCCCGTATCAGACGGAATGACATTCGATGGTTACCAAGGGCAGCGGGCATTTCCATTTCCGATGCACGATGAGACCACCAGGATTCGCGGTCTCTCTTCAGGCTAGCACGGAGTTTTGCCCGGAGCTTTTTGCGAGTTTCATTGTGTTCGCTTGCAGCCGGAATATGCCGGCGAGCATCGATAAGTTCCAGAGACTGCGAAGAGACCCAATGTCCATGTTGCCTAGTAGACTTGCCACATGAGGATTTTTTTGCTACTAGCAAGGTCTGGTGAATATGAGATCAGTAAGCTTCAATTGTCTCCAGTGAGCGCTTACTCAACTTTCATGTCAGCGTACTTTGATAGGCATTCAGAACAGCTGGCTTTGTCAGTTGGCTGGTGTCAATGTGCTCACAGCGTCGTTGTGGGCGTTTGTCAAAACGCATCCGCATGTCAGCACATACAAGTGCATGGTCGGTGTCTACACATGTGCTCCAAATCGAGCGACAGTTCTGGATGCAGCCTCTACAGCGGTAACTGATTCCAATGTGATCGATTTGCGTCCAAGACTGATGGGCGCCAAGTCACCCTCCGGCGGGTGCTGTGTCGGAAGTTAGTTCTCGCAAGAAATAAGCGGGCATCTTCACACAAATGAAGTAACTGCTCACCGTTATCATCACGAGAGCCTACACCGTGCTGACCGCTTAGATGCATTGCATCAGTGGACAACTTTCCAACTTGAGCGTTCAGATCCCCCGCCAGAACCACAGTGTCCGTACTTCTTCTGTGGCTAAGGAGCTCGTTCAGTTGGCGATAGAAGTCATTTTTTACTGAGTCATCGCTACAGTTTATGGGTTCGTAGGCAGCGATGACGAATGGACACTTATTAGTCCCGCGCGTAGAGGTTGGCGTCCTTGCGGTATACTCGGCCAGCACGCGACTGGTGGTGGCCACGCGGCAGCGATGCGCCGTTACGGCGTACAGCTGACACATTTATTATAGCCCCGCGCAACTTCGGAGCTTTGAACGAGCTAGCCAATCGGACCGCACACATCCGGCTACTGATTGGAATCCAATCAATCAGAGTAGCTTCAGCTCGGTGACTCAGGGCAATACCAACACCGGCTTTGCCGGTACTCGTAGCTGCATCTTCACCGGATAGACGCAGTGAGAAAATACTTCTGGTGTTACCTGAATGGGATCGCAAAGTGAACATAGAGCTCGAGTCTTGCAGGCAGGTCTCCGATAAGCAGCGGGTATCGATAGAGAGGGTCTTGTGTTCAGGCAAGTGCTGCCTGTTGACCGATCTGAAGCAATGTGTGTACATTGAGGCATGCCAGTCTGAAGGAGGATCGAGGGCTCCAAATGGAAGCCGATGAACTGGAATGGGCCGCTTGGTTGGACATGGGCCTGTTGACAGTGCAGGAATGACGCTCCGCGTTCACCTGTGAGTTGAAACTAAAAGACAAGCGACTATTGAAGCAAGGTGGGAGAGGGCCGAGAATTGGGGGGTTGAAAACAGGGGGGATAAAAGTTAAGTTGGAACGGGACCATAAGGGTGAAAAAGCGTAAGAGGGGAATAAGAAGACGGAAAGTCTTGAGCAGTAGTACCCAAACCCCTATCCACCCTGCTCGATGCAGCAGATGGGGCACCGTTGATTATCCTCTGCGGTGGCAGGAGCATCAGGAATTCGTTTGAAAAGGGATTCATTGTATTGTGTGTCACTTTCGAGTTCAACACCAGGGTAGATCGCACATACTTTATGTTGTAACTCATGAGCCTGCCAATTTACTGGGTGGTGATTGGATGAAACAGTTACCGCAGATGTTGTATGCCATATATTCCATGGAGGGAGACACCATAGAATCGATCCTACAGAGGTACGCAGACGTATTTAACGAACACCAGTTGGGGAAAGACAACAACTTAAATGCCAAAATCCCCATAGCGGATGCTAGTACGCCAACATTTTTCAAGGCCAGAACATTACCATGTTCTTTATGTTCAAAAGTTGAGGAGTAATTGAAGCGGCTCCAGAAAGAAGGCATAATCGTACCGGTTCAACGATCTGAATGGACAGCACCGATAGTTCCCCTGCTTAAGCCAGACAGCAGCGTGCGGATTTGCGATGATTACGAACTAACAGTGAACCACTGCACTATCATGGGCCGTTATCCGTCACCTAAAATTGAAGAATTGTGCGTCACTTTATCGGTAGGCTCAAGTTCCCTAAGCTTGATTTAAGTCACGCTTATTCCCAAGCTTGACCTCTCTCATGTATTGCGATAAGCACGCACATGGGCTTATTTGAATACACTAATCTACTATTTCGAATGAATTCGACTCCGGGGATTTTCCAAAGGATAATCAAAAACGTCGTACGGGATATACGGAGTATCTGTGCATATCTGGATAACTTACTAATCACGTGCCATACAGAAGGAAAGCTTCTGCACACCCTATACATGGTTCTGCACTGGTTGTCCCAAAATTGGTTACGTTTGAAGTGTTTCAAATGTGCCTTTCTGGTTGATCCTGCTGATTATCTTGGATATCAACCAGATAAAAATGGCTTACATGCACGGAAAGACAAGCTGCAGCCCATCATTAGTGCACCCCTCCATGTGACGAACCACAGTTACTTTACGAATCTCGCCGTAGATCTTTAGAACCTTGTTCATTTCACATGTTCGCTCAATTCTGGAGTAAAGTTCTCCAGCTGTCTATCCCCTCTCGAAACATAAATGTGCCTTGTTCAGAGGTGTGGCTCGAAATCCTTCTCCGAGCTTTACGACCTCAGCTACCCTCTTCGACTTCAGAAGCTTGATTTGTTCCGTCGAGGGGATCTTATTTACACCAGACGGATCCTAAGGGGAGAACTTGGGACGGACTTACAAAGACTCTTTCGACTCAATGTGGATACCTCGACAGGAGGTCACAAGCGGAAGCTTTACAAAAAAAGAACGATTGGAACACCTTGCCAGATAACGTAATTGATGCACAGACTGAGGAACGTTTTAAGCGTCTGCTAGATTGCCACCTGATGAGTACCGCGGGTTCCTGCTGTCCCTATTGCAAAGGCGATGATCCCTAGAGGCGCGTCATCTCAAACAAAAGTGTTAACCTCGCAATGAACTGTAAGTAACGGAGCTGACAAGGGTTTCCCCTCCTGCTGTCTACACACCAATAAACCAATGAATTCGGATTAATTTCTCCTGATGGACTTGTTGCTTCCACCAATTATGCATGCATTTTTCCGCACTGGTCTTATTCTTCAATGTTTTATAAATAAATTACGCTGGATGCAATTGTTCCATCATGAAAACCTAATTTTGTTTTTGAACATTCCTTTAAGTTTCGGTTTCTTATTTTAGTATCCTTTCGGTTCATGGATCAAGTGTTTCAAACAAAGGTTGCACAAGAGGTGCAAAATCAACGTTTTCAACAACTTAGTCATCAACTAACGTCTATTTGTTGGGACAGATGTGTTGAAAAGCTGGGCGCATCTTTAGATTCGAAAACCCGAACTTGCCTTGAGAATTGCGTCAATTGCTACATTGATGTGACTGGAGTGATCGCCCGAATGCAAAACAAGAAAGGGATAACATTCGCAGATGTAGAACCTTTGGAATAAATTCTTGATTTTGTCGACCTGTTTTCCTCTTCTTTTTGTTATGCTGCACAGTGATATATTCTGCTTTTCAGCGATGCTGGCTTTCGGATCCTCAAGGTAATCACTTCGTATCTAATTGAGCACATTTTAGAATTTCCAGAGCTGCCTCTGTGTTTCCCCTATGCGTTCAGGTGGGATGGCTTAGTACTTCAACTATTATGTTCAGGTTACGCTACGTCGCATGAGCTCAAAAGTTTCAGAAGTTGGCGTTACCAATATACAAGATGAAGCAGATTTTCAGAAACGTGTACTAAATAACGAAAAGCCGGTCCTCGTTGACTTCCATGCGACATGGTGTGTATCAGGCTGTTTGTCCTTTTACTTGCCTATACACTTCATGTTTATTCAGCGGGCTAAAACCTCTGACTACTAGAGTTGTAAAGGTGACCGCTTATTTGTCTAATCAGCTACAATTTGAACATTTGTCTGATAATAGCTCTTCTCTACCATGCTTTCAATGAGTTGTCCTTTAGACTGACCGCGTGGCAAAGCAGTACTGCCACATGGCAACAGCATCGGTGGTGCTTTTTATTGATGTTCTGCAACTATTATCGATATTAGACGGCCATACTAATCGGAATTAGGAAGGAAGGGGGATGACCTAGAGTAGCATGTAATGCGTCCGGTTGAGAGTTCAGAAGGCTTCTGTGTCCGGAGCGTACGTGGGTCGTATTAGACCAGGGGGGCTGAAAGGCAAAGAAGATACTTCGTAGGTGGCTGGAAAACAACCTAGTAAATGTCGGAGCTGGATGAACGATGTGCTTGTGTCACATCTCGTGGCTAGCTGGGCGGTACCGTCACAACTGACGATAGGGGACCGAGCGCGAGCTGGATAGATGGAGGGCGTGAAAGCGCACGATGGGTTGCTACTCCAGCAACATAGAAGACGAAAGAGGAAACGACGATCGCAATATAAGCTACTCTCTATGATAACTTACCGCTTGACTTGCTGCAGTGCCACGCTGACGGGCTACAGTATACACATTAATTAGATCTTCATAATCAAGCTTAATAGGACCACGAGTAACGATCTGTCGTATTAAGCGAGTATCTTGCTTGCGATTTTTACTTCCCGCGTTATGCTCAGACTTAAGCTACAAACAGTCTAGCGGCATGTACACCTTGGACAGCAAATGCAGGTAGAAAAGTAGAGGGAGCAACCCAGCGGCAGCGGTATTCTACCATGTCACAGGAAATGCGGCACAAACTGTACTTTGAATACTGTACTTTGTATAGGAGTTGGAAACGTTTCCCGTGGTTACGTCAATGGTTTTTCATTCGAACCTTGCACTATCCTGTACTCATAAGGTAAAACAAAACTCCCCGGTTGGTAGCACGCGGGCATATGTCATACGTCCTCGAACTAATGAAACCTTCTCAGTCTTATTTTTTGATTTAACGAACCAAGCTGGCCACCATCACGTAGAATTCACCTACGCCGTGCAAAACGAACTGTTTTGCTGCTCACACCACTCCGCTTGGCTGTTGTATCCCTGCGGTCGTTCTTATGGGCCATTCTGGTCCCATATTCATTCCAACTACCTGATCAAGAGAGTGATAACTTCGATATCATTTTAATAGCTACAGTAGGCATGAAGAACATTGCTCTAACTAGTTAGTTATGCAGCTCTGTTCACTTTGAATGTTCCTTTTGCTTTTTTAACTACGAAAACGTTTCTGGTGACTCATGAACATTCTTCCAACTGCATTTCGGTAAAGGGGCTGGATTTTGGTCAATTAAAATCGCAGAAATCGGTCGGAGGTGCTTTTTTTAACACCAACACTGATATGTAGGCCAGGATGATCAAAGATCTGAGCAGACTGACAGTCTTTGATCAAAAGGGCGGTGTTTCGCTATCATTGTTGAGTCGTCTTCGGGTCTTCTTTTGGCTGACTGCGCTACGTTTTGAGTTCTACACTCGAAAATATAGGCAGTCGATCTCCACTTGAATTGTTCCGACAATGTGTCAACCTTTTCTGGTGTGATTCGGTACTTCCTCTCAGTCCATTTTCCATTCCTTTTTGGAAATATGATGGGTCGCTCCGCGTTATGTTAGTCGGATACCTACGGCGCTTATGTTCTTGGAATCACTGAGATAGGAAGTCATGCTATTTAAAATTCGATATATGAGAGACTTACTGCTGTAAAATCAACCCTATTTGACTAAGTACCATTAGGAATATCATGGTTTGTATCTGAGTTGAAGACTCAAAACCCGGCAGATTTACGAGGGGTGCTAATGAGATCCTGGCTTTTCTCTCTTCCAGACAAAGTAGCAATAAGAGTGCAGTAACAACAATAATAGAACTTGCTCTGTGTTCCTGGGTTGTAGCCTAGAAATAAAAAGCAATATTTAGCATCACAGGAGCGTAAGAAAAGTCACAAGTAAATAAAAATAGCAGAATGGTTTATATCTCGACAGTGCGAGATGCGGACCGTGTGGCTTATCCTGTCAAATTGCAATTTTATTGTCAAGGAGGGTTTGCGTCCAATCCGTTCATAAGGAAAGTGTTAACGAGTTGTTACCATGCAACCATGTTTAGCAGCCGAGGTATGTAGGGAGTGATATCTACGAGTTTCGGTAATCACTCCGTACTTTGTTCGTTTATACCTCCGGACAAAAAGCCAGTTATAAGTGCGGAAAAAGGTTATTTTATGAATAAAAAATGTGATAGAGGTGGGTCGATGTCGAGTCAGAATTTTGTTATTTGCTATATGGTACTTGGTCCTTCCTCATACAACGCTGTTGTACTCACATCTGTGTTGAGCATGTCGCTCACTTTACTCACTGTCATTTTTCCGTTAACTAGGATACGAAAAACACCCTTTGAATCACAGGTTCTCATATTCTGCTGTAACTTGTCCCACATAACTGCGTAGCGATTAAGAAAGAAATGTGATCGTGTTTTTCCGGTTTTTAACGTGTTACGTTTATTCATTATTCTGTACTTGAGGGAAGGTTGAAGTACAACCTCGATGTCTGATAAAGACGCGTTTGTGGATTATATCAAACATGAAGTTCAGCTTAAGTTTTACTCTCCTTAACCATAGTTATTCCGTGTTCATCTCACATCAACGGTCATAGTAAGTAAGATCACCAGTTTCTCATTAGGCACTTCGTAAAGAAGCATTGTATATTTTCTGTTGCAGTCCTGTCACTTTTCTCTATTTGGAGTATATTAATAGGCAATGCACTAATAGGGGACAAGTACGAGTTTTATATGGTAGATTTAGGATTCATTCAATGCACTGCATTTTTGTATTAGCCCTCCTAGTTTACGAACCTTTGCAACAGTATACTGCACCTTTCCGGCGAAATCGAAGGATCTGGTATAGTGTAGCCCAAGACCACGAATTGTGAAAGAGGTGGACAGTGTTTTACCGTTTAGCATCAAATAATTTATTACAATACTGCACAGATAGTTTATGGAGCTGCACTTCTCGGATGAGAGTCCGGTTTTCCAATTGCTGCACCCAGTTTCCAGCTCGTACAGATTCGTTTTTATGTCAGCTAGGATCTTAATGATATTGCTCGAATTGAGCTCGCAAACAATTTTGATGTCATTGGCGAATAGATATGGTTTGCCGTGTTTGATGACATTCAATATACCGTTAGTGCACATCAAACAACGAGAAGGTTCTAAAACACTTCAGTGGATCACGCGACTTGTGGCTTGTTTATTTGTGGAAGTATTGCATAGTATTTCGACTGCCTGATGCCCACCAGAAGTGTACGATAATATCCAGGACTATAAATTACCATTTATACCGAAGGAATGTACCCTCGATATTAGCTTTCCATGTGGTGTCCGATCGAATGTTTTACGCATATCACAAACATGATGATCAGGCGCTTACGACGATCATTGGAAAGAGTAACATAGTTTAGAAATTGTACTTAACAAGTAACACATGAGTGTTCTCAGACATCTGTGTTGGGAACTGTTGATCGAATTCCAGAACGATAGGAATTCACCGCCTTTGGTTTTATCGCTCTTTCATTCTTCTACGCAGGATGGAAGTATGGATGATGTCCCGATAGCTCGTTTATATGTGACGTGGGCCACTTTTATATCTTGGTGCAACCGGCATATGAGTCTTTACTATCTTAGTATCTTGATGTGGATATATCAGACATTTGTGATTCTAACAAAATGACCTATTTAGGTAGAAGTTATGATGACAGAGACAGAAGCAAATTTCAGGCCGTTCAAGTTACGGCCCGTCATGGAGTTTTTGTCTTTTAGATAGAGTGCGCGAACGAAATTCACTATGAAATGTTACGAACATTGGGGGAGAAGTATCCTTTCTACAGCACAGCCAATAATTGCATATCTTGTTTCAACACTGGTCATTTCAGCACTCAAGTTGAGCCCCGCAGTAGGCGTCCCCAAACCCACTGGTGTCGACTGCGAGTCATGTCCTGTAAAGTCTCGAGCCAAGCACAGGGCGGGTCACATAGACTCCAGCCCGGAAGGCGAGAAGGACCAACGGCACCCAGTTTAGTCTTCAGTGATTTTATTTCCCTCTACCAAGTCAACTTCTGTCCACCTCGAGCCTTTCGCCACCCTGCATATGACAGACTAAACCAGACCCTCCTAGGTAAGCGGTGACCAGGCATACGTAGCACGTGCCCAAGCCAACGCAACTTATTCAGTGCTATCTGTTGTTCTAGGGAGCTAGCATGATTATCACCACCTAGTACTCGCCTACGCACATCATCGTTGCGGACACGCTGGTGTCATCCGACACCAGCAATGCTTCGCAGATAATGATGATCAAAGACTTGAAGGCGCCTCATATCTTCAGATTGAAGGGGCCAAGTTTCACTCCCATAGAGCAGAACGGCCCTCACTGTGGCCTTGTATACACGGCCTTTCAGACGAAGGGAAATTCCCTTCTGTCGCCAAAGATGACGCAGGTTCAAGAAGGCAGCTCTGGCCTTTTCAATGCGTGAGCTGACGTCAGTTTCTATGCGCCCATCGTTGCTGATGCAGCTGCCAAGATAAATGAATTAATCAACGAATCATAAAGTGGCTGGTGGTCCTGCAGCAGCACTTTGCACTTTGAAGGTGCGAAGCGCATATCAACTCACGGGACCACTCTAGAGAGGCTATTCATGGTTGATTGTGCCGCCGCAAGCTCGCCAAAACGCAATACGATATCACCTGCATAATCACGACCAACTATCCTATCATCAGGCAGGATCACAGCGCCTGCATCTTAAGATTCCCTAAGGGAACACTCCATGCTGAAGTCCACGATGAAATCGAACGAAAATGCGGAGATCGGACGACTCTGACGTTAGAAGACCATCCGAAAGGTCGCCGTAGACCCTGGCGCGGACTGTAGTGTTCGAGTATAGAGCACGTAGGATGTTCACATATTTCGTGGGAACACCTTTTCGCGCATGTACTTCGAACAGAATACATCGTTCGACTGAATCGGACGTACTCTTGAACTCAACACACAGCTTTTGCCAGTCTGCGGTATGCGTGGCGCTGTTCTAGCACCTGTCGTAGAGTGAATATGTGGTCTACACAGCCATGTTCTTGGCGGAAACCTGCCTGCTCTTCCCTACCCCCAGCTTCCCGTTCCGCAGTGTGGCGACGGACAAGAATCGAGGCCAGTGCTTTTCTCACCACTGGCGTTAGACTAATACCCCTGTGGTTAGAATAGTCCGTACGACTGCCCTTATATATTGACACTATAGTCAGTTGACTCCAGTTAGCCGGGACACTCTCCCATATATGTTCGAATAGGGAGTTCAGTGCTTTGCAGAGGACCTCACCTCCATCCTTAAACAGTGCAGGTGAAAGGGAATCCGGGCCAGCAGCACGAAAACGATTAAGGGCTATGATCGCGTTTCGGACCTCGGCCTCCGACGGAGGCTCTAAACTAACCGTCCATGGCACGTCGTGCATCACCTGAGTAGGAAGAGGTCCGGGAGCAGGGGGCCAACTGAACTGATCTTGAAAGTGTTCCGCTCAGCGAGCCATACGGCGCTCCTTATTGTGTATCAGTGCACCTGCACTGTCTCTGGTTGTCTCACTGCCGCCTGGTTTCTTGTGACCGGTGGTGAGGATAAACTGGAATCGCTTGCGGTAATTGCCTACTGCTCCTGCCTCCTCCATTTCTTGAGCCCTACTGGTCCACCAGGCTTTCTTGTCAGCACTTACGCTCCGCTTTAGTTCGCGTTTAATAGCCCGTCTGGTCACATCGTGCTCAGATCCATCTGGGAAATTTCTTCTAGGCTCCAACAGGTTCACCGACCCCTCGGATATCCAGTGATTGGTGCGGTGATAGTGCCACAATCAGATGTTTCTGCGTCCTGCATGGCGCCCGAAATCCTATTCCACTGCAGCTCAGTGTCATTAGGATAAGACAGCGGAAGTTCGGTACGCAGTGCGTCTTGATAGCCTTGCCTGACCGAGGGCTGAGACAATTTCTTAGTTGCCAATAGGAGGAGACGCTTGGTGCGCCTCCGGTAAAGTTCATGGAGAAACGACAGCGTACCAAGGCATGATCAGACTCGACGCAGATATTCCAGTACGAGCGGCCATCCAGTATGGTACCAAGCCACCTGTAACTTATGGCAACGGGGTCAATTTTGATCTATCGTTGGCCAGCTACAGGAGGACGCCAAGTGGCACTTCGGCGGCCACTGTGTCTAAAAGCAGTGCTACTAAGAAACAACTGGTGCTCCGCAAACAGATGCAATGGACGCTCGCCATTGTCAGTTCGTTCGGAGTTAAGCCCATAATTACCACCCAGCTGAGCTTCTGAAGAGCTCAGACGATCAACTTGTGCATTCATATATCCTACAAGTACTATGACATCTGATCAGGTAGCACTGCGTAGCTGTGTGTTCAATTCGTAATAGAATGTGTCCTTGACAGCATTTGGACTGCAGTCGGTGGGAGCCGAAGCGGAAACCACAAACAGCGTTTTGTACTACTTCGTGAATCAACTTTGGTCTACGTCGTCAAACGGGCTGCACACAAACGACTGTTCACCGGAATCCA
Source organism: Dicrocoelium dendriticum (assembly GCA_944474145.2). Classification (NCBI taxonomy): domain Eukaryota; kingdom Metazoa; phylum Platyhelminthes; class Trematoda; order Plagiorchiida; family Dicrocoeliidae; genus Dicrocoelium; species Dicrocoelium dendriticum. Next base: position 91,388,981 of record OX104064.1, on the reverse strand, counting down.
ATCAATCAACGGTGACTCAGCCTTGGAGCTTAGAATGATACCCACACCAAGTTGACCCGTTAGTGCTACATCAGTGTCCCCGCATGCGTGCAACCAATAGTGAGGGGACAAGCCAGGCGCAGTTAATTCAACAAACCCGTTAGGGTCATTGATCCTAGTTTCGGACACACAAAACACGTCTATACTCAGTGTGTCCAACGTGTGTGCGAGTGCATCCTGTTGACCTACTTCTCTTACGGTGCGAACGTTTAACTCCGCCATGGAGACGGAACAGCGTGGTATTATAAGGTACTGTTGCCGATAGGCTTCCGATGGGTGTTGCGGGACGGTGGATGCAGATGGTTCTACTGCAGTGGCACTTCGGTTGCTGTCATTTAAGCTGGGCTTTGTAAAAAGAAGGTAAGTAATTGGGGTTGGGTTGGGTGTTAACGAAACGGGTGATGAAGAAAGAATGGAAGCGCCAGCAGTAGCATCTTTTCGCTTGTCCGCCCTTCTGTGTGCATTAGATAAGGCGACCCTTGATAATCTGCGCGACGGTCGATGCAGGATGTAATTAGAGGTTGGTGAAATTGTCATGGTTGTATGTGGGCTGCTATTACTGCCAGGACGCCCAGACCTAGACAGGAGGACGATCAGGGTCCTCAACCAATGCTTTTGGCCCAAAAGCCTGTCCACAAGGTAGCGGGGAGGTGACAATTATTTGGTTTTGCAGAAATACTTGCGGCACAATAGCGGAGGTGTTTTTCCCATCTCTAGCTCATGTGTATAATGATGATGATGATTTGCAGAAATGGACGCCATCACATTTTTAACCCTCAACCTGGAGGACCGGGAGACTGAGTTTGTCTGACCTCTAACCACTGACCAACATGGTAGGAGTAGCTATCAAGGGTCCGGTGGCATCACCCAGTATTGCTCAATGGGTCAAGGAGATACACAAACGGTCGGACCTTGTTAAGGTCCAGTCTCGTTGCGACGGGTCCAGATACTGAACATCTCACTGGAGCATGTTGGATTTGTCATCTCTACTTTCTTGGACATGCGTAAGCTGTCAGCAAATTAAGCGTCTAAGTCTTTGATCAGTATTCAGGAACAGAAACGAGTTGAATCATCGGAAAAAATTTTGGCACATTCTGAGGCTAGACAGAATTTTTTGTCTAGGCTTATAACTGAGGATGAACTCGATTTATTTGTATGATCCTGGAATCAATGAATTGTCAAAGGTATGGCGCCATTGTTGGTCCCCGCGGCGGAAGTAGTTTCGCAGCCAAAAGTCGGCCAACACGGCCATGTTCTCCGTTTTTTGTACAAGGACGCTATATGTTGGTGGAGCTCCAGAATCACCGAATACTATTATGCTGACTTTTAGGACCAGCTGAGCATGGTGATTTAGAGGGAGCGCCATGGAAGGATGTCCAAAGACATCCTTTTCTTGCAACGCAATACACCTGCGCACTCTTCCAATGTTGTGGCTGCCAAATAGAATACACTGCTTTTCCGATTGGTCCACCTTTCTACTCATCCGATCTTGGTCCGTCAGATTAGTATCTCTTTCTGAACTTGCAGAAACATCTGAAAAGGCAACGTTATGAAGACATTTCTGACATCAAACATGTGCTGACAACTGGTTTGACGCACAACCTAATGACCGGTCTAGAAAAACCGCAAATATGCTACAACAAGTGTATCAGTCTCAAGAGTGAACATGTTAAATAAATGTGTCGTTTCATAATAAAACTAGGTACTTATCAACATACCCTCGTAATGTTCAATTTCGAAATCAGAAATCTTTCTATGGGATTGACAAGGGCCCTCTGATCCTTGCTTGGGATCAGCTAGGAGCTGCTCGAAACTTCAAGTACCAGGCAACTACATCAGCGGCTGTGGGATAGAAAATGGGGCTACGAATCGTATTGCAAAAGCTCTTCATCATCTATTTCACCGGTGCGATATCACCCTTTACCTGAAAGGTAGTATCTACGATGCGTTCTGTCGTTTAACCGCTCTGTACAGCTGGGAGATCTGCTTCGCTAAGCTGCTGATTTCCTTCTCATCGTCATCATGTTATACGTTAGCTAGAGGCGGGAAACGCCTCAGCCATTGTGTCTTTGCTGTTTAGCTTACATCTAATGGGAACAAGGCATGAGGTGGGAGCTTGTTCTTCGCCTTGTTTGGTTGCCAGAAGAGCTAGTGAAGCGCTTAGCACTTGTTTCGTGCACCAGAATCTGATGCCTCGGCGGCGTCCCACATGCCAGCACACCAATTTCCCTGACGTGTATCATTTGTCCGACCAGGGTCCGAGTGGGAGAAGGCCAACCGATTACCTGCTTATGAAGAATGACGCCTCTCATTTCGAACCTGGCCTCGGTTGGTGCCTTTCTACTCCCTGGTTGTGGTCCAAAAGACGTTGCACACGTTATTGATATAACCAAGAGCCTTATATTACGAGTTATTTTTCCTCCTCACTCTTCGCTTAGCTTTCCCCTCCAACCACCATCTCACTTCCGGTACATATGGTGAAAAAACACGTTTTTCATTACTGGGCGTTGGAGTACCTGGTGCATGTCTGGAGTGTGACACGCCATCTCGATTGAGGCCACCGTTTGCTTTGAAGCAAAGCTATGCCATTTCGCTCAATGGGATCACATCCGTAGTGGAGAGTTTCGGAGCAGTTCTCTCCCAACACTTCATGCTTTTACTTTTTTATACTGCATGTTGAGCTAATTATTATTCTGTTTCTTTTCGGATTTATTTATTATACAACCATATTGCGACTCGATAGCTGAGGTGTTTCTCACCTCCAAGTAGCATGTGATATGAATGAATAGAGCTTGCGGACTCAAGCAGGATATCCGATCACGTGAGTTGTGCTAGCTCTTAGTTCACGAACGGACTCAAGCCAGATAACCGGGAGTGGCGATCAAATAGGGGCAGGACCAACCTTTATCCCACGGCAGCCATGAAAAGGAATCCTGGACGGTTATCCATCGTCGGTCATTTAGTAACAAATAGAGTCGGACAAACGAGGATGTCAGGATTGCTTCATTCTAGTGTAGGCAATGTGTGGTACTTTGTTTTGTGTCTTTTGCAGTAAGCGCTGAAGATACACGTCTTTGGTCACATGATGCCTATATTGACATGATTTTACTTGGACTGAAGTTTCCATTTTAGTTGTCAGAAATCTTACCTAGTAGTTATTCTTGCATTTGATTCTTTGATTCTAACTCTTCCATCCGATGTTTTGCGCCTTTTTGTCCTCTTCTCTAATGGTTTTGATTGCTTATTTCGATGCCCTTATCGATTATCATGGTGACTTGATTCAGGACGGCAGGACCAACTATATTTCTTGCTCTTTCATAACTGACATAATGATTTGATTTTCGGGTCGCTTACTGTCTTATTTAAAAAATCTCTTTTGTGGCTTATCGGTCTTCTCTACTAGCGTCCACCATTTAGAACGCGCGCAGTTGTCGTATGCACCTCAGTCTATCCTTGACAGGGTCAAGCATCACAGTGCCGTTTTATCCAGCATGAATGCACTACATGCTCCGCCTTACTCGTTTTCCATGTAGCCTTATCACTGGTTTGTTCTGCCGCACTTAGCTCTGCTGTATCTAATCCAGGTGCGGTCCCCACTCCCGATTCATCACTAACTGGTTGTGGTCTGACACCTTTATCGTCTTAGCGGCCGATAATCTGTGATCGAATGTATTTCTGCTTAGCCTCGCTCTTCCCTATAGCAGTGAGTTTAGCGGTTTCTCCATCGGGTCTGGTATTGTCATCTGTATCGTACATCGTGATCCATAGATTAGACTTAACTAACTGACGCCACTGTTCAGGAAGAATTAACAGCATCTTAGTGGTGCTAGTGCTGGAGTGTTTAAGCACTTACGAAGATTATTCATAGTATCACTATACAGCAGAGCCTAATGACCTAGCTTCGTCATGACTTTCGCATTCATACCGGCTGTCTACCCTGGTGCATATTGTCTTCAAACTATGCAACCGGTTGAGTGAAGCGTCGTGAGGGCCAATCGATGACTTGGCAAAAATGAGTGACTCATCTCGGCGGGTGCTTGTCGTAGTCTCCGATGGGCTCCACAACCCCATCGCCTCAGTAGTTGGAGACTCTGGAGTATTGTAGTTGCGTTCGGTTTCTTGATCCTCGATACCAACTCATTATCATCGTCATTATCATCAATACACGTTGGCCGAGGGTGCGAAACACATCTCAGCGAATGTGGCGAAGTACAAAAAGAATAATAGATCAAACATTACAGCTTACGAAAGCTAGAAAAAGTAAGATAATGCTAAAATCACATTGTACATTGGATTAAGATTGTTGTTGGGGAGGAGAGGGACAAAGAGACTCGCAACACAAGCGCCATTGAGGTCGGCTGCTCGCCATGTCAGCTAGTGCATCCAATCAAACGTGCTCATCGTCTTTCGGACCCCCTGCCCGGAGGTTGGGAAGCATCAACGGACGCCAAGTTCCAAGCTAGGGATTTCATTTATCGTGACCAAATAATCGCTTGGCCTCCCTCTTCTTTCATCCACACCCCAGGCGCTCAAACAACGCACATCGCGGGATTCGGTGTGCTGGCATGCGCCACACGTGTACCAGCCATCGGAGCCTGGTGCGTGATATAATGGTGCTGAACGGTTCACTCGCTCTTCCTGCACCAATTACACGACGCCGAACACGCTCATTGCTCACGCGGTGTTCCCACCAGACATAGACTATGCTCCGAAGTTAGCGATGATCGAATGTAACAAGCCTCTTTATGTCTGGGCCAGGTTTCGCAACCGTATAGGAGGGTTGAACGAACGGCTGCACTATACACTCTACCCTTCAGGGCGAGAGTGATGTCACGCCGGCGTCACAGGTGGCGGAGTTTGGCAAAAGCACCTCGCGCTTTCGCTATACGGTTCGTGACCTCATCTTTGATTCTGCGGGCACTAATGTAGCTGCCCAGATACTTAACTTTCTGGACGACTTCTATCTGGTCAACGCCAAGGGTCATCGCAGAATTGGGTGCCTGCCAATCTTGGAGATCTTTGCATATCAACGGTGCAAAGGGTAACCCGAAACGCCTGACAGCCAGAGCTAATTTATGCAGTGCAGCTTGGTACGTTCGTAAGCTGTCACAGATGAGCGCAGTGTCCTCGGCATACTCCAAGCCAAGAAGTCGGTCACTTGGAAGCAGGTCCACATCTTCTAAGTAGTGTCCGGGGAACGCCGTTTCCATTACTTCGTCACTGGCGAAGTTAAGGAGGAAAGGAGACGGCGGGCAACGTTGCTTCATACCGCTGATATTGCAGTGCGGAGAAAGTTTACCGTAAACCTTCACTCTGAGCGTACAGCGCTCTTATAACATTTACATATTTCTTGGGCACATATTTCCTCATTAGACAGTCCCAAAGGGCAAATCGATCAACGGAATCGAAAGCCCCTTTGATGTCCAGGAATACGACAACGGTGGGTCACCAATAAACATGACGGTGCTCCAGCAATTGCCGATTTCGACGAAACGCGGACTGCTTCTCGCGCATCTGGCTTTCACTTGTGCCAGTCATTCTATGGAGGACGACAGAGGCAAGTAACTTAGAGGCAGTTGAGATCAGACTGATTCCTATATAACTGCCGCATGCCAAACGAGCGCCTTCCTTCGAAATTGGGACTATAACGGAGTGATTTCATTCTGTTCGGATATTCTCCTGCTCCCATAGATTCACCAGTAAGTTTCTGTCCTTGATTCTGCAAACATGGCGCTAAACTTCAGTCATTTCTTGAGGTTAGTAAGCACTGAGGGCTGCTTGCACTTTTTAAACTCTTGGATAATGCTGATAGGAATGTAATAAAAAGCGATTGTAAAGATATCTCTTTTCGACTACTCACATCAGGCAAATACATTTACAAGGATAATATAAATAAGCATAAACTAATGAAAGCTGACACGAAAGTACTAGAGTCTGAACTAGCTTGATTTATTCGAAAGGAAGTAATTTGATCGGGTCAATTAGCAGAACCTGTGTTTCGATAAAAACTGATATTATTTGACTCCACTTGATAGATCTCGCTGGCCTCTTCGCGAAGCAAATTGGGTCAGCCGAGAAATGCCGCTAACCTCGTTGTCATCAGTGTTCCATGCGGATGGATCAATATCACTGCCATGTTGGAGATTGCAATAACATCCTCTGCTTGCAAAGCTCTGGTTGCGTTAACTTGGTCGCTATCGATTCAGCAATATTAAGGAGGTGTCTTCTAAGCCTCTTAGGATATGGTTTTGGTACGGTCTAGCAAACACTGAAAGCATCATTAGTCAGTTTTTTGTCCACTTTGAACCAGATATTTAAGGATGGAACTTCTGATACTTCCGGCAGTGCCTTTCCCTAGAGACCCGGGACCGTGCTCAGCAATCCGTGTCGACAGACGCCTGGTCGTATGTCCGAGGTACTTAGCACCACAGGTGCAAGTAAATTGATATACCACGTACGACTCGGACTTGGCCGGTAAAACCTCTTTAAGGCGCCGAGTAATAAATGTGGTGGTCTCAGCAAGAACCTGGGTAGGTTCTTGTCATAACGGCAGAAAGCCTTCTATTCAGTAGATCGAAAGCGATGTCTGAGGCCATTCAGCATGCCCTGGACAGACTCGAACTGGTCTACTTTGTGGCTGCTGCCCATTAATCAGGCTGTGTTCCGTTCTTTTTAAAGGAGCAATTTTCTCACCTTCGAGGTACCTGATCGGTGGGGTCGAACTCCCCCTTGTCTCCAACCAGGTGGACCTAGGCGTCGTCCATTCCTCGTCTTTGCATTCTGGTGACAACTGGAAGAAGGCTGCAAGTGGGGTTTTGGAATGTTGTGGTTAACACGCCGTTCTTTCGGAGTCTTAACCGCCGACATTTTTGAAGCTGTTCTCAGCTTTCGTTCGGCCCCATCTGGAATACTGCGTCAAGACTTGCCCGCCTTGCCTTATTCGGGCCAAAATGGCACACGAGAGGGTTTTGAGAGTAGGTACCAAATTGTTTGAAGGGGCAACCGTACCCCGACCGTCTACTTAGCTTGAGTATGTATTCAATGCGTTACCGACGGCTTCGAGGAGACCTACTCCTTACCGCATTTTAACAGGGAAGGTTGGATCGGACTTGAGCTGACTATTTAGCCCGGCTAGATTGCCTTATCTTCGCGGTCATCCCATGAAGCTACACAAGCCGCGTTCTGACCGGATCAGGGCGGAAACTCGGTTATCGCGTAGAGTTATCGAGCGCTAGAACTCGCTTCCAGAAAGTGTAATCAGTGAACCTACGGTTAAGGGTTTCGAGCGTCAGTTAGACGCTCTTGGGTGGCAACACGAAACCTTTCCCTTCTCCTGACCATATCCATTTTCCAATTTTGAGTTCATATTCTGTCATTCTGCTCACTCTTTGGTGTTATCCTTCATTTAAACGACTTTCCTTCCTCTTTATTTTCCATTTTCTTTCTACGTCTCCCTTGCTTCACTTGATTTACACAGCGGGGGCTGCTAGTACAGGGAACGTGGGCAGTAATTGGTTGACCGGGGTGTGGTCCGAGTGTTTCGTTTTAGATCCATCAAGACCTCGTTGCACCTTATCATTTCCTGGCTCAACGATCCGCTCAAGAAGGAACACTAAAAGGATTTTCCTGTCGTTCCAGTCCCATCTGAATCTGAATCATAAACGGAACCGTAAGAAACATCTTTTTTGGAACTGTCGTGACTTACTCACTGCGTTCATGAACCACGGCGTGTTTTTTGATAGAAGAGGAAGGATAATCGTTTGAGAGCAGCGTATTGAATATGCGCTCTTTCTCGTTTGCTAACGTCTCCGAGATGCAGATTTTAGAGGCTCGGTAATGCATGCAGCAAACTAAGTTACGTTTATACCTCAGAGGCACGAAACAGGAGGTGCGTATATTGTTCAACTCTCGAATTCTTCCGGGAAACGATTCTCTTAAGAGAGCTATCTTCCCGTCTTACCAGTAATAGGTCCAGGAACGACAGTTTGCTTTTCTCCTATTTTTGGTGAACATCATTGATGAGTGTGCACCATTGCGTTGTCTGAGTGAACCAACTAAATCAGCGCTCGAATCACAGAGGACAAATGTGTCATCCATATCCGTGCAGTGGGTATCCAGTGAAGCGATAATAGGTTGGATAGTCAGTCAAGTCAAGTCAAGAAAAGCTTTATGCACCCAGATGGATACATTTTCAGCATTTTACACTATCTACCACAAATGGGATATAAACCTCATCATTAAAGACGATAATTTTACAATTTTAAGAACAGTATGGGTAAAGAATGCACAGATATCACTTAAGTAACAAGTCCCGAATCCTTGAGCACCGATCGCACATTGTTTGAACGGATTATAAGATTCTTCTTTCAGTTGAGGAGGCCAATATTTGTTAAGACGTTTATTAATAGCTCGTGTCGACTGGATAAAAGCAGCAAACCGCGAGTTTTGTACGGTGTCTCGGATACTTTTTCAAACAATCGGTGGAGTTGAGCGACTTCAGTGACCTTGAACTTGTCCATCCAAGGAATTCCTCAATTGCTACATTTGATACATTTGCATTAGACAGCGCAAAAGCGATGTTTTGGAGGAGAGCGGCAACGGCCAATTTAAAGGCCTCGTCTGGTGTCGGTTCAAGCTTTGCGAGGAATACTTTTGCGAGAAGAGCTCCTTAGAGCGAATCCATAACAACTCCGTCAATCTGCTGATAATAGATTCCATCAAACTGGAACTGTCTGTTGAAGGTGCATCGCATGATCAGTTCCTCCCGTTTCGGCACTGGAGTATCAAGATTTATTTTTTTCGGTTGTGTATTTGCAAAGAAAGTTGACCACCTCTAGCAACGGGACTGTGAAAAGGGCTTCCATGTCAAATGATTTCATCATTTTACCGTCTACCTTCATGTCTTTAACTTTCACAACAAATTCAAATGTACCCTCTAGCTAGTGTATGGATAGTTCATTGCCTACTGGTTCCAGTAATTCGACAAGCCATTTCGGAACAGTGGAAAGCGGAAGCCGATGTAACAATTATAGGACATAAGGGGACCTGCGGCTTGTGCACTTTAGGTAAACCCTAAAGCCGAGGTTGGCTGAGCCAACAGGAGTTAATCGATCACACGCAGCTGTTTTAATTCCTTCGAGACTTCGTACTTCTTGTTTCCTCTTTTGCGATCCTTTCCTGTACTATCTCACACATGAACTTACTCGAGTCTTGCAAAATAGCGTGTAGTTTCGCGATACACTTGGATCTGTCTGTTAACACATCCCGATATTTTATCTGGTCTAAAAAGAATGAGATCAGGATTCGACCGTAATTCTTTAATTTCCTCTCGATGTTTCTTGGTCAAGATGTTTGACGATCTGTTTTCCTAACGTAGGTACTGTTTACAGATATGCACCAATGTTATCTTAAAATAGTCTCGGGCGAGGGAAGACGTGGTCGTTAATTCAGCCAGTTGGTGCACTGGGTTTCTAGATGGACTTGACCACAAGTCGGTTGCGTGAAGCAAAATTTCCGTCCGACAGATAAGGCTTCAGGCTACAGCTGGTTCAGTGGTAGACTGGATAGGCTGCATACATATCTTTCCGGATTCATTGGAAATGTTGGTTTTGGTTGAGTCGGATGTAAACTTTTTAGAAGCTTCAAATGTCTTATTTCTTTAGCTTTTGAGCAGATTTATCGGTACAAAACTCTTCGACACTAGGTTGATAAAGTGCATGAAGTCACTCCAGCTCTGGTATCCGGGGCTGAACAGCTTTCATCAGATTGTAAGCATGTCCTTTAAGCGACTTTTTAGTCGGACGCACATGACACTGCCTGAGAGGTTTCCAGTAGGATCATTATTCATCATCATCATTATACACGTTAGTTAGAGGTGGGAAACACCTCAGCTACTGCGCCGCCATACATAAAAGAAAAAAGGAGAAAAAATGCAACTGGTGCAAGCCGACTGAGCTACCGGTAACGCATGGGCATCGTTCCAATAAGCTACCAGCCGGCTACTGTATCAAAAAAATTACTATGCAAAATTATATGGGGTTGAATAGTAAGATCGTGGTTGGAGGGGGAGGCTAAAAGGGATGGGGAGGGACAAAGAAACTCACAGCAAGAACGCCACTGAAGTCGGCTCCTAGCCACATCAGCAAGTGTATCCAACCAAACGTGTTCATCGTCTTTTGGACCCCAACCAGGGAGCCGAGACGCTCCAACCGAGGCCAGCTCAGAAGTGAGGGCCTTCATTCCTCTCTAACAAGTCATCGCTTGGCCACCTCTCCTCTTCTTCCATCCACATCCCTGGCGAGCAAACAACGCACGTCGCGGGAGTCGGTGGGCTGGCATGCGCAACACGTGGCCTAGCCATCGGAGCCTGATGCGTGAAATGACGGTGCTGAGCGGTTCGTTTTCTTTCCCTGTGTCGTAAACAAGGCGTCGAACACGCTTGTTACTCACGCGGTGTTCCCACCAGATGTGAGCTAAATTGCGAAGGCACCGATGGTCGAACGTAACTAGCCTCTTTATGTCCGCTGATCTAAGGGGCCAGGTTTCACAACCGTACAGTAGGGTCGAATGTACCGCTGCATTGTACACTATACCCTTCCGGGCGAGAGTGATATCGCTCCGGCGCCATAAGTGGCGAAGGTTAGCAAAAGCACTTCGAGCTTCTGCTATACGGTTCGTGATCTCATCTTCGATCCCAAGGGCGCTAGTGCAACTTCCCAGGTAGTTAAGTTTCTGAACGACTTCTAGCTGATCGCCATCAAGCGTCAGCGCAGGAGGCGATCCCTGCCAATCTTGGAGGAAAGCTTTGCACTTCGGTGGTGCAAAGCAAAGCCCGTAGCGGCTGACAGCCAGTGCTAATCTGTCCAGTGCAAGTTGGCACGTCTGAGAGCTGTCACAGACGAGGGCAATGTCGTCTGTATACTCCAAGTCAAGAACTCGTTCTCTTGGGAGTAGCTTCACACCTTCTAAGTTTTGTTCTGTAAAGGCAATCTCCATGACTTCGTCAATAGCGAAGTTGCAGAGGAAAGGTGACAGTGGGCATCCTTGTCTCACACCTTTGTAGGTATTAAAGGGCGACGACAACTTGCCGTAAGCCCTCACTCTGCCCGTGCTACGCGTGTATAGTGCTCGGATAATATTTACGTATTTCTCGGGCACACGTTTCAAGAGTAGACAGTTCCAAATGGCACATCGATCAGCCGAATCGAAGGCACCTTTGATGTCGAGGAACACGACAACGGTGGGCCGCCAATATGTGTAACGGTGCTCCAACAACTGATGGAAGGTGAAGATGTGGTCGATGCATCCACGACCCCGACGAAACCCGACTTGCTCCTCACGAATCTGGCTTTCACGAGCGCCAGTCAGTCTGTGAAGGATTACAGAGGCAAGTAATTTGGAGGCGATGGCAACCAGACAGATTCCTCTATGGTTGCTGCATTCCGAGCGCGAGTCTCCTTTGAAGATGGGAACAATAACGGAGTGGCTCCAGTCGGTTGGGACAGTTTCCTGCTCCCCCAGTTTCACTAGTAATTCATGTAAATCATCAACAAGAGCAGAGCCCCCGAATTTGTAGTGGGCTGGATGAAGATCATCTGGGCATCTTGCATTTCCATTTCCGATGCACGATGAGACCACCAGGATTCGCGGTCTCTCTTCAGGCTAGCACGGAGTTTTGCCCGGAGCTCTTTGCGAGTTTCATTGTGTTCGCTTGCAGCCGGAATATGCCGGCGAGCATCGATAAGTTCCAGAGACTGCGAAGAGACCCAATGTCCATGTTGCCTAGTAGACTTGCCACATGAGGATTTTTTTGCTACTAGCAAGGTCTGGTGAATATGAGATCAGTAAGCTTCAATTGTCTCCAGTGAGCGCTTACTCAACTTTCATGTCAGCGTACTTTGATAGGCATTCAGAACAGCTGGCTTTGTCAGTTGGCTGGTGTCAATGTGCTCACAGCGTCGTTGTGGGCGTTTGTCAAAACGCATCCGCATGTCAGCACATACAAGTGCATGGTCGGTGTCTACACATGTGCTCCAAATCGAGTGACATTTCCGGATGCAGCCTCTCTAGCGGTAACTGATCGCAACGTAATCGATTTGCGTCCAAGGCTGATGGACGCCAAGTCACCCTACGGCGGGTGCTGTGTCGGAAGTTAGTTCTCGCAAGAAATAAGCGGGCATCTTCACACAAATGAAGTAACTGCTCACCGTTATCATCACGAGAGCCTACACCGTGCTGACCGCTTAGATGCATTGCATCAGTGGACAACTTTCCAACTTGAGCGTTCAGATCCCCCGCCAGAACCACAGTGTCCGTACTTCTTCTGTGGCTAAGGAGCTCGTTCAGTTGGCGATAGAAGTCGTTTTTTACTGAGTCATTGCTACAGTTTATGGGTGCGTAGGCAGCGATGACGAATGGACACTTATTAGTCCCGCGCGTAGAGGTTGGCGTCCTTGCGGTATACTCGGCCAGCACGCGACTGGTGGTGGCCACACGGCAGCGATGCGCCGTTACGGCGTACAGCTGACACATTTATTATAGCCCCGCGCAACTTCGGAGCTTTGAACGAGCTAGCCAATCGGACCGCACACATCCGGCTACTGATTGGAATCCAATCAATCAGAGTAGCTTCAGCTCGGTGACTCAGGGCAATACCAACACCGGCTTTGCCGGTACTCGTAGCTGCATCTTCACCGGATAGACGCAGTGAGAAAATACTTCTGGTGTTACCTGAATGGGATCGCAAAGTGAACATAGAGCTCGAGTCTTGCAGGCAGTTCTCCGATAAGCAGCGGGTATCGATAGAGAGGGTCTTGTGTTCAGGCAAGTGCTGCCTGTTGACCGATCTGAAGCAATGTGTGTACATTGAGGCATGCCAGTCTGAAGGAGGATCGAGGGCTCCAAATGGAAGCCGATGAACTGGAATGGGCCGCTTGGTTGGACATGGGCCTGTTGACAGTGCAGGAATGACGCTCCGCGTTCACCTGTGAGTTGAAACTAAAAGACAAGCGACTATTGAAGCAAGGTGGGAGAGGGCCGAGAATTGGGGGGTTGAAAACAGGGGGGATAAAAGTTAAGTTGGAACGGGACCATAAGGGTGAAAAAGCGTAAGAGGGGAATAAGAAGACGGAAAGTCTTGAGCAGTAGTACCCAAACCCCTATCCACTCTGCTCGATGCAGCAGATGGGGCACCGTTGATTATCCTCTGCGGTGGCAGGAGCATCAGGAATTCGTTTGAAAAGGGATTCATTGTATTGTGTGTCACCTTCGAGTTCAACACCAGGGTAGATCGCACATACTTTATGTTGTAACTCATGAGCCTGCCAATTTACTGGGTGGTGATTGGATGAAACAGTTACCGCAGATGTTGTATGCCATATATTCCATGGAGGGCGACACCATGGAATCGATCCTACAAAGGTACGCAGACGTATTTAACGAACACCAGTTGGGGAAACGCAACAATTTAAAAGCCAAAATTCCCATAGCGGATGCTAGTACGCCAACATATTTCAAGGCCAGAACATTACCGTGTTCTTTACGTTCAAAAGTTGAGGAGTAATTGAAACTGCTCCAGAAAGAAGGTATAATCGTGTCGGTTCAACGATCTGAATGGGCAACACCGATTGTTCCCCTGCTTAAGCCACACAGCAGCGTGCGGATTTGCGATGATTACGAACTAACAATGAACCACTGCACTATCATGGGCCGTTATCCATCACCTAAAATTGAAGAATTGTGCTTCAAGTTCAAGTTCATTAAGCTTGATTTAAGTCACGCTTATTCCCAATTACGACCTTTCTCATGTATTGCGATAAGCACGCACATGGGCTTATTTGAATACACTAATCTACCATCTCGAATGAATTCAACTCCGGGGATTTTCCAAAGGATAATCAAAAACGTCGTACGGGATATACGGAGTATCTGTGCATATCTGGATGACTTACTAATCACGCGCCATACAAAAGGAGAGCGTCTGCACTATACATTGTTCTGCACAGGTTGTCCCAAAATTGGTTACGTTTGAAGTGTTTCAAATGTGCCTTTCTGGTTGATTCTGCTGATTACCTTGGAAATCGACTAGATAAAATTGGCTTGCATGCATGAAAAGACAAGCTGCAGCCCATCATTAGTGCACCAATCCATGTAACGAACCACAGTTACTTTACGAATCTCGCCGGAGATTTTGAGAACCTTGTTCATTTCACATGTTCGCTCAATTCTGGAGTAAGGTTCTCCAGCTGTCTATCCCCTCTCGAAACAAATGTGCCTTGTTCAGAGGCGCGGCTCGAAATCCTTCTCGGAGTTTTACGACCTCAGCTACCCTCTTCGACTTCAGAAGCTTGATTTGTTCCGTCGAGGGGATCTTATTTACACCAGACGGATCCTAAGGGGAGAACTTGGGACGGACCTACAAAGACTCTTTCGACTTAAAGTGGATACCTCGACAGGAGGTCACAAACGGAAGCTTTACAAACGAAGCACGATTGGAACACCTTACCAGATAACGTAGTTGATGCACAGACTGAGGAACGTTTTAAGCGTCTGCTAGATTGCCACCTGATGAGTACCGCGGGTTCCTGCTGTCCCTATTGCAAAGGCGATGATCCCCAGAGGCGCGTCACCTCACAACAAAAGTATTAACCTCGCAGTGAACTGTAAGTAACGGAGCTGACACGGGTTTCCCCTCCTGCTGTCTACACACCAATAAACCAATGAATTCCAATTAATTTCTCCTGATGGACTTGTTGCTTCCACCAATTATGCATGCATTTCTCCGCACTGAGCTTATTCTTCAATGTTTTATAAATGAATTACGCTGGATGCAATTGTTCAATCATGAAAACCTAATTTTGTTTTTGAACATTCCTTTAAGTTTCTGTTTCTTATTTTAGTATCTTTTCGGTTCATGGATCATGTGTTTCAAACAAAGGTTGCACAAGAGGTGCAAAATCAACGTTTTCAACAACTTAGTCATCAACTAACTTCTATTTGTTGGGACAGATGTGTTGAAAAGCTGGGCACATCTTTAGATTCGAAAACCCGAACCTGCCTTGAGAATTGCGTCAATTGCTACATTGATGTGACTGGAGTGATCGCCCGAATGCAAAACAAGAAAGGGATAACATTCGCAGATGTAGAACCTTTGGAATAAATTCTTTATTTTATCAACCTGTTTTCCTTTTCTTTTTGTTATGCTACACAGTGATATATTCTGCTTTTCAGCAATGCTGGCTTTCGGATCCTCAAGGTAATCACTTCGTATCTAATTGAGCACATTTTAGAATTTCCAGAGCTGCCTCTGTGTTTCCCCTATGCGTTCAGGTGCGATGGCTTAGTACTTTAACTATTGTGTTCAGGTTACGCTACGTCGCATGAGCTCAAAAGTGTCAGAAGTTGGCGTTACCAATATACAAGATGAAGCAGATTTTCAAAAACGTGTGCTAAATAACGAAAAACCGGTCCTCGTTGACTTCCATGCGACATGGTGTGTATCAGTCTGTTTGTCCTTTTACTTGCCTATGCACTTCATGTTTATTCAGCGGGCTAAAACTTCTGACTACTCGAGTTGTAAAGGTGACCGCTTATTTGTCTAATCAGCTGCAATCTGAACATTTGTCTGATAGTAGCTCTTCTCTACCATGCTTTCAATGATTTGTCCTTTAGACTGACCGCGTGGCATAGCAGTACTGTCGCATGGCAACAGCAGCGGTGGTGCTTTCTATTGATGTTCTGCAACTATTATCGATATTAGACAGCCATACTAATCGGAATTAGGAAGGAAGGGGGATGACCTAAAGTCGCATGTAATGCGTCCGTTTGAGAGTTCCGAGGGCTTCTGTGTCCGGAGCGTACGTGGGTCGTATTAGACCGGGGGCTGAAAGGCAAAGAAGATACTTTGTAGGTGGATGGAAAACTATCTAGTAAGTGTCGGAGCTGGATGAACGATGTGCTTGTGTCACATCTCGTGGCTAGCTGGGCGGTACCGCCACAGTCTGAAGGAGGATCGAGGGCTCCAACTTGAAGTCGATGGACTGGGCTTGACCGTTTGCTTGGACATGGGCCTGTTGACTGTGCAGGAATGACGCTCCGCGTTCACCTGTGAGTTGAAACTAAAAGACAAGCGACTATTGAGGCAGTGTGGGAGAGGGCCGAGAATTGGGGGGTTGAAAACAGGGGGGATAAAAGTGAAGCTGGAACGGGACGATAAGGGTGAAAAAGCGTAAGAGGGGACTAAGAAGATAGGAAGGCTTGAACAGTGGCATCCAAACCCTTATCCACCTTGCTCGATGCAGCAGATGGGGCACCGTTGATTATCCTCTGCGGTGGCGAGAGCATCAGGAACTGGTTTGAAAAGGGATTCATTGTATTGTGTGGGCAGGATACTGTCAGGTTGCCCAGGCCTGGACAGAAGAACGATTAGGGTTCTCAACCAAAACCTTTGGTTCCAAAACCTTACCGCAAGGCAGTGGGTTTGGCGTTGGGCTACAAGGAGTTCGTTTTAAGGACTAAGGTGCCACCCTCATTCCAACCTGGATATCCAGGAGGCTGAGTTTGTCTGGCCTCTAACGTTTGACCAATCTGGTATGAGTGGCTCTGAAGGTGCAAAATGCATCACCCAGCATAGCTCAATGAATCACTGAGGCACACAAACCATCGCACCATGGTAAAGTCCAGTTTCATTCCAGTAGGATCTGGGATGTCGGTCGCGTTGGATAAACTCTTGTTTCGATCTAATTTCTGCCCTCGCTAGTTGGTTATGTAGATTGTTCAGAATAGCAGGGCCCCCGAATTTGAAGAGGGCTGGATGAAGTGCGTCTGCTCCAGCAGCCCTGTTCAATTTCAGCCGTCTGATCTCATGTTCGATTTCCGGGCGTGAGGGTTTATATAGGTTGACAGCCTAGGAACTAGCGCGATCATTTGCCGATGAAGAAGCTGGCAACTCTGACTGATTGAACTACTTCTCAAAGTGTTCAGCCCAACAGTCCAAGCATTTTAACAAGCTGTGCATCGGCTGTGAACTCTCGTCGTGCATGAACTCGCTGCTAACACCATGTCTCCTGCTGCCTGTTTGCTGTATCAGACGGAATAACTTTCGTTGAGTACCAACGGCAGCGGCTGTTTCAATTTCTGATGCACGATGAGACCACCAGGATTCGCGGTCTCTCTTCAGGCTAATGCGCAGTTTTGCCCTGAGATTTTTGTGAGTCTCATTGTATTCGTTTCCGGCCAGAAAACGCCGGTGCGCCACCAGAAGTTCCGGAGATTGCTTAGAGACCAAATTTCCAGGTTGGCCATTTGATTTGCCGCATGAAGACATGTCTGTTGTTAACAACATTTGGCAGACGTGCGACCAGTGATCTGCAGCTGTGTTCAGAGAGCGCTTACTCAGCTCGGATGGCAGCGCACTTTGATACGCATCAGAACATCTGGCTTCGCTAGTTCTCAAGTGTCTATGCGCTCACTTCGCCGTTGCGGAGGTCCTCCGAAATGCACCCGAAAATCTTCGCAGACAAGTGCGTGGTCAGCGTCCACGCTCGTGGTTTAAATCGAGCGACAGTTTTGAACACTGCCTCTCGAATGGTAACTGATCGCGATGTGGTCGATTTGCGTCCACCTTTGGTCGGAGGCTGGTGGGCGCCATTCCCCCCCCCCCCCCAGCGGGTGGTGTGTCGGGAGTTAGTACTCGCGAGAAGGAGACGTACATTTCCACACATGTGTAGCAACCGCTCACGGAAGCCTGCACGGGTTGACCGCCAAGATGAAGCTCATCACTGGACAGCTTTCCGACTTAGGCGTTCAAATCACCAACATTTACCACAGTATTCGTACGTCTTCTGAGACGAGGGAGCGCGTTCATTTGATGATAACATTGGTCTTTCACCAAGTCAGCGCTACAATTTGTGGGCTCGTAGACCGCAATGACAAACAAGCACTGTTTGTCCCCACGTGACTTCGAGACTCTGAACGAGCCAGCTAATCTGACAGCACACTTCCGGCTATTCATTGGGATCCACTCGATCATGGCAGATGCAGCCCGGGGGCTAAGAGTAATACCCACATCGGCCTGACCAGCATCGGTAGCTGCGTCATATCCGGACAAGTGCAATACAAGATATCGCCAGTGTCGCACGTTGGAGATCACAGAGTAATTACAGAGCTCAAATCCTGCAGCCGAGTTTCTGATAAGTAACAGATAGGGTCTCCAGTGTTCGGGCAAGTGCTGCCTGTTGGCCGATCCGCAACCAAGTACGCACGTTATGGCATGCCAGTCTTAACGAGGATCGACGGTTCCGAAAAGAAGCAGGTGAACTGACGTTCGTTTGGCTGGACATGGACTTGACTGGACCGGAGCGACGCCCTGCGATTGTGTGTGACTCGAAACTAGAAGATAAACGATTACTGAACCAAGATGAAGGAGGACCAAGAATTATGGGTTGAAAACAGGGGGGGGGATAAAAGTGAAGTTGGAACGGGACGACGGATGAAAAAACGCAAAAGGGGGAATAAGTCGACGGTAAGGTTTGAGCAGTAGCATCCTTACTCTTATCCACCCTGCTCGATACAGCAGATAGGGCGCTGTTTATTATCCTCTGCGACGGCTAGAACATCAAGGAATTGTTTTAAGAACGATCAATTATATTGCGTGGACAGAATACTGTCAGGTTTCCCAGGCCTGGACAGGAGAACAATTAGGGCTTTCCACCAAACTTAGGTTTACAAACTTGCCTGCAAGGCAGCGGGCTTTCGGTACTGGGCTACTGAGAGTCTGTTTTATGAAGTAAGGAGCCACTTTCACTTCAAACCCCAATCTAAATGGCCAGGAAACTGACTTTGTTTGGCCTCTAACCATTGACCAATCTGGTATGAGGGGCTCTGAAGGTGCAAAAGCAACACCCAGCATTGCCCAATAGCTCCTTGAGGCACGCGAACTATCGCACC
>OX104064.1:91192905-91369979 GCA_944474145.2 Dicrocoelium dendriticum | reverse complement strand
TATATCCTTCACTAGCATAGATGATCGTTCCAATACATTTCTGTTAATATACTTATCCTCTTTCAAAAATGTGTTAGCGGCTAAGCTGGTCCGCTGGCAAATGGTGCTAATGATGCGTCCGGTCGGATAGAATTCTTAACGTCCAGGCAGTCGTTAAGCACATGAACAGCGTAGGCACCGAAACGTTTGATGGTTACTTATGGCGGAATCACTGAGTCGCTATGAGCTGAGGTCCATCCAGCCTTCATGAAAAGCCGACTGTGTTGTTGACTCAGTTTCAGACTATTGCCTGTGAAGTTGGTGTTCGGGATGAGTTACAGTAGGTGGCAACATGTGTAAGCGAAGTCGTTCCGCATCTGCTAGACTAATATGAGGTCTCCACGTAGCCACCTGTAGCGTCTGTTAAACACTCCGAGTGTTGTTAGTCGCTGCTGGTAAAAAGGTTGCACAATCTCTTGACACATTTTGTTAGGCGAGCGCTGCAAAGTCACGGTTTAGCCAAGCGAGCCAAGCCTGAATTGCGTATTCGACGTGTGAACGCACGTAGGCATGGAGCATCACAGAGAAGATGAATGAATCCAAACTTTCGAATGCCATCCGCAAGCTAACAACGTGCTGGTTACAACTTTTGAAACGGATTTCGACCGTCTGGAATAATCGAAGTCGTCCTGCACCAGCACACCGAGGTCAAGTTCCTGAGGGCTCGTCTGAAGGTCATATGCCCCAATATTCTAGAGATAGGCGTGTCTATGGCAGATGTAGACAACGTGTCACTTGAGCACACGGAATGGCAGTGGATTCCTAACCGGTCAATGCCAGGTCCCATTTAGGTCGCACATGGAGGATCTTGTGGTCGTCAATTCCCTTGATCGCCGACCAACATTTAACGCCATACGAAAAAGTAAAATGTTTGAGGTGATGGATCTCGCCAGGTCGTCGCACTCCATTCAATCAGGGGCGGGCAGAGATGTTCGGACTCTAACCTAGAACTGTTATTCGCGGAGAAAATTACCAACCCATTCTAATGCATCGTCTACGTTTTCCAAGCAGCCCATCATTACGTTAGCGATGATAGCTTCCATGACTTTGGAAAGGGCAGGGAGAAGTGTTACCGGACGGTAATTGGTAGGATCAGACGGACTTCTTTGAAAGGAGCCAGCAAGTGGATGGGTTGGGTGAATGGCTGCTATCTGCAGTGCTTTGGGGAGAAGGTTATCCACTCCAGGAAAGCTGTGTCTACGCAGGGATAGTACCTTTTTCAGAACCAGTTTTGCTATGAATTTGATGCTGAATAACACTGATGGCGCGGGGTTTGAGGCCAGTATCCCTTGGAAAGTACGCCAGTGCTGGGTAATGAGGCGTTGTCCGTCTCTTTTGCTAAGTATGTATACCCACTCATTGTACAGAGTGGCGCAATCCCACGCTGCAACTTGCAAAGTGCATTACGTGTCCGTAAATAAGACTGTGGTTCGAACGGAACTGTTTCGCCAGGTCCAGTCGGTGTGATAACTTCTTTTAACAAACCAAATGTACATATTAACTGCAGAGCTACGTACGCTATCTCATACTCTGCGTCAGGATTGTTCATGTGAAGGAGCAATGTGTTCACCCAAGGGCATAAAACTTTATGTTTGGCTTCTATTGAATAATGTTGGTTTCATCGAATGGTGGAAGATTTTGGCTCCCATGCTTCGCTGACTCGTGACCTGGTTTTCAACCATTTCTCCCAGACTACCTTCATTACCGCTGCAACCGCAAAATCCTTAAGACCTAGAGGCACACAGACACCTCAGCTTTATGGGCTGCCAAAATTACACAAGGTGGATGTCCCACTAAGGTCAATCTTATCCATGAGCAACTCGTCGCAACACAAGCTGGCTAAATGGCAAGTGACAATACTGGAGCCAGTTAAGAAGTCAATGGTTTAGTACAACTTAAAGGACACCTTCGTAATAGTGAAACTGTTGGATGGTGTCCAGCTAGTTGGAAAGTCTATGGCTAGCATCGATTTAGTCTCACTATTCACCAACGATCCTGCATCACCAACTTGATGTACGCAAACCATCAGTGGGTACGAACTCTCAACGAAGGGGATGTTGACGTCGTGTACATCGATTTTAGTAAAGCGTTTGACAGGTACTCCTTGGTAAACTGAGGACATACGGAATCGGTGGCACGTTACTTCAGTGGTTACAAGAGTTTATTGTGGGACGGAAGTTCAGAGTACAGGTCAATGACTACCTGACAAACTGGTTCCCATCGACTAGTGGCGTGCCTCAAGGAACTGTACTTGGACCAGTATTATTTCTTATTAATATCAACGATCTTCCGCAGCAACTCCAGTCACCATGTGCCCTGTTTGCAAAGGATTTGAAAATCTGGAGGATCATTGAGAATCAGGACGACTGCGCTCGCCTCCAGCATGACTTAGAGCGACTGTCAACGTGGTCCACTGAAATGTAACTCCCTCTTAACGCAAGCAAGTCGGAGTTCATCAGTATCACTAGACGTCCAGCCACTCGATCATACACCTTGGACGGCCAGTTGCACCATCTCAACACATCTGTCAGAGACTTAGGAGTTCTCTCACGACATGATCTGAGATCACTTGAAAATACAGAGAAATTGTACCGTGCGGGACTTCGTATGCTCTGGGCATTAAGACGCAGTTTCTCCACATGGTCCGAAGAAACCGTCCCTCGTCTATTCACCTCGCTCATTAGACCAATCCTTGAATACGGTGTCCCAGCTTACCATCCGATAACCCAATGGGAAACTGAAAAGCTGGAGAAAATACAGCATATCGCAAATAGAATGATACCGAGTCTACAAAAGCTTCCGTATGACAAACGTTGTGAAAGGCTCGGACTTTACACACTATCCTACCGCCGAGTAAGAATTGACCTCATTATAACCCATCGAGTACTACACTTGAATCACTTCCCCATACTGCGGCCAATATTTCACCTGCGGGAACCCAGTAACACCCGAGGACACCGTTACAAACTCAGGGCGCCCTGCATGAACAAAGTATCACATCAGCTTTGTATCGAACGAAGAATAGTAAACTTATGGAATACACTACCCGAAGGATTAATAGAGGCCGATTCTGTGAAGTGTTTTAAAACCCGTATCGACGATTATTTCGGAAAACTGTGCTTTTGTGAAACGATGCACATACAATGCCAAAAGAAAACATTGTATGCCCGGAAATAATGACACTAGTACAAATTCCTAACCGAACAAGGATAAACGATTAACGGACCAGACACAACTGCTGATGATTCACAACAAAATGTTTTTGATTTTTCGTAATTCGATGGAATTGTACAGAAACCTTTCTACTTGCTCTTGAATACAGTCTCAGTCTCTCAGTCTAAACGTATCACTGAAAGAGATTATTCAGATCATATGCAACCATGTGACTGAGAGCCAATTAGAACTGGGTATCCCAGTGTCCAAAATAGAACGGCTCCTGCTGTTAAGTACATCGAAGGTGAAGGTCTATTTTCAAAAGCAAGGGTTTCGGCAGGTGGACGGTGCTGCAATGGGTAGTCCACTCGGACCGCTCTTAGTTGATATTTTATTGCTCACATTGAAAAGCAAGTCAAGGACCAAATCCACCAATCCGTGCTATTTCGCCGACACATGGACAATATATTGATCATTTTTGATAAAGAGGAACAACTAACGCAACTGAATACCCGAGTAAATGACCTGTATTCAAACATCAGGGTGACAATGGAGCGAGAGCAAAATGATAGCATGCCGTTACTTGACGTATTGATTCAACGCAGAACTTATGGATCGGTACGTAGATCAGTATACCGTAAGCCGACGTGGAAGGGCCAGTAACTAAATTCTTATAGTTTTGTACCCAAACGTTACAGGGATCGATGCAAACCCTGTTTGACGGAACAAGAAAAACCTGCACGCCAAATGCGCTAGATGAAGAGGTACGATTCCTCATTAACACCATAGAAGAAAACGGGTATCCAATTTCTTTCATCTCTCAATTCATTAAGAAAAGACAGAAAGAGAAGGTGCCCACCGTGCCAAAGCTCCAAGTTATACTGACTACCGTTTAACCGAGATGATGTGAGCCAAGTATTTCAACGGCGTTTGAAATCCGCGGTTGCACGAGTCTACCCTGGTGCGTAACCCTTACTGGTATACACAATGACGCTGCAGCTACCTCTATCCATCTATTCACACATGCATTACAAATTTACATGTGATTGCAAGGCGACTTACCTAGGCAATGACAGAGCGCCAGTTGCGGGTGAAAATCGCGGAGTATATCTCAGCGTGGGTCAGGAATCACGTTTCGAACCTAGCCCCGTCCACCACCCAAAGTGCGCAGCCAAAGAACGCAAGTGGTCAACCGTTCAAGACGCCTGTGTCGTCCATCCTCCGCCATTCGCTGACAGACGGTGTGTTGACCCCACGCGTATCTCCAGTGTGATCTACGCATCAAACTACACCCATGTGCTGCGATACGCTGAGGCGGTCGCGATCAGACAGCTTGACCCTAGTCTGTGTGTGCAAAGTCGCGTACGTCACACTGGCTCTACCCTGGTATTAAGCCAAAAGACAGATGATGAATTGACAAGGACGTGTGTGCTTGTGTACGGATGTTGGTGAATTTGCTATCTCAACTTCCTTCATGATGAAATTAATTTTTACGTGTTCCTTTGTATGCACTTGACAATATGCAGAGCTATTTGTCCGGAATCAAATCGTGCGATGTTTTGTTGTTAACGTTACTACTACAAAGTTGTGTATGCTCTGGTGTTTTTATCCTTTTTCGTTTATTGTCTTGATCCCGGTTTTTGAATTTAATGCTTTATCGCTGGAAGGGTGTGCGTTGTGGATGCATATTTACCCGTTCGGTTTGCATGAAGCACTTCCTTGTCTTGACTTTACTACTCCTGATTATCTCCTGCATTCTAGTGTGACAAAGGGGTGGCATATCACACATGGGCGCTTCTTGAGAAACTTATGTGCGTTATGAAGCAGGCCAGGTATTTGCAAGACGTCTACCAGTTTGGGGCAATTAACCTCTCCGGCATTCTGCAAATTATGGAAGGGTGGCTGATTGGTCAGTAATTTCTAACCTATTGCCTGGGTGCTGCTTTGTGTCGCGGTACAACAACGGCTCTCTGTCATTGATTAGGTACTCTGTTGGCCTTCATTACCAGAGAAAATAATTTGAGCGGGATCAGATGGATATCTGGCCTCCTCTAATTTTAATGCAATCGAAGCGAGAGCAGCAGAGCCTTCGTAGTTATACTGTTTTATGGATCCTAATTGTTTTTTGTCTCCGTGAAAATTCGGTGTTATATATATATATATATATATATATATATATATATGGTTCGAAGTTAGGGTGGGTGAGTCAAGCGATGGGAACAGATGGCTTCACTCTAGGATGAACAAGTGCCTCGGTAATGGAGATAGGGTCGTGAACGACAGATCCTTTGGGGATCTTGATAAAAGTCATTTCATTCGTGGTAGGGTTTCGACAATTTATAAGTCAGCCTCTGCTTTTCGTTGTCCCCAGAGAGTGCATGTTTTCGCGCGAATTTCACCGGGTTCACTGTAGAACATATTTGCGATCACCCCTCTCAACTTGGCAACTGCCTACTTCTACCCTGGTCAGCCTCATCGTCCGACATGGATCATTCGTGTGCCTGTCCGCTTGTCCCTTTTCGGTTCCAACTCTACCTACCATGACGCCCTTGCTGTATGACGTAGAGTACGTTTTCCAGTTCATCCACGTTCTACCTTGTTTTCACTTCCATGCACAAGTACCCTTGCGTTCAGCATTATTGACATGGCACTGTCCCTCTTGATTTGATCGACTTGTGTGACGCATCATCATCATACACGTTAGCTAGAGGCGGGGAACACCTCAGCTACTGTGCCGCAATACAGTATTGCGCGGGCAGTATAGTCAGATTGCCCAGGCCTAGACAGGAGAACGATTAGGGTTCTCAACCAAAGCCTTTGGTTCAAAACCTGTCCGCAAAGCAGCGGGTTTGGCGCTGGGATACAAGGAGTCCGTTTTAAGGAATAAGAAGCCATCCTCATTCCATCCCCCAACCTGGAGGACAAGGAGGCTGAGTTTGTCTGGCCTCTAACCATTGATCAATCTGGTATGAGTGACTGAAAGTGCAAAAATGCACCACCCAGTATAGCTCAGTGGGTCACTGAGGCACACAAACCATCGCACCACGGTGAGGTCCAGTCTCATTGCGATGGACTTGTGTGACTCCCACAGCTTGTACAGCTAGGTGTACCAGACCTTTCCGCGGCAGGTTTCATTGGCAGACACATGCTTATTACCATTGGCGCATTTGGATTCTTACCAAAAGCCCTGTGTTTCTCACCTTGATTCCATTGTGCTGTTCTGCACGCCTAAACTCACGGTTTGCCCGTTGGTCTAAGCACCAATTGTTGACATACTTTTGAGTTTGGAAATCATTAGGGTGATGTCTTTTTTGATACGATAAATTAGTAGAAATTTTATCGCTATCTCAAGTCCTGACTTGGTTTTATACTGAATATTCCGGTGGGATAGGTGTGGCTTAAGTTTTCAAACGCCTTGTAGCGTTACACTCATCTCAGACATACAAACGCCATGCGGCGACTCAGAGTATGTTAGTAACAACCGAGCCGTCCCCTGGACATGGATGCTAAGCCACAAAGAACCAACCTAACTCTGCTTAGTACACTTATACATCTACTTTGTAGGCTGCAGTGAACCCACTTATCTCCTCATGACACTACTATATCTATCATGTCAAGCCGCAGTGAACCACTTGAGCTCCTCATACTGACACTAACTGAGATTACCCCAGGGCACTATCACTGGGCGACAACTCACATGCCTTGTGAGCATCCACCTTCCGCTATAGTTTATGCTATTCTATTGAGCTATAAAAATGTAGGTGTATAAAACATGCTTCGCCTTAACTGAGACAGTAGAAGAACCCTTTCTAACAGCCAGTCTTTCTCGTTTGTGTCCCAGTGCAGTCGTGCTAGGTTACGCATGATTTGTCCGTGTACGTCTGGCGGCTAAGTCTCGTTAGCCCGCAACCTTACGTATTCGATTGGCTACTCTGCAAGTACGGGGTACTGTCTGCGAAGAGCGTCCGTCCGTCCCGTCTAAGAGTCGAAACTCCTAGAACGCCTTATAACACTGTGCCACTTGCCTAAACTGGCGAAGGGCCTAGTACTTGGCTAAGATTTTTCGTCCGTTTGTTCATTTTGGGAAGGATTTCCAGCTTATGGGCTATTTTAGACAGGAGTTTGTCGGCATCTTTTCTATTTTTAGCACATTTGCGTTTAATCAGTAAAACCATATAAAGACAGACTTTGATGTTACTGTAGAACACATTTGCAGTGATTTGGGGGCAGCAGTTAGGAAGAAATTGCTCCACGGAGACGGTCTAATAAAAGACGTCAATAGCTCACAGTCGGTGTAAGCGGTGTGACGTAGTGTCGGATTTTCAGTTCATCCATGTCCTTCCTTTTTTTCACTCCTAAGCACAAGTACCCTTATATTCATCCTTATTGACATGACAGTGTTCTCTTGATTTGCTCGATTTGTGTGACTCTCACAGCTTGTACAGCTAGGTGTACCAGACCTTTCCGTAACACCTGAGCCGACATTAAGAAGAATAACGTCGATATTGTGTTTGTTGCATGGGCTGTTTACAATTTCTCCAAATAGGAAGGGCAGGTGGAAAGTGGGCTGATCGTGAGGTCGCCGCAAGGTAAGGGTTAGCTTAGGAACTCTGGGCCAAACGTAGTACTTGATGGGATATGCTTAGCTGCCTTTGGAGGAGTGAGAGTAGTGGCAGCTTGGGGAACACTGTTGACAAGAAAAACAAGCGTTAGGGATAGTGGAAAGGAGACTAGTTTTTGATAGATCCAACTTTCGCTCTGATGGATAAGTATATGTAACGAGTTGTACTACGCTACTCTGAGGGTTGCTGGTTGTATTAGTGCGTGGCGTTTCTGCTGTATTCGTATGTCTACAACTCGGGCCCAAAGTAGGGGTAGCAGATGTCTTCAGACGGTCATAAACATAAGTCCGAAAAAATAACCTTATGAAAACATTAGGGAAACGAAGCACTTTTCGGATGGCACTAAGCCCACCGTTCAGCGCTTCTGTGGCGGGTTGCTTGGTAGAACTCATCCTAACGGATGGCGGATAAGCATAAGTCCCTTTCGACAGTTTTAAGGCTCAAACCATATGTGGCTTTGTATTAGCTGCTTCCGCAATTCCACACATCCAATCGAATGGTGTGCAGTCATGTCAGTCATCTTTAAGGCGACCAAACGTCCTGATTTAGGCAGGACAGTCCCGAATTTCAAGCTGTCGTCCCGCATTTTTAGAGATGCTGGGCGAGACGCACTAATGCCCCGGTTGAAGGTCGGAGACCTCGGAATGTCCCGCTTTAAGCATGTAGAATGTATGTGAAAAGTACCAAAACAAAGCAATGGCGGTGCCTGTACGCCATAACAGAAAAATAAGTAGGCGGACACGAGTTGGGCGGGATAGACAACTGCGTGGGTGGGCAACGCGGCAGGGAACTTTTACGAAAATGTACAAAGAGAGAAGAAAAATATGATGAAATTTTATGCTCACAGTGGAGCGCCTGCATTCAGCACAGTTTGGGGGAAACCATGTCTACAGGAACGTGTAAAATGACTACTCGATTGGAGAGCGATTTTCCATTAATTACTGAGGCAACACGCGACAACGATACACGTGTTCGGTGTGACAAATGTAAATCCGAATTTTCTATTGCTCACAGTTTTATATATTATATTATTACACTTCAACTAGAGGTGGGAAACACCTCAGCTACTGTGCCGCAATACATAAATGATAAAGGAAAATAAGTACAAAATATTGCATGCCAGCTGAGCTACCAGCAACGGATAGGCATCGTTCCGATAAGCTACCAGCCGGCTACTAAGCGAAAACAAAAATTTATTGTGTTTTACGCTACGAAATGAGATCGTACGTGGAGGGAAGGCTAAAAGGGATGAGGAGAGACAAAGAAACTCACAGCAGGAACGCCACTGAGATCGGCTCCTTGCCATGTCAGCAAGTGTATCCAGCCAAACGCGTTCACCGTCATTTGGACCCCAATCTGGAAACCGTGACGCTAAAACCGAGGCCTGCACAGAAGTGAGGGCCTTCATTCCTGTTACATGTGTGTCGTCCGCTAAACCGATGAGCCGAAGAGCAAATACAGACACATACAGATCGATTGACCGATAGCTGATTCGTCCACTCTTTTTCCTTGTGCTGATTGGTTCCTTTTCGACTTATTCATCTGGTGTAACCTACAAGCTGTCTATTACAGTTTTTGGCACGTCTCATCCGGTGTGTGTTCTTATTCACTTCTTGCGCGGACTAAGGGTCCAGGTGCGATCCAGCAATACTCGACTAATACGTATCAGAATGTCAACGGTTGCTACGAGCCCTCGTGCGGGACTGTCATGTCTGTGGCCTGATGGTGCAGAAAAACCCTCTCTACAGTCGTGGATACAGTGGAAAACATCTTTCCAACATCAAATGACTCTCTTTCCTGTGTCAAACCCCTCAATCGTGTTATCAGATACCCATTGGATTATGTTATTCCGCCAAGCCCTTGGATCAGAAGGACAACGTCATTTTGACGCTATGAACTTGATGGCTAAGACCAGTATTGTGCTCGTGATCCAGTTGTTTGAGGAATTGTGGGGAATCCAACAAAATGTGTTTTCCGCTCGTTGTCAGTTTTTCAAGCTACAGCAACGATGCGGAGAAAGTGTAAATGATTTCATCGCCCGCATTCATCAAGCTACACCGGAATGCCGGTACAATACCATTCCCTCAAGTCGGTTTGAAGAAGTCATGAAAATCCAGTGCCTAATTGGTGGAGTTACAGATGATGGTGCGAGGTAAAAATTATTGTCCCAGGAGTAAGAAACCCTTTCCTGGGAAATGGCGTGTAACTTTTTACGTCAAAGAGAAAATCTAAAATCCCAACTATCCACCTTCAACCCTCCTCAGCCTGTGGAATGTGTAAACAAACTGTCACCACGGTTATCCTCTGAAAACAGGGTACTGAAGTTCGTCTGCTACCGATGCGGGGATCAGCACACTTCTCCCACCCAGTGTCCTCATACTCGCACAAAGTGCAGGAATTGCGGAAAACTTGGCCACCTGGCACGTGCTTGCCGTTCCCCACGATCACAAGTCTCGATCAAATCATTGAACTCCGACGACGGTGAGTGCCCAGATTCCCAGCTAAATTTTATGAACCATATAATTTCAAACTGCTCAGTTATGACGAAAGTGTCTCCATATAGGTTCACGCTTCATGTTAATAACGAACCTGTTTTATTTCAATTGGATACTGGTTCCGCGGTGACATTGATTAGTAAAAACGCGCTCTCATCGTTACCCGACCTGGAACCGACTGATACCGTTTTTAGAACCTATACAGGAGAAGTGATTGATTTACTTGGGAAGTGTCAGGTACGCGTGCAGCATCAGGATAGATCACACAGTCTGGTACTTCATGTCGTGCATCAGGCTCCTGTCAATTTGCTTGGTCGCGACTGGATGAAAATGTTACCACAAGTATTAAATACTATCCACTCCGTGGGGGACGATACCTTTGAATCGGTCCTTAAACGGTATCCAGAAGTGTTTGACGAGCAGCAATTGGGCAGACTCAATAATTGTAAAGCAAAAATTTATATGTCAGACTCAAGTACACCAAAGTTCTTTGAGGCCAGAACACTTCCCTATTCCTTTACGACCTAGAGTGAAAGATGAGCTGAAAAGACTTCAAAGAGAAGGTATAATTGTACCAGTCCAACAAGCTGAATGGGCGGCCCCTATAGTGCCTGTACTTAAGCCCGACGGTAACGTACTAATCTGTGGTGATTATAAGCTTACAGTAAATCGAGGTGCCATCATAGACCGTTATTCATTGCCGAAAATTGAGGATTTGTATGCCAACTTGTCTGGAGGAGTCTAGTTCACTAAGTTGGATTTGAGTCACGCCTATTCGCAGGTAGAGTTAGATGAGACCTCCCGACGTCTTACTACGATCAGTACACATTTGGGGCTATTCGAATACACTAGACTGCCTTTCGGGATTAACTCAGCGCCGTCGATCTTTCAAAGGATAATTGACAATATCGTGCGTGACATACCGAACACTTGCGCATATCTCGATGATATCCTTATCACGGGTCGCACAGAAAAGGAGCACTTGTACACGTTGGACCGGGTATTGCATAAACTCTCTGAACACGGTTTGCGTTTGAAACGCTCCAAATGTGCTTTCCTAGTTGATTCAGTTGACTACCTCGGTTAGAGACTGGACAAGCATGGTTTACACGCGCGGAAAGATAAATTACAACCCATTATTTCTGCACCCGCACCTCGTAACGGAGCCCAGTTACGCT
The DNA here is from genome assembly GCA_944474145.2 of Dicrocoelium dendriticum. Lineage (NCBI taxonomy): Eukaryota > Metazoa > Platyhelminthes > Trematoda > Plagiorchiida > Dicrocoeliidae > Dicrocoelium > Dicrocoelium dendriticum. The sequence continues at coordinate 91,358,492 of OX104064.1, read as the reverse complement.
CGTTCGTTGGAATGCTTTCACATTATCGTCGATTCCTACCTAATCTTGCTTCTGTTCTAGCACCACTTCACAACTTGCCGAAAAAAAATTCTAGATGGGCATGGGGCGAGGAAGAGCAACAAGCATTTGACAGGGCAAAAGGTCTCCTTGCTTCTTCACCGGTCTTGGTACATTACGACCCCAACAAACCCCTCATCCTACAGTGTGATGCTTCACCTTTTGGAGTCGGGGCAGTGCTGAGACATAAAGTCCATGACGGAACAGTTCGCCCTATTGCTTTCGCGTTCCGCACATTACAACCTGCTGAGAAAAATTACGCACAATTAGACAAGGAAGCACTGGCCGTAGTATTCGGAGTAAAGCGGTTCCATCAGTACTTGTGGGGCAACCAGTTTGAGATACAGACTGACCATAAACCACTGTTATCACTTCTCGGTCAGGAACGAGGCATAGAACAACTTAACGTACCCCGAATGGTACGCTGGGCCCTCCTACTTTCTGCTTACAATTATCAAATCCGATACATTGCCGGTCCTCACAATAATGTCGCTGATGCGCTCAGTAGATTGCCACAGATTGACCAACAGGAGGAAAGAAGTGACGCGCCCTACGAGTTTGTTCAACTTTTGCAACACCTGAATACTACATCCATATCTAGCGACATGGTTAGGAAACCTACAGACAGAGATCCCGTTCTATCGACTGTGAAACGTATGCTGCTGCGTGGCTGGGGTTCGCGAGCCCCTGGTGATCTGCATCCGTTTTTCAATTGTAAATTTGAGCTGAACCTGCATGAAGGATGTATCCTACGTGGATCTCGCATCATTATTCCATTGACTCTCAGGTCGGCTGTACTGAAAGAATTACATGATGCACATCTAGGTATTGTCCGCATGAAAGCCCTCGCCAGATCCTACTGCTGGTGGCCAGCGAATGACCGAGACAACGAAGCACTTTTGAGTACTTGTACCAAATGCCAAAAATATCAAAGAGATAATCCAACAGGCCCAGTTCACCCTTGGCAGTTGACCGACAGCCCATGGGAACGTGTCCATGCCGATTACTTTGGCTCGATCGAGGGAAAAATGTTGCTACTTTTAGTAGATGCGTACTCCAAATGGATTGATGTGCATGTTGTTGCAAACGCTACTGCAGAAGCTACAATCAATGGCGTACGCTCTAGTCTATCTACACATGGCATACCGAAAACATTAGTCACTGACAACGGTCCGCAATTTACGAGTACAGCGTTCAAAGAATACCTGCAGAGCAACGGCGTTCATCACATGACTTCCGCACCGTACCACCCAGCGTCAAACAGTTTAGCAGAAAGAGCGGTCCAAACCGTGAAAGCTGGTCTTCTAAAGCAGCGTAATGGCTCGTTACGAACCAAAGTTGACCGATTATTGTTCGCATATCGGATCACACCGCTAGAGTCTATCGGAAAGAGCCCTGGGGGGGCAATGTTTGGGCGTCGACTACGTACGAGGCTAGACCTACTTTTTCCAGACCCTCGTCAAACCAGGCGTTGCCAGCAACAACGTATGCATGAAAGTGGACGCGCACCAGTTAAGCCCCAGATGTCGATAGTGGAACGTGATGTTTACACGAAACTACCACATGACCAGTTATGGCAGCCTGGCACCGTGCTTACGAGCTCAGAAACGGAGGCCGAAATACAACTAGAGAGTGGAGAGACAGTACGCAGGCACAATGATTTCATCTGGCCCCGCACCCCAGTCACACCGTACCCTGGGGAAGAGAAAGTGGTTCCAGAAGATCTGGAGGAGACAAACAAAAACCAAACGGAAGCAATTGATCAGCCGATTGCTATTCGGAAAACGCACCGCTCACCTAAGCCGATAGAACCTTACGTTTCACAACTGTGATTCCATCTGTCACGTGAGGGGATGTTACATGTGTGTCGTCCGCTAAACCGCTGAGCCGATGAGCAAACCAGACACATACAGATCGATTGACCGATAGCTGATTCGTCCACTCTTTTTCCTTGTGCTGATTGGTTCCTTTTCGACTTATTCATCCGGTGTAACCTACAAGCTATCTATTACAGTTTTTGGCACGTCTCATCCGGTGTGTGTTCTTATTCACTTCTTGCGCGGACTAAGGGTCCAGGTGCGATCCAGCAATACTCGAGTAATACGTATCAATTCCCCTGGACCAAGTCATCGCTTGGTCATCCCTCCTCTTCTCCCATCCACATCCCCGGTGAGCAAACAACGCACGTTGTGGAAGTCGATGGGCTGGCATGCGCAACACGTGGCCCAACCATCGGAGCCTGGTGTGTGAGATGACGGTGCTGAGCGGTTCAGTTCCTTTTCCTGTGCCGTAAACAAGGCGTCGAAGACGCTCGTTACTCACGCGGTGTTCCCACCAGATGTGAGCCAAACTGCGAAGGCACCGATGATCGAACGTAACTAGCCTCTTCATGTCCGCCGATCTTAGGGGCCAGGTTTCGCAACCGTACAATAAGGTCGAACGTACCGCTGCATTGTACACTCTACCCTTCAGGGCCAGAGTAATGTCGCGCCGCCTATATAGGTGGAGAAGGTTAGCAAAAGCACCCCGAGCTTTCGCTATACGTGATCTCATCATTCGTGATCTCATCTTCGATCCCACAGGCGCTGGTACAACTTCCCAGGTAGTTGAACTTTTGAACGACTTCTAGCTGATCCCCACCAAGCGTTAGCGCAGGAGGCGATCCCTGGCAATCTTGTAGGAACGCTTTGCAGTTCGATGGTGCAAAGGAAAGTCCGAAGTGGCTGACAGCCAGTGCTAATCTGTTCAGCGACGCTTGGCATGTCTGGGAGCTGTCACAGATGAGGGCAATGTCGTCTGCATACAAGTCGAGAAGTCGTTCTCTTGGGAGTAGCTCCACACCTTCCAAGTCTTGTGCTGTAAATACAATATCCATGACTTCGTCAATAACGAAGTTGAAGAGGAAAGGTGACGACGGGCATCCTTGTCTCACGTCTTTGGAGATATTAAATGGTGGCGACAGCTTGCCGTAAGCCCTCACTCTGCCCGTGCTACGCGCGTATAATGCTCGGATAATATTTACATATTTCTCGGGCACACCTTTCATGATTAGACAATTCCAAAGCGCACATCGATCAGCCGAATCGAAGGCGTCTTTGATGTCGAGGAACACGACTACGGTGGGCCGCCAATATATCTAACGGTACTCTAACAACTGACGCAAGGTGAAGATGTGGTCGATGCAGCCACGACCCCGACGAAACCCGACTTGCTCCTCACGAATCTGGCTTTCACGAGCGCCAGTGAGTCTGTGAAGGGTTATGGAGGCGAGTAATTTGGAGGCGATGGAGATCAGAATGATTCCTCTATGGTTGCCGCATTCCGAGCGCAAGCCACCTTTGAAGATGGGAACAGTAACGGAGCGGCTCCAGTCGGTTGGGACAATGTCCTGCTCCCACAGTTTCACTAGTAATTCATGTAAATCATCAACAAGAGCAGAGCCTCCGAATTTGAAGAGGGTTGGAGGAAGATCATCTGGTCCCGCGGCTTTGTTCAACTTCAACAGTCCGATCTCACGTTCGACTTCGGAGCAAGAGGGTGGATCCAAAGGGACAGCCCACGGAGCAGGGCGATCACTGGCCGGTGAAGAATCGAACAATTCCGGCCGATTAAATTGCTTTTCAAAATGCTCAGCCCAACGCTGCAAGCGTTTTGACAATATGTGGATATGCTGTCCACTCTCGTCACGTATAGTTTCACTAACACAGGTCTCCTGTTTCCCGTTTCCCGTATCAGACGGAATGGTTGCCAAGGGCAGCGGCCACTTCCATCTCTGACGCACGATGAGACCACCAAGATTCGCGGTCTCTGTTCAGGCTAGCACGGAGTTTTGCCCGGAGATCTTTGCGAGTTTCATTGTGCTCGCTTCCAGCCGGGATATGCCGGCGAGCGTCGATAAGTTCCAGAGACCGAGAAGAGACCCAATGTTCATGTTGGCTAGTAGACATACCACATGAAGATTTGCCCGCTGCTAGTAAGGTCTGGCGAACATGTGACCAGTGACCATCAATTGTCCCCAGTGAGCGTTTATCCAACTCGCATGTCAGCGTACTTTGATACGCATTCAGAACAGCTGGCTTTGTCAGTTGGCTGGTGTCAATGCGTTCACAGCGTCGTCGTGGGCGTCCGCCAAAACGCATCCGCATGTCAGCACATACAAGTGCATGATCGGTGTTCACGCCTGTGCTCCAAATCGAGCGACAGTTCAGGACGCAGCCTCTCCATCGGTAACTGATAACAATGTGATCAATCTGCGTCCAAGGCTGGTTCGAGGCTGGTGGGCGCCAAGTCACCCTCCGGCGGGTGCTGTGTCGGAAATTAGTGCTCGCAAGAAATAAGCGAGTATCTTCACACAAATGAAGTAACCGGTCACCGTTATCATTACGGGAGCCTACACCGTGCTGACCGCCCAAATGCATTTCATCAGTGGCAGATCAGATATCATAAAGCACCTAAAATCGGGTCGACTTAAGTTAGCAGTGTTTGCAGCAGCATATTATACCCCTGTAACTAATCATTTTCGATCAGTAAGGTTTGAAAACCCAAAAACCAGGTTAATAGCATCAAAAGGTACCTTCGATAATCACGCTGTATTTCATAACCACAGTTTCCGCTCCATGAATGGCACCATCAAGTTCGCAAAGAAGTTGTTTGCATCCAAGTTGCTGCCCGCACAAAATGTGAGGCAATAATAACAATGAACAATGATTTATCACGGGATAAAAGCAAGTGCTTGACACGTCCCGTAGGATGGTAGCGGTGAATATGATGCAATTAAAATATGTCTGGGTCATCTATCGAACGTCTGCCGAGATGAATACTTTGATAATTAACATCACTGTAAAATGAAAAAGAAATATCGCGCGTAAACATTCAGAAAGACACTGGGGCGCAGTGATAGTTGAGGTAAGGATTGAGAAAATAAAATATGGTGGCTCACTTAGGTCCATTTGCTACATTAGTCCAGTTGAAAACATGCTTGGCGTAATCCACAACAGAGGAGCTTAGGTAACAAAATGTTGGGAGCTGAGAGCAACATCCAATCGTTTTTTGAAAACATCCGGGGTAGGAGAGGATACTACTGAGTCTGGGAGTGCGTTCCATGGTTTGCAAACCTGAAGGGAAAAGTAATTCCGTCGACACTCTAGACGACTATATTGTTCCTTCAACTTTAAGCAGTTACCCCTGAGCTGCGTGTTGTGGCTAAGTTTCAGCAAATGGCGGCATACGTGGTTGGGGTCACTCAATATCTGATACGCTAATATGAGATCGCCGCGCAGCCTTCGAAAGCGTCCGCTGAAAACTCCCAGCAACTTCAGCCTTCGGTGGTAAGAGTGATACCGCAGGCCCTTCAAGTTCTTTGTTGCTCTCCGTTGTGGTGCCTCTATCGCTTCTAGGTCGCGTTTCAACCAAGGTTGCCAAGCTTGGATAGCGTATTCAACATGCGGGCGCACGTAGGAATTGAGCATCATTGGGAAGATTGATGGGTCAAATCTCCCGAATGCCCTTCGCAGCATGCCAACGTGCTGGTTGCCTCTTTTCGCAGCTACCTCAGCCTGTTTTGAACGGTTGAGGTCGCTCTGTACGATCACACCAAGATCACGTTCCTGGGAGCTATTCTGCAATTCGTTTGTCCCAAGTATGTAGGTGTAGTTATGTCTATGGCGTAATTGTACTACGCGACATTTGTCTACGTTGAACGGTAGAGCGTTTTGAACTGACCAGTTCGCCACTGTGTTAAGATTGCACTGGAGACGTTCGTGGTCGTCCGGTCCTCTGATCCTTCGCCATATCTTGATATCATCAGCGAAAAATAAGAAATCGGAAGTAATTGATCTCGCCAAATCGCTAATGAACACCAAGAATAGACGAGGTCCAAGAACCGAGCCTTGTGGTACTCCACACATCACGTCGATTGCATGAGAAAATGATTCTCGGACTCTCACCACTGGCCGTCGTTCTTGTAGAAAATTGATAATCCAACTTAGGATTGGATCGCCAATGCCGTAGTTCCGAAGCTTCTGAAGGAGAACTCGATGGTCTAAGCGATCAAGCGCTTTTGAGAAGTCCAGGTAGATGACATCGACTCCTGCTCCATCATCAACATTTTCAGTCCAGCTATTACGTGCAATTAATAGGTTAGTATTACACGAATGCTTTTGACGAAAGCCATGTTGCTCTGGGGCTATTAAATTGTGGCTTTCCAAATATTGCATCAGCGCGTCTACGACGATTGATTCCATCACTTTGGATAGTACGGGAAGTAGTGTTATTGGACGGTAGTTTGCAGGATCAGTGGGCTACCTCCTTTATGGATAGGAGTGATGACCACTCACTTCCATACTGGTGGAATAAGGTTTTCCTCTAGACATCGCTGATAGAAAACAGCCAGTGGTTCTGCTAGATCACTAGCTACTGCCTGTAGAGCCTTTGGTCGGATGTTGTCGGCTCCGGGAGAACTGTGGATACGCAAGGATAACAACTTCTTCAACACAGCCTCCGTAGTGAAGGTGATGTTTTCTAAACCAGATGGTGGAGTATTAGAAATGAGGTGAATGTTTGGGCTCGACACTTGTTGGAACGTTTGGGAGTAATGAAGCCGTAGGAGATCAGCTGCTTCCATTGCTGACCGCGTGTATCCATCAGCCGTGACTGGTGTGGAGCCCCTCGCTTCACCTTTCGAAGGCCGTTAATGTGCCTGTACAGGAGTTTGTGGTTAGTGCAGAATCGCTTCATTAATTTCTGCTGATGCGTGACCTTGTCTTCGCGGATCAGTTTCACACATAAGTTACGATGTGTCACGTATGCAGTCCAGGTTTCGCCATTCGAGCAACCCTGGTGATTTCGCCATGCCAAATCCCTCCGGGACATAAATTTACGTGTTCTGCTCCTCAGAAATGACTTACTCTGGTTTTTGGCTTGGAAGTACTTCTGTTCCGATGCTTGCGCTACCAGTGTGCTCAAAGTCCTTGTAAACATATCCCAGGCCAGATCTGGGGGGCATTCAATTAAGAAAGTCCAAGATGTATCCTTAACAAGCTTGGACAACACATTGTAGTGCGTGCCAGTGTGCACTTTATCCTCCTCCTTTTCCGGGTACTCGGCATAGCATATATAATCAAAGAGTAGAGTGACATGATCACTACGACCCAGTGGTGTGCTCGTAACTATCCCGCCAACCATGAGTTCTTCGTTAGTTAGCACAAGATCCAGTATCGACGGCTTGTTAGAAGTTCGAGATCTGGTGGGAGAGGTTACGTGGTTGTACAGAGGGTGGCTAGCAATAAGTTCTTGCAAACAGGCTTTAAACTGCGTACCGTCAGTTGCCGGCGTTTCTATGTCGTGCACGTTAAAGTCTCCCGCGATAAGAATGTGGGTGTAGCACTTGTTCAAACCCAACTGAAAAACGTGGTACAGTTTGGAGTCCATTTCCGACGTTGAGTTCGGCGGGCGATAAACCACGGCTAGTAGACATGTGTCCATGTTTCGCAACCAAAGGCGGCACCAAAGCGAATCGGGAGCTCGGATTTCCGGGTGATCGATAACTTCACATCGGAGGCTTGTATTATAGTAAAGAATCACACCGCCACTCATTCCGGTTCTATCGGTCCGAAGCAGTGACATACCGGGTAACTTGATCTCACAGTGGGTTATCTCAGGGTTTAACCATGTCTCTGTAATCATGACGAGGCCCCGCGGTTGGGAGGCATGGAGTTCTCTAAGTTCGGCCAACTTGCTTAGAAGACCTTGGGCGTTTGTATACCTGCTAGATAGGGCTTTTGTGGTTAGGAGTTCATTGGTGGATGTCAAGTTTGTGTTCGCTTTTAAGCCGGCCGTTAGGTGGCCGGCAATTAGTCGTTTGTTGGTTTGTGTATTTCAGTCGTGTTGCATGACATTACTGAGCGTTCCTGAACTGATGGTTCACTCGTGCTGTGCTCGGTCCTCCTGTGTGACGTGGGCGCTGTTGTGTCGGTCTCTCCGAAGGACTGTGCAAATAAAGAATTTGCAGGATTTGCAAGTTCCATCGAATTTCTTCCGACTTTTGGTCGTTCGCCTGCTGCCTTTAACCGTATTTCTGTTGGCAACCTATCTCGAAACTTTAACCAGCTATCCAACAGAACTTGCGTCATTCCCTCGGAGTGTAGTATTACCTTCATTAGCCTTGGACCGCAGCCCTTGTAGTTAGGTGATAACGGAACTCTTGTTAGGGATTTGGCAATAACATTGTTAACAGAGAGTGCTTCGCGGATGTAGCACCACTGCTCTCGGTCATGTGTTTGTGCATCGTGATCAAAAGCATGCAGGAGCTCGGGAACACCATGAACAAATATTGTTTTCTTGCTATCCCTAGTAGCAATACCGCGTTGCTCCACTGCTTCTTTTGCGCGGTCTTTCCAAGGTAGATCAGGTAATATGCGCACTCCGCTCGGTGAGGTGCGAAGACGAACTGCTGAGAGCAGGACAGCCTCTGTCTCATCTGCTGAGTTTAGTGTTACTCGAAGAACTCGAGGTTCACCAGAGTGCACTGAGGTCGGGTGACATGCTACGCGTTGCAGCATTGCAGGCTCAACCCGAATGCCAATCGCCTCGCAGATGGAACTCCACTGGTTGCGATCGTCTTGCAACTTGCCTTTTATTGTGCCTGATTTGGATTCGGGAACGTTGATGCACACGAGAGTTAGTGCAGCGTGGTTTTGTCTAGTGAGTGTTGGCTTTATACTTTTTGCCGGCAATTCAGGTTGTTTAGAGGGCACCACTGGAGTCGACAGTGAAAGCTGCTTTGCGCCAGAGACAAGATTCAAGAAAAATTGAGGAAAACAAAATTCGTGTCAATATTTACGCCTCAAACCACAAGGGAGTAAAGGTGTTCCCGCTTTTTGTGAGATGTTTTGTGCCGTCATCGGGTATTATAGTGAACTTGCTAGATCCACAGTCACTTACTGATGATTTATCGGACACCATTTGTGAGGTTATAAGGAATGTGTCGGAACACAATAATATGACCAGAAATCTGGGATTTTGTGCTGACAACACCAACACAAATTTCGGTGGCATTCAGAGAAGAGGACAAAACAATGCTTTTGCGAAACTGAAATCTTTGATTGGACAAAATTTGTGGGAGTTGGTTGCGTGACCCACATTGTCAAGAGTGCATTGCAAACGGCAGCTGACTGCCTTCCTATTGATGTTGAAACAGTTCTAATGAAAATACATTCTTATTTTTACATTCCCACTGTTCGGGTTGAAGAACTAAGGGAATACTGTGACCGCAATGGTAGAGTACAAACGCATTTTAGGATACGGGAAAACCACGTGGCTTTCATTTATGCCAGCAGTTTGGAGAATCCTGAAGCGTTGAAATCCCATTTTTTGTCTCGATAGAAGTATCCTACAGTATTACAATGTTTTCTGAAAATCCCTGCGCTGAGCTGTGGCTCGTCTTTGTACACATCTGTCATTTTTCACGCTACTGTACTGAAAATTCAGAAACAAAATACTTCAGCGCTAGTAATGTCGCCTGCAATGTACGAACTCCTGCAGAAGTGCAGGGACAGGAGCAAAAACAACTTTGTTCCAAACGAGGTAAAGACCCGAATTGGCCAACTCGAACAAAAGTGGGTCTCATCAGAAAAACAGATGTGACGAATATTATCACCAGCTTCTACGACAATCGCGTCGATTATCTACACGAAGGAATGAACCAATTTCAAGAACTGAGTGGCTTCAGTTGGGTGACATTGAAACAGCCACCGTCCTGGGAAAAATTTGAAGCAAGACTGTCTTTTTGGACCTAAACTCCCAGACCTGGAAATCAATAATAACGAGCAGTTTGACGAAGTTAACCTCATGTGTAAGTTTGCATCAGCAGACGAAATTTCCGATTGGAACTGTCAAGAAATAAAGGTTAAATGCGGTGGGTAGAAGTGTTTTCCCATTTCCAGGCCAATTCGGTCCCATGTGAACAAATACAAAAACCTATTGCATTTATTCTCTGTCTCTCTGGGACTTACGTACCTACTGAAAGAATCTCATACATGAACAGTGTATTGACTAACGAGAAAAAGCAGATCGGTCTTCAAACACTGAAAGCAAGGTTTATGGTGAAATACAATTTTGAGGACAAGAGCAACGGGCATCCCTGCGAACGACTTCACGACATGCTGATGCAGAGACCAGATCTACTACGGCGAATACATTCATCTGAGAAATATTGCTCTGCAACTGCCAAACAGTACAACAACTTCAGTAGCGCAGCCATTGTACTGACTAATGACGCTAGTACCCTTTGTTATTGCAGTGAAGTAACACATGTAGATATTTAACGTTTCAATTTTTTTACGATCTGCATATGCTAAAACAACGGGGGGATAGGTTAAGCGTCCCGCAGAAAATCGGGAAACGTCCCGCCTTGGCTCCCGACAAATCTGACCACCTAAGTCAACTATGACGTGTCAATTTTTCAGTCGAGCAGCGATTGGCTTCGTTGAATTTCTTCGCCGTTACTTAGCACTCAGCCTTCATATGAAGCGTTTAGCCCAAGTAGAACTCCAATGCTTCGCCTTTATACTTTCAGAAAGGTTACCTCTAAGTTGACTGTAACGTTGTAGCTACCCATGGATAGGAAGTATTCGCCGCGCCCTTGGCACACTCTTCACCGACCATACTTAGCTCATTCGGATAAGCTCTTCACCACCCAAGGATCAAGTTTCTAGCTCTGTCACTTAGAAATTTAAACAGGAGTCGTGGAAATGAGTTTAACAGTTAAAGATGACGATCTAGTGTTTAACTTCAGATCCTTTAGAAGCTGTACATCAATAGGCGATGAAACAGCCGTCGAATCTAACAGACCGTTAGTCCCAATGATCCTGTCGATGCCCTTTATTCCCTTGGATATGCATAGGTTACTAGTCGGTAGCGGTAGCACGTAGAAGACGTGCTAAATCCGGAACGGTGGATACAATAGCGGAAGTCGAATCCAAGGTAAAGGTTATGGGGAATGGAGAGCGAATCAGCAAGAAGCGAGAGGAGCAACGTAACGCGCAACTCACTGGACAGAAAGTGTAGGGATGTATAGTTAGTAAAACAAATGAAGAGTCAGCCAACACTAACACCAATAAAACCTAATGTTGTGAAATACTGAAAGAGTGCATGCCTCAGGTTCACTATATTTTTTAACGGAATGACCCCGAAAGCCACCCGGTCAACGAAGATACTCGCTGCATTCATTGCGGCCTGTTGCAAAGTTGCAGTGGACGCCTTCGCGTAATGCACTAAGGGGAGATGCATAGCACGACACGTTGATCCATTTATCTAGTGGCATTAGTGAAGTGATTGACCGTAACAAACACACAAGTTGTTAGTAGACATTATATAGGTCCATCGATTGGCGCCCAAAGACCTAAACTCTGGACGCTGATCCAGACGCTGCTCCATAGGGCAAATTCTACAAGCTTTTGTGTGGTTCTTCTGGTCGTTGTACTGCAAACTAAAACATACATCACCCACGCTATTCCGGCCGATCCACCTTTGAGGGGCGATAATGCCTTTGGAAAATCCCTCCCGAGTACATTGACTGGGTAGCCGCTATTTCTACAGTGACGATCACAAATTCATATAAATCAGTGAAGATCGATTCTCTAGAGATGCGCACTCATGCTATTGTTCTCTTGAAGCAATCCATCTGCACGGCATACGGTACTCGCCTGAACCGCAAAGATTGTCAATGCTGTTCAGATCCGTCTCGTAATTGGGCCGTCTCAAGTTATTGATGCTCGCCTTCATCTGACCAGCTGGCTTTTTATGGGTGCCTACTTCGCTATTTTTCACAACTTGTACTTCCAACAGTTTGTTTAATTTAGCACTGGCAAGACGGTGTGGGTGACCAAATCGAATCTCAAGAGTATTCAGAGCAGCCCTGAAAGCGTTTTCTGGTTTCAGCGTTGAACAGCTCTCAATAAGTAATATATCCAGTACGATAACAGCACTTTATGCAATGATGTCTTGTGTTTTTCACGCCGCATGTGATTACCGTGTCTGTATGGAGCACTGTATTGATGACGGGTTGCTAAATATCCATCGTATCGGGGCCAGAACCCTAGTGTGCGAGACAACCATCCGTATGTTGCTGCTTGTCGACGATTGTGCGTTGTTTGCCCAAAGAGCGGATGAGTGGCAGCGCATGACTACGGTTCTCGCTTCGACAGCTGGCTCACCCGAAACACAATCAAAACTACTCGTTCTCTTCGGCCTACAGCAGAATTAGGATCCGTATGTTTGCCGCGAATACACATTTTAAACGACGTTTTGGAATCCACTTCGAGATTTTGATACCTATGCAGCGTAACGTTTACCGATCTGCAGATAACGAGCGAGCTGCGCATGCGCGTATCGAAGGCGGCTGTCGTAGATGCCAAGTTAGGGAAACGTGTGTGGAACAACCTCCAGCTCATCGTTGGGGCGAAGCTGATGGTATACTAGTCTATGGTGCTATCCGTTCTTCTATATGGTAGGGAAATATGAACGATGTACCGGAAAGACGTCAGATATCTGGAGCGCTTCCATCAACAGTACTTGTGTGGTATTCTGCGCATCAGCTGGAATGACTGGGTTCTTGACACGGAACTGCTGCGCTGCATTTGCATGTATGCAGCGGACTGCATACTTCTGCTGACGCACTTGAGGTGGTTGGGGCATATCAGTCGCATGGATTCGACCCATATGCCGAAACAGGTACTTTATGGCCAACCGCGTGCAAGGAAGCGGCACCTGGGAAAACCGTAGTTACGTTACCAGGACATGATCACAAATTAATGTTGATTGCAAGTGTCTGGAAGCGATGGCATTGGATCGGCGCGAATGACGACAGCATATCTAGAGGGCGGTTGCCCAGGTGCACGAGAGATCACTACTTCCTGCAGAAAAGTAACTTCGGGTGCATAGGTGACTGGCGCCGATAGTAGGTAGCCCACCGTCGTCGAGCGCATTGTGCTGTAGGACATGTGGTCGCGAGTGCTTCGGCCAAGCTGGTTTAGTAAATCACCAGCGTCACCACGCGGTACCAATAGCTAAGGGAAGAAGAGTATGCTAATTATGTAATCGTCGTCAGTACAGCGCTCGATAAGTTCGCTGCTCCTGATTTAATCTGCTGCCCTAGACCAATAATGCGGTTGATATGGTACGTGTGCCACATCTTCACTGCAGTTAGTCTGTACATGAGTGCGTATGCGTGTTACATTACTTGCATTCCAGAGGTAAGATGATGATTAATATCACGTGTGTGTCTGCGCTCGAAGTGAATGTTGACAACGCGCCAACTTGTCTAACACCTTTCACCTCAAGGGTGTTATTGGCCCCAGGAGACCGTTGGCCGTTGCTATGAAGAGATGCAGGGTATTGATGACCATGCTGGCGGGCTCCAGCCTAGCCATCGCCTTGTGTACCTCTGGTACGCATGATTCCCCAATTCATTTGACTGGAATGTTACCGCTGTGCATGTTGAGTGTGGGCCGGTTCGGTTGACGAAATATGGTCCTCATCCACTTACCTCCCGGTATTATTCCTTCTGGTTTACAATAGATATGGGGTGTGTGAGTGGAGCTGTGGGTGCTGTAGTGCAAGCATCTTGTGGCCGCAGTGACCGGTAAATCCGGAACCGGATGCTGTCAAGCAGATAGTATTGGATTGACGGCATCCGTGTTCTGGTTTGTCTGGCACTGCGGCTTCCATGGTGACAGTCCTAGGACGGCCGCATCTGTGGCTGGACTGTGTGTAGCTTGCGCTGCGTCAACCACAACTCAATCTATGCACCGTATATCCGTTGTAAACTCGAAGGAGTGAGACCAGCAGGCGTGCTGATAGGAGCTACGTTTCGTCAACGGAGTCGGTCCACACTCCTTAAACTAGCAGAGCAGAAGCATTCCTTCCTAATTGGGAAATCATGTGTACCTGATGTACTCAAGGCGACGTCTGGGTCGTAGTCCGCTCCACATTGGATGGAATCAATGAGTCTAGCACCTTTACGAAACCATTGCACCCCTTCCCTCTAGCAGCGATTAGAAATTTCCTGAGCCATTATCATCGAGGTGGATGGTGTTAGACAGTTATGCACCTTGTAAACAAGCGCAGCTAAGCACTGCATGTTACGCGGATTTGTGTCTCAATTGCACGTCAGACAGTCAATCGAGTTTCGCCTGACGGAGACGACGAGTAACATATGCTTCGTTTGTCATTGTTGTCTACTACACAATGGCAGTGCAAATTCAATATAATCACATACACTCACATGTATGTGTCCACACTTGTGTGTGAACCACCACAGTGTACCATAAATTGGGGTAACTTGGGAATCTTGAGGTTACTTTGAGCCAACGTGGAAGCAAATTGTAAAACTTAGATTACACTTATTTTTCTTATTTTGTATCTGATAAAATTGGTTTTATGTGCTGAAAATGCATTTTTCATTAACTTGAAGTCATTTTGTGATGTGAAATATTCAGTCTTGGGTATACTTCTTGTCAAAGATGGCCGGTGTCATGACATGTGTTTAATATACGGTATACTTCCATCTGTGAATCATGTTTCTAAGAAAGTGTATGCATAACCACTTATGTTGTCACTATGTGCATAATTAATAGTAAAAACATATTTGATGTTATCAATACAGATTTATCACACATTATGTTACTGTCTTGGTGGCCAACGTTACCCAGATAAGCTCAGTTATTTTGGAGTAAGTTCGGCCAGTTGACCAAGTAATCTTTCAAAGAGGCACGAAATATTATGATATTATGAATTCGTCAAAGTCAGCAATTAGCCTGATGTTTTATGGCAGCGGTAATGGAGTTATGCCGCCATATGTCGTGTGCTAAGCCGAAAAGCTTTGGGACACTTGTACAGAGAATGGTCCACCAGGCATACGATATAACAGGTCAAGATCAGGCTGGTTTGACAATACCTGCTTTTTAGACTGGTTTCAGCAGGTGACGTTTCGTAGTAAACTGGCCGTTGTGTGCTTTTGGGAGACAACCTCAGTTCATATTTTTCTTGACATTGTCAGATTCTGCAATGAAAACAATATTGCTGTTTGTTGCCTCCCACCAAACTCAACCCACCTCTATCAGCCTTTAGACGTAGCATTGTCTTGGCCTATGAAAACCCAGTGAACGGCCATGCTGTCAAAATATAAGAATCGGCGGCAAAATGGCCCAAACCATGCAGAAGTATAGGTTTCCGGGGCTGCTCAAACAACCTCTAGATACCATGGGTGAAGGCATTGCAGAAAACTTACGGTCGGGGTTTAAAACAACTGGCATGTACCCAATAAAGCCCCAGTCTGTCCTGCGCAGAATTTAACAGGAAAATGTAGAAGATACAGATTGCCATCAGCACCGCCATCTTTTAGGTATTCAAGCAAAAAATGAAAGAAACGCTTTTTGCCAATGGTGAAGAAAATTTATCATAACGCATAAAAGCTCAGAACGTCCAGGCTGGGAAAAGTGGATTTAGTCAAATCGAAGAGCTTGTTACCGAAACAGATTCTTGTATTGGGCCAAAAAGTGAGTCGACAGCCAAAGTTTATCGGGGAGAAGCCGATTACTTATCCTCCGTCGGTGATGTCAGTGACAACCGACTAGAAGTCTTTTCTGATTCTGACAATGAGTGTTCCACCATCAAAGGCCTGTCGAACTCGAACTTCGCTTAAGTATTTATTAATGTCATGGATGCGTTTTGTACTTTTTACGTATAAGCACTGGTCTGTCTTACTCTTGTGTTATATAACGTTGGTTCTGCGTGTGTGTTGTAATCATGGCCAAACTATCCCCATTAAGGGGGACGGTTGCCCATAGTAGATATTTTAAAACAACTGACTTAAGGGTATAGAACTGTATCAGTCAATGTTTTCTACAGCATTATAACAGTTTAACCCATGAACAGATCACTAAATAATGTCATCAAAAGCACTGATAAATATATGGTACATTCCAAACGAAGAGGTGGACCTAAGTTACCCGGTTTTGCGGCATTTCCGGTTTATACTTTGGAACGGTAGCTGTCGCGAATTTTGGGGGATGCTAAAACAGCTTAGCGGAGTCACTCAATGTGTGTCTTATTTTTATGTGGGTGTAGAACAATTTGACCTGTTGTTCTGTATCTCTGACACTAAGATAGCCCCAGAACTTTACTTTGCTCAAGTTCTGGAGTCTATGAACTCATTGCCTTCTATCGACAGTGTACTGTAAATAATTTATCGAATCATCTACGTTCCTCTAAAGCTAGTGGTCCAGGCAGACTATCTCCCATTATACCCAAGAAACATGTCTACTTTGAAACAATTCCTCTTGCGTCCGTATACACAATGTGTATACCGCAACACAAAATCGCTCAGTGCTGGAGAAGCGTCATTATTACACCTATGCTATAAAAGGGTCAATCAAGTATCGACCCATCGCTTGCAATTCTGTTGCCTTGATGGTTCTGGAGAAAACCATTCTTGAAATGACGCTGTACCAAACTAGCTCGAATGACCCCTTCAATTTGCTTATCGTATTTCGATGTCTATCATAAATGCTGTGGTCTGTTTCGTACATTCTGTGATCGCTGGACAACAGAAACAAACAAACTCGAACGGGTTTTCTTGGCCATAGCAACGCATTCGGCTGTGTAAACCGCGAACCTCTGCTAAGAAATCTACTCATTCAAGGAATACATCCCTCCATCGTCAATTTGCTGAGTGAATATTTTGCTGGACCCACTCAGATTAGCCAGCTCAGTGACAGACGCTCCTGTCCACAATTCACCAACTCCCATGTCCTTTTCGGAGGGGAGGGTCGATACTGCCACCTTTTCTCTTTTCTACTTCCGTCGGATGACTGCCAGTTCTCGTAGAAGCGAACCTACTAAGGTATGCTAACGACATCGTCCTGGATATCAATCAACGAAACGCGGATTCCTCACTCAGGTTGCAATATCTTCTGAACAATCTCAATTTTTGGTTCAAAGCTCGTAATATATTTTTTAATGCATCAGCGTCGTGATATTCTTTTCACTAGACCGAGGAGCCAGTTACGGGCAGCTTCTTGCCCAGTGTTTCAAGCTGCTTATTGACGGCGATGGATTCCACCCTTCTGTATCAGTGAAGTATCTAGGTGTGACGCTGAATTGCGATTTATCTTGTACTCTTCATGTAAATGAAACATTCATAGAAGTTAGAAAGTTGTCGTTTTACGCCTCTCGGCTGCGAGACCTCTGTCTCTCGCTTCGCTTTGACGATGCGTGTGTTCTCCTCCACTGGATGCGCTGCTCCCCTGTGATTTTGCTCGATCTTCTGGGTAAGCACTTTTCAGATCGTCAACGCATCTATCTAGATGTGCCGGTGTTCCGATGCCTAGTTTTGTCAACATATTAATGTCTACAAACGTCAGTTCTTGTGAGAAAATGGTATATAAGATATTGGCCAATACAAGTCGTCCCTTTCATAGCGTTTTATCTGTATGTTTATCAACATCGTCTACTAGGCAGAAGCACGCAATGATATATGCTCGCATACAAGCCTACTGCTCGTCGGTCCTCCCTTTCGCGATTATTGTCACACACCCTCGTTCTAGGTCTAACTAGTCGATTCGCGCGGTATGACGGCAATCTCCTCCATGCTTTGTGAATCCGCTTTTATGGTGGTCGCATATTTGATTTACATTTTTGTACATTGCTAAGACCGCGTGTGTCGTAGCTGAATATCCACCCTCCAAGTGAGCAAAAAGCAAGTACTTGACTTGACTTACGGCAGCGTACCCCATGAGAGGTGAATTCATTGCGTCTCGGTGCTTTAACCATAGCTGACCAGTTAAATTAGATTGGACGTCATATGTTGCTATCCGTAAATGCCGTCAGTTAGATAACCGAGATCACCATACATATTTCAAATCAAAGCCAAAGTAAGTTATACGAAAGATATCTAGGCATTTGCCGTCTTACAACTGCGCCATGCAATGATGGCTCACCGGCTTTCAAGGAGAGCCGAGTGGACTGCATACTGATCACTTCGTTAACTACTGGAGCGACACAGCACTCCCGGATATAATTAATTGACCATTCTTCGCAGCCAGCTTCCAAATCAGATAGTCGTCCACCTGCCTGGAAAAGCACTAGACTGCAGTTGCAGTCTGTTAGGCATCGTCAATAGTGCGTATCCATCAGGATTCGAACCCATGACCACCAGCGGCTTGAACCGCCAATCAGCAACTTATGCCACGAGGGACAGCTTGTAAATCATGCTATGATGGCTCACCGGCTTTCAAGGAGAGCCAACTGCACTGCGTACTGATCACTTCAGTAACTACTGGAGTGACACAGCTGCTCCAGATATGCTTTTGTCACCGTCTTCCTAAACTTGAATGTCACTTTGATTCAGTTCTTCGGGCCTGTTTGTGGCGTCCACCGCTCACATACTTATCAAATAAATCCATGTGTATATTAATCCCCTATACCATGATTTTCGATGCCATATCGGAGTATATGCGACAGCGGCTTACCTCAGATCATTATGCAATAGTTTCGCTCTACTCTTGTTTAACTCTTTGCTCTAAAAAGTCGTTAATGAATTTATCCTGTTTCTGAAATGGAGGCTTTGTTAATCGACGGACTGGCAAGACCAGGGCACACTTATGATTTGCTTTCTTGGCATCAAAACCATCTGCTATGTAATTGAAGACTTCAAACCGTGCCTCGCGTCCCTAAGATGCAAGGTACCAATGTAGAATCGGACCGATAAGCCATCGAGTATCAGTCACGAGACAGCTATTGGAAGGTGTGAACCGACCCATCTTTAACTGTTCCATTTTTGGTAATTAGCTCATCGAAGAGATTACTGCGCGCATCAGCAATGCCCATGTGCTTGTTTAGCTTCCATCGTCTTTTGAAGATGGTGAGGCACGTGTCTGTCACTTGACAGTAAGCTACACAAAACGGAAGCCTGGTGTCATCGCATGACCCAATGGTATAACCACTACTGATTTAAGAAATGGAGTTACTGGGATTCTTTTACCAATGGAGGCTGCGAACTGTCTAGTGGGAACATAAGGCGACCGTTGCTGGATTTTAAAATGTTCTCTGCGCTTGAACTCTGAGGAGAAATTTCACATCCGGCTAATATATACTCTGAACTTCGGTACACCGATCACCAAGACCCCATCGGAAGTCGAATCAATATTGGCGTTGCTCGTTGTTGCAATCTACACAGTGGCTTCTCTAAAATCGAGGAATGAATTCCTAACCGATGTGATAGACATTGTTTGCATAATTCGGCAGCATAGTGATAGCGTTTGAAAACCACATCTCCGGATCGATTCCAAGTTTGGGATGTTTGCACCGGAAGAACGCAAACAAGAGGAAACCTCGTTACGAAATAAACGCGAAAGGAGTAACACCGAAAGTAATTTTGCTCGTTTCATCAATTTGCGGTTGATAACAAACCCTGAAGCACTAACTTGCCAGTTAGATCAGTCGTTCGCACGCCTGCTAGTTGACTGCAACGGCATGCGTTGTTTGCCCACTGTGCATTTGTTAAATGAATCCACAAGATCACTTAATAACGAGAAAAGATGAGCCAATCGGTCGCCTGATTCGATCGTGTTGATCTATGCCGTCCTCCCAAACGGGAACTTAGGTTGATCATATTGATGGTGTGTGGGAGGAGAGGCCAAGCGATGAATGGATCAAAAGGAATGAAAACCTTCACTTCCATCTTGGGGTCTGATGGTGCCTCCTGACTGCCAGGATGCGGTCCCAAGGACGATGAACAAATTTGGTTGGATAGACTTGTTGACATGGCGAAAAGCCAATCTTACTGGCGTTCGTGTTAAGTTTCTGCCCCTCCCCCCTTCAGCTTCTGCCTCCAACCAAGATATCATTCCCGATAAACAATTTTTTAGTACTTATGTTTTGGTTTTAATTTTCTACGATGTAATGATCAGTATCTCATTTTCATATACTTTTCTGTATTGCGGCACATTTGTTGAGGTACTTCTTATCTTTAGCTGACGTGTTATAGATAAACGCTATAAACTCTTCTGTAAACAAATAATTTCATATATTTACCGACAAACGGTATACGGACCCACAAGCGGGAGAAAAACTGAGGGGCCGATCGAACTTCTGCTACTACGCTTGCCTGTTAGTCTTTCTGTCTATTCGACATAAGATGCTTATATCCCTTCAAACACTTTTATGCTTGCTTTATTTCGCTCGTCGTTCTTAACTGTTATTAGCTATCATCATGACGATATGAGTTATGTCAACTGGATCCACTTCCTTCGGGCCTTCGCTGATCTGTTGAACTGAAAACACTTGGGCCGGAATGCAGCGATTCCAGTTGCTGAGTTTAACGTTGCTAAAGCCATGAATTAAGGATAAGGAAGCGAAACTTACGGGGTGATACCCACCGTCGCCATGTCCACACAATGTCACAACCAACCGATGTCGTAACACTTATTAATGTTTTCGTTATGCCTGTTTACATTGATTAGCTCGAGTTAGTTCGGTGGTGGTTCTCCTCTGGTCTAGAATGGGCAGGGTCGAGGCATGAGTTCGGATAATAGACCGAAGCGCACGATTTACGATTGATGACAGTGGTTGGTATGATTCCGGAGAATTATTTGTTCTATAGTTACTAAGTGGGGCCATGAGGTAACAGCTGAGGAACGTTGATCCGAGCGCAAAGGTTCCGGTCAGCATGACCCGAGCCATTGTGACGCAAATAGTGCAAATGGCATCAGACAAATGCAAAAATTAAACAATCCAGGGGAACGTTGAAAAATCACATAGCCATTGATCAAAGAGACCGCCCACCAATGTACCGCTCACTCCACGATTGTATCAAGTGATGAGTTTCTAATTACCAAGATGCGGACCCGCGACCCCATTCTAGGAGGACAGCTGTTCCCAACCAATTCCTGCAGTCATCTTTTATGACTTAATTTGGGGGTTCACCCAGACAGTATTG
Organism: Dicrocoelium dendriticum; assembly: GCA_944474145.2. Classification (NCBI taxonomy): domain Eukaryota; kingdom Metazoa; phylum Platyhelminthes; class Trematoda; order Plagiorchiida; family Dicrocoeliidae; genus Dicrocoelium; species Dicrocoelium dendriticum. The sequence goes on along the minus strand of OX104064.1, from coordinate 91,337,440 downwards.
GCAACCATACACGCCGAGGAAGTGTGGTGCAGCTAACCTAAATAATTCGTATTCACACCACGTTCCAATGCAGCATCAAGTCTTTCGTTTAACGAAAACGGACGAGCTAGGGCGTAAGTGCTAGCAATTGGAAACGATACTCAGTACGAACCCTTGGCAAAGTCTTCAACAAACAACGACCATGTCTCAGATCCATGTAGGAACACTAGCGGAACTGCAACGCTACATACGCTTTCTCTGATCTATGATCTGTCCGCATAGGTGACTGGACATTTGGTATCCTCCATATGTCTCAATGATATGTGCAGTAATATCCTCAGCGCAATGACCGTCAGGGTAAGAGACGACCTAACCAATTGGATAGCGAAACGTAGTGAGGGTAGGCGGCCTCCAAAATTCGGTTATTTATACTCATCACCTCAACTCTCATCCGGATGAGAACGCTTCTACTGACGGACGAGCTGATAAATCTCATGCCAATTAGATATGCAATGAATAGGGTAGAAAAAATGGATCGCCTAGCTAACACGAGACTTCCTAATAATGGCTAGATTTGGTCGGTTTGATTGAAACAATGGATCACCCGGCGAGGGTCAGCAATTATAATGAAAGGTGGTTTCACCAGTTGTCTCAGGATGGTAGGCCCTCTGAAATCGGAAGGCCGATGTTTTTGTGGTGAAAGATTAGTTGATCTTGATTATGCGGATGACATCGTCTTGCTTTTCGACGATGTTGCGGCGGCACAAGCAACCATGAATAGCCTCTCTAGAGTGGTCCCATTAGTTGGTATGCACTTCGCACCTTCAAAGTGTTGCTGCAGGACCACCAGGCACTTTATGGTTGGTTGATCAATTCACTTATCTTTACAGCTGCATCAGCAACGATGGACGCATAGAAACTGACGTGAGCTCACGCATCGAAAAGGCCAGAGCCGCCTTCTTGAACCTGCGTCATCTTTGGCGACAGAAGGGAATTTCCCTTCGTCTGAAAGGCCGTGTATACAAGGGCACAGTGAGGACCGTTCTGCTCTATGGTAGTGAGACTTGGCCCCTTCGGTCTGAAGATCTGAGGCGCCTTCAAGTCGTTGATCATCGTTGTCTGCGAAGCATTGCTGGTGTCGGATGGCACCAGCGTGTCCGCAACGATGATGTGCGTAGGCGAGTACTAAGCAGTGATAATCATGATAGCTCCTTAGAACAACACATAGCACTGAATAAGTTGCGTTGGCTTGGGCACGTGCTACGTATGCCTGGTCACCGCTTACCTAGGAGGGCCTTGTTCAGTCTACCAGGTGTAGGGTGGCACAAGGCTCGAGGTGGACAGAAGTTGACTTGGTAGAGGGAAATGAAGTCACTGACGACCAAACTGGGTGCCGTTGGTCCTTCTCGCCCTCCGGGCTGGAGTCTACGTGTATCGCCTTGTGCTTGGCTCGAGACTTTACAGGTCATGGCTCGCAACCGACACCAGTGGTGCGTCTGCTGCCATCTCCTAGTCGGATTGTCTGTTTAAAGTGTGTTTGGTGCTGAGTTATCTGCGGGGCAATGGCTGATGCGGGACAGTGAAAGCCGCAAGGAAGCTGTCTCGCCGATGCCGCCTTATCTTTGCACGATAGCCAGCTGTTTGTGACGGAATGTTGTCTACACAAGGTGTAGGCGCCTTGACCCTGAATGTTTGCTTAGGGCAATAAAGTCTTCAGGTAAGTCCCCCTTCTCTCCCTCTTCTTATTCTTTATTTCATAGGTCCTCATGGTTGTATGGCAGCGAAGCATCAGTTCAAATGACTGATGTACTGCTGCTGACGATGATGATTGCGGTCCTATTATTGTCATTCAAACCACGGGTTGCATGGAGCATTTCGAAAAACGTTTCGAGGGGCCTGCTGCGTCTTGTATCCGGAATGTACCTAGAATGTGGAGCTACCACCACCAATTGCCTTCAAATAAATCTGATGGCGTTTCTTTTTGGAAACATTCCCCATGATCTAAGCCCTGTAGGCCGCTTGTGGTACGTGTAATGTAGGAGCGCCTGATGCTAAGTGACAACATGAGCTATACAATCCAGCCCTGATCGAATCCCTGCCTGCTCTTTTCTCATCAGAAATTCCCGTCCCATAAGAAAGTGGTAGACTAGTGCCATTGCCACTAGCGCAGTAAAGCAGGCATCCCTGTGGTTGACACAAGTGCAACGTTCGTTAATAATGCTAGGGATCGATTCGCTGCACTCCACTGGAGTAGTTTGCGATTTTCTTACACGTCTGAATAAACGGGTGAATTCTCTGCCGAGAGCGTCACTATCATTCTCTGGTAACGGATACACGAGAATCCAGACTGGAAGCGCAGAAACGGTTGAGGCCTATGATCACTGTCTCGTGTCGTTTGTATAACTGGCCATGGTTCAACTTGCACCATCCGAGCATAAATCAGAGGTCAACAGAACTGTTCTTGAAGAGGCACCGCCGAACGAACTATACATCGTTTCTTCCTGAAATCGGACAGTCGATTGTTTCACCGACAGATGGTTTTCTGGGACCGGTGGTGCTGGTTAGTTGGAGTGATCCAACCTTCATTTCCAGGCCCTCTAGATTAACCAGACTTCCATACCAGTCGGAATGTTACGTTTCAACTCGTGCCACATAGTTCACCTAGTCGCATTGGGTTTGGTGCCGGCAGATATACATTTCGTGAGTATCATCAGGCTCAACACAATGTCTTGCAATGCTGTAAACTACGCCACCGTATGATCATCACGAGTTAACAACGCCCTGGTGAGATTTCATGTGAAAATAATGAGCGCAAAATGGTCGCAAAATTGCGAACTTACCGTGGAATGCAGCAGATGAAGGATGGTGATAGAATGTTGCCGAACCCTGATGACTACCACTAGCTGAACAACGAGTAGAGCGTCAAGCAGGTTAACGTACGGCGGTGATTGTACGCACAATCGAGTCTTGCAATGAAAACGGTTACTCCAGAAACCAAGGCACCTAATCGAATGCACACCAATTGTGTTTGTTTAAATGCTCCCAACCCTTTGTCCACGTTCCCTCGCACTCGTCTGCTAGGTGTTACTGCACTGACGTCCACTCCCGTTCGCTTCATTCGTCCCTATATTCTTGTAGCCCGTCAAATTTAGTCCACTGTGTTCGACTTCATTTACTTTCTGAAATCCGCGCTAGATCACCTGCCCCGTCTCGGACCAGTAACTACCACGGCTGCAAGTTGCAAACCATCCTATATTAGTGAATTCTTAGAATATCATGTGAGCTGGCGACTGAAGGATATCCTAAAAGTCAAAATGTAGAAAGAGAACAATGGTCACTACTGTAACGGGACATCATAAATTTTTTTGTGAAATTGCGACCACATTACAGCTATCTGCAACCCCTTTTTGAACCAAACCCAGTTGTTACCAATACAGCAAGTGTAGAGAGAAATCGTACGATTACGTTCGCGTGGTGAAAAGACAGACTAGCGTAACGACGAAGGCGTTTAACCCTCACACGGGACACTACGGCTCCTACGGGTGACGCTAGAATCAGTGTAAGATTTCGAAGTGATTCTTTAGTCAGCCACCCACCTTCGGACTGACTCATGTGGCGTTCGGATTTTTTATGACTTCTCTTGGAGTGAGTGCCAACAAAGAAAATAAAACCATGATGAATACCACCATAGGAACAATGAAAAGTCGGTCTTTATTCATGGCGTACCGGAGCTTCAAGCATCTGGTGAACGTGAAGTTCAGCCCATTATTTGGAGGAATGGCACTAATTTGTCAGGCGGTCTCACTCGACAACGTGAGCGCCAAATCGATCACAATACTACTCACATCATCAACGTACGATGGGTGTAGCCCCAAGGTGATGAAAGTATTGTTTCAATCCAAACGGAAAGTGCACTTGAAACGTGGCGTAAGTGGTGTAACCAGCTCACGACTACGAATAAAAGCGCACAACACCAAACGACCGAGAGAGATCAAAGCCACCCGGGTCCGACCGTGACTCCGTTAAGTTTTACTTACGAAACGGACCACTATGAGCACAACCCCATGTTGAAGGGGCAGCGACTTGCTCAATACTTCATTCTGTGATCACTCTACCAACTAATGCGAAGCGGCTCAAAGTTCAGTGTCAGCAGTTCACCAAAAAACGATTGGCTGCTGACCTCCTCAGCGTCGGCGAAAGCTCGCACCCTCGGATACACTTGTATGGGTAGGTCTGCGAAATGTACACGTAGTGAAAAGATCGATCAGCGTAATGACGAAGGTGTTTAACCCCTGCACCCTATTCAATCGATGTCGAGTTGGAACGGTTAAGCATGACAAGTTGGGTGATAATCACCAACGTTGCTTTTTAGCTCCCAAAAATGGGATCCCGGATATGCCAACGTGATTAGATCGAATAACGAAAAAAAGCACACTCATGATCTGGAGATCAGCCTGATCAAAGCGTTGCAGTCATCGAGTTGAAATGAGTGAAATGAAGGGTGACAGCATTTCTGCATTGCATAAACGCAAAACAATCCGTTTCCTAAGTGCTGAATGATGCGACGAGCCAACATTCGATTTTGAAGTATCCTGACGGAATTAGCAGGACACGTCTCAATAGCAGAGAAGCACATCATTGTCAACACACGTTTTACTATCAACAAGAGCAATGAAATCATGAATGGGAGGCAGATGAGGTGTATCTACTTGGAATGGGGCAGTAAGAAAGCCGCTGTTGCGACTGTCAGCTGTTAACGGGTTAGCGATGCCAATAGATTTTCTATGAACTGCTGTTCCTTCAGTCCTGAGAAGCGGCTAATCTCCTTTCCATCTTTCATCGTTATTACAGTTGGGACAGCATCAACCTGTGGGTATAAGAGAAAATGAAGTTTTCAACCAGAAAAAGTGTACATACTTCAGTCAGATTCTTTAGTTTCTCAACTATGATCAAGTGAAATCAAATTAGGTTTTATAAACCCGACTGGGAACATTTTCAGCATTTGACGCTAGCACTGCGAATGTCCTGAGGCATAACATTAACATGAAATTGCAATCAAAGCGCATAACACGAAAATATGCATGCACATCACTCATGTGAACGTTCACGTATGGTGCTGATAGGTTTCTTGGAGTCCACAAGTAAACGGGATAAATACGGTAAGGTAGAGTTTTGATAACATGTGCGAGAAAACAAAACCCAAAATTTATAACAGGTAGACGAGTAGGAGTAAACTTTTGAAAAATCAGCGTGAAGGGTGTGAAAAAGGTCATTTTTAATGAAAAATTGCCACATGCAACAAAATGATTAGTGAAGATGAAGTCAACCAGACTCTATGGGCAGTCGAGTACACTTGAAAATGAGCTTAATGGAACGCATAAGCAATATGAAGTCTTCTTGTGGGATACCAGGAAAAATAATGGATGAGCAATATAGCCAATGAGGAAGAATACAGGCAGTCACGAATCTGCAAATTAAAGAGCAGAGTAATGAAATTATTTTGAGCCTCAGGACATAAGTGGATAATTTTCGCATCTTGCGGAAGGCTTCGGCAACGTGTGTTCATCAAGATAGATTATGAGATTAATATACACCAAGGTATTTAGTACTGGTTATATTGCGGTCAGTTACCACGTTGAGACGAAAGCGTTTGCCAGTCAGACTTTTGTTAATGCGAGGGGAAGAGAAAGTTGCATCACTACATTTAGAAGTGGGAGGATGACCATTGCTGAAGCTCATTCAACCCGCTTTGGACAGCCATTGATGATGCAACAGTTGGAGCACTGTTGCCTAGGTCTACTTCGTCAGCGTAGTTACATCTAAATAAAGTTGGGGTAAATTGGATGCATCTCAAAGTATAGAGAGAACAGGAGAGTTGGATGGTTCATCCTGTAATTATGTCTCAGTTATCAATAAGAGTGGAGGGTCTTGTGAAAATTAGTCGCAGCTAGACCCAGACAATCCCCATACGTCTAGGAAAGCGCTAAACGACCATTTCGTCTTATCGGGTCTCATAAGCAGCGTCCATCCGCCGAATCCTGCCGGATTCGAACCCAGGATCTTAATCTCGTGAACCAATGACTTATGCCACTGACCCATGGGTGACGGAAGCGGACCGCCACAGGAATCTAATAAATCCCCCTACCAGTTACCAATAATCGGTAAGCATCTTAACAGCTCACTTGCCACCTCGATTGGCGGCGGCTTGCAAAGGAAGTCGTTGCTCTGTGAGCCAGCCCTGTCCTTTGCATGTTCATAACGTGCATGACAGTGGAGGATGAAGCGTGCTATAGTGCATTTAGATATCAGTCATGACGGTCCGCTGCCGTCACCCATGGCTCAGTGGCATAAGTCGTTGGCTAATGAGTGTAAGGTTCTGAATTCGAATCCGGCAGGATTCGGCAGATGCGCACTGCTTATGAGTCCCGATAGGACGAAACGGCCGTCTAGCGCTTTATTAGATTTGTGGCAGCTGTCTGTCTGAGTCTAGCTGCAACGAATCTTCACAGAAACCGAACAACCCCCCTACTACTTAATACTAGTGTGGGTAAAATGAGATCGATTTAAGAAGCAGCTGCTCATCAGGTTGCACACTGCTTGCTGAACACCATTCGCAAACGGCTGATTAGGCAGGGTTGATCTGTCAACACTGGGTGCGGTGGACCCGGTTACCTTGATATATATAGACAAAATAATCATGGTGCTAATAACGACTCGTATCAGCTGAACTCCCTGTGACATCGTGCAGCTTTGTGAACAGGATACCACCGCTCGATTGTGAAGCACCTAGGTGCAACCACGGAAACCTTCATAGGATATTTGAGCCACATGCATTTGGTGTTGTAAAGTGTTGGATGGACTGATGGGTAATCTAATGGGTCCGTCAGCGACGGATCCCAGTCATCAGGCATTTCATCTGTTGATTCCCTCTCGCAAGTAGGTCAGCGCTACGAATCACAGTGGGAAACTCGCCAAGTGAGCGAACCTGCTTCGCTGAGTGAAAGCGATCTCAGCGTTAAAATACGCAACTCTCAACTCCGTTTATGTCTTTCCAAAAGACAACTGTTCTTGAAAAGGTAAAGCCAAAGCCACTACACGGACTATTCGGTCAATGCTGTTTAGAATGTTTCGGAGGATTGGAGACAATTATCTCGAAAAACTGTTTTGTACTGCGTGATGAATAAGTAAATCAACTCAAATATGTGGTTTCGTAAGAACCGAAGAAGTGCCAACGAAATCGCTTATTGTGACACCGCATTTATTAGTTGTACTAGGTCTGACCTCTAACACTCTCACTCATATGCAAATATCTACCTGGTGCGCTCCTGTTCGAAGCATTGTCAAGCTCTGCTTCGGCATCACATATCATCTGAGGCTTCCAAACGTTCACACCGACATCACATTTACAAGTTCCGTGAATATATCTGCTCTCGCACGAACACGCCTACATATCTGATTAGTGACATACCACTATTCTTAAGTATTTTTCACCCGTTTCCTCATACTGCACTCACTGACCTACATTGCTTACGGGACCTCATCGGACTAGTTCCTTATCAACATACCATATAAGCGATCTGCTTACTACCGCTACCTCTCGCATTCTGTGTACATAGACTTAATACAAAATTTGGGACATATGGGCCCACACTACTGTCCCCAATTGTACTACTCCCATTGTTGGTGCTGCTTATTCTGCTATCAAGTACAATATTGCAATATGCTGACCATGCCCAAAAGGCGTATCTCGCTTTGTCAAAAATAAAATATTTATTTATTTATATCGTATATTGATGGGTCAGATTGGTCCTGGTTTGAATGGACTGTTTTGCTCAACTCGAGTGCCAACCCTTCATGGCCACCCATTAACGTTGCACAATCCCCGGTCTGAACGGGTTTGGACAGCTTTTCGGTCATCGCGTAGGGTCGTAGCTTATTGGAAGGCAGTGCCTGCAGACGTGATGGCACCGACGGTGAAAGAGTTCGAGCATCGACTTTACGCTGTCGGTCTGCAGTTTAAATTCTTCCCCTTCATGTCTTAAACTTTTCTTCGTCTACTACGGTCTACGCATCTTTAACTCATTTTAACTTACATCTTAATATTGCCTACGAGATTAGATAAGATTGTCTTCTCCTCTGTTTCCTTTCCTTTACTGACACTACTGTTTTCTTTTATTCGTTACGTGGCCGGCACAGTGGGGATTGCTAGTGCAGGGCACGTGGGCATTGTTTGGTTGACCATGTGAATCGTGTGTGTGATTTGGCTCTCCTTTGGCATATCAAGGCACCGGTTTCCCTGTTGGATCAACGGCGTTTTCCAAGGTGGAACATCCGCGGGATTTTCCTACTGTTCCGGTCCCACTTGAACTTGAACTTAAGCCTCTGGCGGATATCTTTCAGTATCCTGTACCGGAGTTATTCAACCAATCTCTTCAAGAAGGCAAGGTGCCACGTGATTGAAAGGATGTCTAGAAATGATAAAATCAACTTATGGGTTTCTAAACAAGCCGCTGCATCTAGAAATGTACTTTATAGATGCTACCAATAAGATGTAGTCTTTCTGAAGCAGTCCTCGGAAGGTGCTATGAGAGCAGTATAATCAATGGGGAATGATTCAAGAGGTCCCAAACCTGAATATTAAAGTACGAGGGTACTGAAAGCACCTTTAAGGGGGGCATAAAAGGAAGATTTTCTGACTTGTGGAAAAGTTTTACAGATATGCGTGGACCAAGAAAGTTTCTGGGACAAGAACACGCCGAGATATTTGACAGTGAATGATCTGGGCATGGGATTTTCATTCGCAGTAAGGGTGGGGGGACATCTATGACGGACTGCAACATATCGGCACGAAGAAAAGCGAATATTACATCGTTTCATCTAGAATCGTGTAAGGGATTTGGATGAAGACTACTCCAACATATCTTCCAACCTCCGTTGAAGTGATGAGCAATCCTGAATACGGGGAGTCATACACCCCCAGCACATCATCAGCATTTTTGCATACTATGCGGTTTGTATAAAGAGACGTTCAAGATATAAGGAAAACAAAAAAGGTGATAGAATCGCTCACTGTAGAACACCATGGTCGGTAAGGAGGAAAGAGGATTTCTTACCGTTTAAGTTGATGAATTGGGTACGATCCGTAAAATGGTCACGCAACAGATTATACACAGCGAGGTGAACACCATTCTCGGATAGCAGGTTCTGCAACATTGAATGACCTATCCAGGCTTCCAAAGGCATTCGAATAATCAAGAGAAGCGGTACGGATTTACATTTTTGGCCTAATGAAGACGCTATGGTATCAACAAGAAATACTACTGCATCCCATGTAGAGCGCTGGGCCTATATGCAAACTAGTAGTTATCGTCATCAGGAGTGGTTGTGAAAATCCGCGGAATTAAAAGTTGTTCGAAAACTTCTAGAAGCACTGATGTATACGCAACCGGGCGATACTTTAGATGTCCATTTTGGGTACTAGGGTTATTCTAGCCGATCTCCAAATGTCCGGGAATACACCCATAGTGAGGCACTTGTTAAAGAAATCTGTTAAAGGTAGCGTGAGAGAATCAACACACTTTCAAAGCTAATGGTGAGAGAGCATCCGGGCCATAAGCTTTTGAGTTCCTTGTGAACGTTGCTTTGATCGTAGGGCGCAGCTGGACTTGTCCTAATGAAGGAGGGCAAAGGGGTGAGCTTGGTGAGGCGGAACTACACTCATAATTCTGCTTATCTACATTCACTTCACCGCTAACTAACAATCAAAACGAAACGGGAAAACTGGCAGTTTGTTGTCTAAACGTGCCTCCACGTGCGCGCAGTAGCCGCAGCGCGCCACTTCTGCCGGTTGGTTCGCTATTAAAAAGTTCGCTTTCTTTTTGAACACAATAGTATTTTTAAAGGAGCAATTTGATAATCTCGTAAGGGCGTCTAGTCAGGGTGAAAAAATTGGATCTATGTATATGACTGGACATAATTTTAAAACACAATGGTCTGAGCAGCTCAAAAGAGCCCGCTTTTGTTCGTGCATACAGCGTCTAACTGGGTATCTTGTCTTGCCGAAAAGGGCACTAAATCTACTGTCATGGGTCCTCAGGAAGGTTGTATCCTTTCTGTTAAGGTCGCAGGTAACAATAAAGATAGAGCAATCTAACTTAAGCAGTAACATTGAAGAAACTTGGTTTTCAAAAAGCTGCAACCCTGATGCAGATGTGTCAAGAGCAATGTAGATGTTTCCAGCGAGGACTGATTGAAAACCACTTAAGAACTTCTGTTTCGTATTCAATTACATGGCAGATTATAGAACTCACTGAGCATGTGAACATTACGGTTGCTGAATCGCAGCAACGCTGATTAACGTGAGTTATAGTGACATTACCAGTAAGCTGGGGCTGTCCACGGAGATCAGACCCAGTGGGAAGATAATCCGACAGTTGAACAACTCCATTTTCCACATCACTATACAAAAAAGACTTTCTCGTAACAGAATGAGTCCTGTAGGTACATACTCATCTCGCTGCATAATGGCACTGGGATCACTGGCTTTACGCAGAAGCGAGTGCACATTGCTGGAAAGTATCACTGGGACTTGCGCTTTATCGACAGAACAACGACTGAGGCCAGACTGTCAACCAGCACGATGCCTTCGCTTTGTACCAAAATGCATTCTCACAATTCGTTTGAAGTTGTTCCTGACTTGATGACTATATTCGATGAAGCACGGATTTAAGGCATAACGCGTAACGTTTTCAAAAAATTGACGGATTGGGATACGGCTCGCAAGCACGCACGTCGCGGGAGTCGGTGCGCTGCCATGCGCCACATGTGACCGAGCCATCGGAGTCTGGTGCATGATATAATGGTGCTGAGCAGTTCACTCGCTCTTCCTGCACCAAATACGCGACGCTGAACACATTCATTGCTCACACGGTGCTCCCACCAGACACAAGTAAGCTGCGAAGACAGCGATGATCGAATATGACGAGCCTCTTTATGTCTGTCGACCTGATGGGCCAGGTTTCACAACCGTACAGGAGGGTTGAACGGACGGCTGCATTGTAAACTATGCCCTTCAGGGCGAGTGATGTCGTGTCGGCGCCACAGGCCACGGAGATTGGCAAAAGTGCCTCGAGCCTTTGATTTATGGTTCGTGAACTCATCTTTGATTCCACAGTTGTAGGTTTCTGTTGTAGGTTTCTTTTCTTGTGTATTGCAGCACGGTAGCTGAGGTGTTCCCCACCTCTAGCTAAGGTGTACAATAATGATGATGGTCAAGCAGTAACTACCTTTATGAAAGCCATGTTGCACTTGACTGCGCAAATCAAATACCTTCAGTTTCCCTACGCACATATTATCAGCTCCTCAAGCAGCCTGACAACATTTACTAAGTCCACAGGTAGATGCTTGTCGAACATCTTAAAGACGGGGCAGAGAACAGATTCCGTCCAGTTCTGAGGCAAAGAAGAGTTCCGTAGTGACATCTAGAACAGACATATGATGGGACCGGATAGCTCATCTATCAGAGTACAAACGTTTGAGGTGATTTGTATACCCATCGATAGCTTTAATAGGATTTGTGGCACTAGAAATAAAGAGAACGTGAGTCTCGGGCACAGAAATTACAGTTGGAAATGAATTTGGTGAAACGCTCAACGCTAAATCAACAGGCGGCAAATTGGCCTTTCGGATAAAAACATGAGCAGACTGCTCAGTGGGTAATCATGTTTTTTCTTGATCGATGTATGCAATGGTGTTGTCGACTTTGAACAACACTGGCATGGACGGATTTAAGATACTGCGTCTTTTGTCATAAGCAGAGGACTGTTTTGAGTTGGCAGAGGCTGAACTAGCCAGCTCCATTTCATAACAGAGCCAAGCGCTTCGTATATAACGCCTGCAAAGGTTTCTCATTTCCGGAGAGCGCCTAAAAGTGCCATTTGAGGGGCTAATAAGTAAGCAAGCCAACACCTGATTTGTCTGTCGTGCAACTGACATGAGACTGAGTTGAGCCACAGTGGATTTACCATCACCATCCTTCCCACTTACGACTACTGGTCCGTGACCTAAAGGATCACAAGCCTGCCTTGTAATCCGAGAGCGAGAGTTAGAGCGTGCGTAGTGAACCGGGCGACCCTCGCAGTGTCTTTAGCCCACGCGCGACTGTTAGTGTTTGAGCGGCAGCGAGGCGTCTGCACCGCGTACTGGTGTACTGCTGACAGCCTCATTGACAAATGGATGTGAGGAAGAGAAATATAATTCTCTGGTATCAGAGACAAGAACTAAATTTAACTAAAGCCAGCTGAATAGCTTCATCTGGTGAAATGGTGCAAGGCGAACATACTGTCTTGCATGAAAGTTAGCACGTTAGATATTTGCAGTTTTGGTAGTGAGTTCTTTGTAATCCCTAATAAGTGTACAGTTGAATGACAGGCAAACGTAGTCACTGGTTTCTAGGGGGAGATGCTATAGACTAGGTCATCTACAAAGTCATGTGACGGCGAAGACTAGAACCAAGAGAGACGGGGCTGGACTTTCTATGGACCTAGTGGGTTGATTTTCGAAGTGGTAGAAAGGTACTTCCAGCGTTAAATCAACAAGATCATTGACCAGATCTCAAGGCACTCCACACGAGAGGTTCAACCGAATCACTTCAGGGACGTTGAAATCACCCATCACCAAACACCTGTTCGCTGAGTGCGAATAAAATCAACGAAGGTTTTTAAACTGCTAGTTTGAACCGCGTGGATGTAGTACCTAATCCAACAGTCCTATCGGAAAAGCGGAACAATTAAACAGAAACAGTAGAAGGGAAACTGGTATCCACTGAAAGTGTATGTCATCGTCGAAATGCATCATAACTGGTTAAAAAAAATTAGCCTCATCGGATTAAGCAAATATCCACGAATTTTCCTTGCGAGACCCGTCTCATTTAGAGTGGACAGTCAGTGGCACGAAACAGCAACTCACCGGCCACATGTTGATCAGTAGCGCGTACAAAGATAACGAAATAGCAATTTTATGTATTTCGGTAACATGCTAGTCAATGATTGTGACAGCGTGTCTGCATCTAGGTCAAAAGAGTCCACAAAATAGTTCCCTCTTGTATTGCACGCGTCGCATCTGTGGAGAGCAATGCAGTTGCAGTGTTGGAATCTTCTCGATGCAACTCTCACCACCTAGGAGACAGCTGATCGTGGGAACAACTTGTGCAGACTCCCGAAAACTGAGAGTCATAAGGTTACAAGGATGGCGAAAATGAGCTCTCTGATTAGTACAACCCAGGCTGTTGGAGAACGTATATGATGCACACCAATCCGACAGGAGGCGTGGTGTATTTCTCTTGAACATGTCAAATGTTTTCAGACCCATGGCGATCTCTGTAAACAGCGCAATCATTACATCACATTGCACAAGTGAACTCAGAGCGGAATTTGACGGATGAAGCAACAAAGCGAAGCTGATCGGACCCCATCATCATCACTAAATACCTCATGACAACTCGTCATCATGCGAGCCCAAAGACAACGTTCAGAGAGTTAGTAGGCAACAGTAACCAGACAATGTTGGTGATCCGGGATGCGTTGCTAACTAGCGCGTACCAAGCTGTGATATGTGCACAGAAACTTGAGTCAATCAATTCTATCGTTCTAGTCTTACTTATGACATGTTGATCAATGTTGCCATTTGTTCCACATGTATGACCGTGTGTGATATCCTTGTGTTATGTTGGCGACAAGCGAGAACGATGGAAATGCTGACATACTGCAACCTAAAGCTACTCTGCGATTTGATGACATTTGACTCACTGGATCAAAGGACAAAAGCCGATACTTTGCAATGAGTCCGATGTGTTACACGGGCCAAATATTCGACGTACTTCGGTGCACGGAAACTATGGAGGAAACACATGATCACCACAAAGCTATTAGATGTTTTGCCAATATCAACCCAAGGATGTCCTGTTTCTATGATATAAAAGTGGTTTCAAAACGTGACAAACAATCCCTAACAGGACAGAATAATATCAGATTTCGTCCAGTAGGTGTGACTTAGCCCCTGTGTATCGTCAGCCTTCGAAATTAGCAATTGCTCGTGTCACATCGGTCTGCTAAAATAGAGTGCATGGTGCAGTGGAAACTGGTCGATTCATTCTAGAACGTAATCTGTGGTTTGTGCGCTAATCGGCCGTTTGACAATGTGACTCGGAAGAAACACGTTCAATCGTTATGACTGGGTTCTCAGCAATGTCAGTGACAGAAAAGCCAGTTTGACAATTACGAGAAAAAGCTGCAGATTTGGTTGCTGGTGTCAGATTTCCTGTCGGGACAGTCGGTTCGTTGGTTGAGGTTAAGTGGTGTTTTCGACGTAAATTTGAAACGGGTATGACCGCTTACTCGCAGTGGGGGCACACCGTCATAGGAAATGTGACCCAGATCAAGGAAAGCAGTCCTGTGGTACCTTGGAAGCACTTTCATTAAGGTCCAACTGTATATGTGTTTTAACTAGGTCACAAGTATCCACAATGCCGTGAGTACAGCTCCGCTGTCAGAATCCGTATCCAAGGTAAAAGCTAGGGAACGACATTGGAGTTAGTTAGTACAGATAATCTCGAAACACACTCATACACCAACAGAACGCGTATCAGTCTATCATTCATGAAAGCGGGTGTGCCCGTTTGCAAACGAACCCCCGTAGGTAAAAATGCATTGAACAACGTATCTGGGGCCTGCGCAATTGTGTCACGGATGCTCTTGCGGAAATGCTATCTGCACTGGAGTAGCCGAGGGTCTGTCACACAGCAGAGATGAAACAATGCGTTGAATGCATTGGAAGGGCGGCGAATCAGTTATGGCTACTTGATGAGACTAATGCTAGAACGCCGCTCTAGTAGCGTAGGGGACACTCGTCGATGGAAACAGCACGTCTCCTTCAAACATCCATTCCTTGCAAAATATTGCTATCAAATCACCCGTCAATCGACGAGCACGATACTTCGCCGCTTCCTATAAGTCAAATTGCATTACTTTTCGAAGTCAGAGTGAAGTCTCCAGTCGCAGAATGCAACCTTGCGAACTGACAACAATCACAGCCGTATCATAGTTCTCGAAGTTGACAAATAACGTCCTCTATATACGCCTGAAAAACATCTGTAGCAAAGCGATATGGCCCACACGTATACCAGATAATGACGTCGGATTCAAAACAAACAAATATCGAAAGCTAGCTATTCGACCGAATTCTTGTGAAGTAAAGCTAAGTGCAAGTCAGTAAACGTAGGCCAAAGGCACGACAGCAATTGATGTTTCTGTATGCAGTCAGCAAGTACAAACCTCTATACTGGCAACTACCATCCCCAAGCGTGACTATATATATATATATATATATATATATATATATATATATATATATATATATATATATATATATATGTTCGACAGGAAAATCACGACCTGTCGTACCACCAAACTATCGGCGAATCATCTTCGATTCAATCCACGGTGTATCACATTCAGGCAACCGCGCAACTCGCAAGCTTATTTCTGCTCGCTTTGTGTGGCCAGCACTAAACAAAGACGTGCAGATCATGGTGAGAAACTGCCTCCCATGTCAACGTTCAAAAGTGCAACGGCATACTCAGGCACCATTTGGCAACTTCACCGTTCCCGATGCTCGTTTCAGTCATGTGCACATAGACATCGTTGGTCCACTGCCGCCGTCGAGTGGATACAAGTACCTACTGACTTGCATCGATCGCTTCACTCGTTGGCCCGTGGCAGTACACATCGCAGACATTTCTGCAGAGACGGTAGCACATAACTTTGTGGCTCATTGGATCGCGCATTATGGTGTACCATCCACCATAACAACTGATCGCGGTGCGCAATTCGAGTCGATGCTTTTTCGAGAGTTGACCGATACTCTCGGAACCAAGCGTATAAGAACAACTGCGTACCACCCATCATCGAACGGGTTAGTCGAACATTTCTACCGTCATCTCAAAACAGCTTTGATGGCATGTTCCGACACTACCCGTTGGACAGAAACCTTACCGCTGGTTTTATTAGGTCTTCGAACGACACCTAAAGCTGCTTTAGGTTGCTCCACCGCGGAGCTGGTATATGGTACCACGTTAAAGCTCCCGGCTGATCTCGTTCAACCGACCGAAATCGACGCTATAGAACCCTCAAACTTTGTCCATCGGCTACGTTCATCTATGCGTGAACTGCACTTGATCCCCACACGCGCACACACCAATAAGTGTTACATACCGAAAGATCTCGAAACTTGTTCACACGTGTGGGTACGAAATGATGCAGTCCGCAAGCCATTACAACCACCGTACGAAGGACCATTCGAAGTGATCCCTAGAACCGAAAAACATCATATGATCAACAAGGATGGTAAAGTCGATGCGGTTTCCGTAGATCGTCTTAAACCAGCGTACATCGAAAAACCTTGTAAACAACAATCTACTGATTCTTACTCGACACCATGTACGCAGCAGACACCACAGCTCGTTGAAGATGACCCGCAGCTTGTAACATCTAAAGCTAAGCCACAAGGAGATATTAATATGCGGCAGACACGGTCAGGAAGGCGAGTCCATTTTCCAGACCGCTTAGTGTATCACACATCTTGACAATATCATCTTGTGCTGCTGATCACTTGCTAGTACCGCTTGCTGCCAGTCTCCTCCTGTTTGTTTTTCTCCAGATTCCGCCAGAATGCAACTGAACATCTCGCACGAGGAAGAAGCGGATTATCCAGTCTAGACAAATCTAACATCCGTGCATTTACCATCCTGCACTGCTCCCAAATCTTTCATTGCACCTTACACACAGAATATTAGCCTGCATGCCCCATACCTCAGCCTCGGGTATTTCATGCGACACTGTACCAGGTAGAGGTCAGTTTTTACCGGCTATTCCCACCGGATTTTTTACTCCTGATCGCTTGAACATCGTGCGACTAGCACACTGGTGGGGAGGTACGTAGTGTACCTTTCACATTTTATTACATAAGCTTCCGGTCAGCTGATAATATCACCAGCTGTATCGACTATTCTTTCAAACACTTAATACATCGATCAACATTCCTTTTGAATCGCCGGCTAACTCTAGACGACCTCGTGTACAACATCTGGGAGCTCCAAATATACATTTATGGGAATACACGTATTCAATCCCTTTTGGCATCCAAGAATGACGGGTTATTAAACCAGGAACTCCGCAACCAAAAGGCGTTACCAAAATACAATAGTTGGACCGCCGATAGATCCAAGCCTTCAAGGGGCGTCGAGTTAGGCCACAGCATGACTGTCCGGAAATGGTCATTGCCTTCCATATACAAGTCCAGTGTTGTTCCACTTCTTGCGGTGGATTGCAAATGAGTGCATATACCAATGAAGACTGATATATGTATATATATATATATATATATATATATATATATATATATATATATATATATATATATATATGGGTGGTTTGCACTGCACCACCCACAGATCCAACCACACACCAATATACAGTGCGGGAGAGCCTATGGTGCGCTGAGGCTGGTGGTGGCTAGATCCTGACAGATGGTCTACCCACTGCTGCTACTGTTGCGCCATAGTCTCATGTCCTGGGCGCCTCCTCATGGCGACCGCTGGGTGGGAGTTGGGTTTCGCCCTTCTCCCTGCTAAGATCCAGGACACCAATCCGCATGAGTCAGTGAACTGACCATGTGCTAGACCCACTGCCTTTCGGGTGTTCATTTAATCGAAGGCTTTGGCTGAGGACCCGAGTCGTTCTCCTGTCAGGATTGGGCGCCCTGGCAGTATCCTAGTCCATCCACTTCGGAGGTTAGGAAGTGGTCGATGGCCCACTTCCCGTAAAACCTAGCCATGGGAGACAACAGGTTTACGGGTTATATTCTCAAAGCTCGATTGGCGTAGAGCACGAGGGCCACGCATTGTCTCTGACGGTGGGAGGACACCTCCGGGTGTTCAATGGTTTGCTACTGCCCGCCTCAAGCCAGGCAGCCTCTGGTCAAATTGGTGCAAACCCGCCAAAAACCCACATGCGTCTGGCCGTGGTCGCAGGTGCGTATCCAATTACGGTCGCAAAACATATAATAATTGTTCCAGAACCTCAAAGGCTGCGTGTGAAGGCCGTCAAGCAGATCCCAATCTGTCTCTGCAATCACATTCCCGAGCTGGATCTGCTCTCCACTGCCTTGTGGGTAAGGCTATTGAGCCAAAGGCTCCGGGTGGAGTCCCTCAAGCAAACCTCCAGATCACCCACTGCCTTGTGGGTTAGGCTATTGAGCCAAAGGCTCCGGGTGGAGTCCCTCAAGCAAACCTCTGAAGCACAACGACCACCTCGCGTGCGATTGCCCACCAATGCAATCGTATACCTGCGCGCAAAGCACTCAGCATCGGGTGCTGGAACGTGCGCACACTACTGGACCGGAACTCCAGCGAGCGCCCGCAGCGACGCACTGAACTGGTCGCAATGGAGCTGGCGCGCTACCACATCGATATTGCGGCGCTCAGTGAAACTCGGCTCGCTGAGCAAGGTAAGTTACATGAAGCAGGTGCTGGCTACACATTCTATTGGGTGGGCAACGCCGCCTCAGCACCACGTGAACATGGGGTCGGATTTGCAATATCCGATCGCCTCCATGGCCAGCTGGTGGGTGAACCAACGGGCATGAGCGCGCGACTGATGACTGTTCGCCTACGACTCGGAAGAGGTAAGTTTGCTACTTTTATAAGCACGTACGGTCCGACCATGTGTTATCCTGATGACACGCGTGATCAGTTCTACACTGAGCTATCCTCCGTGATACGGTCTGTGCCGAGGAGCGACCGACTATTTCTGCTGGGTGATTTCAACGCGCGCGTTGGGCGTGATGCATCAGCGTGGACAGATGTTATCGGTGCGCATGGCATTGGTTCAGCGAATGCGAACGGTGACAGGCTGCTCTCACTGTGTGCCACTCACGGCCTGACGATCACGAACACTAGGTTTGCACTGAGTGTGAGTGATATAGCACCCACGGAGTGGTCACGCTCACCTGCTCGACTATGTCATCGTACGTCAGCGTGATATGCGTGAAGTGCGCATGACACGTGTACTGCGTGGAGCTGAGTGTGGCACTGATCACAAGTTGGTTCGGACCAAACTGTACATATATTTTCGTAAATCGATGTATTGCACTCCTGCCGTGAATCGGCGTAAATTTAACATTCTCTCCCTCGGTACTGTGGCGAAACGTACTGAGCTGGAGAAGGTGATGGCTGCACGCCTGTGTGATGTGGACTGCATAGCCACAGTGGGCGACCTGTGGCACCACATTCGCGACCAGGTGACAGCTGCTGCCGAGGAGACCATCGGGCGCGCAAACTGTAAACGGCCTGATTGGTTTGATGACAACAATGTGACGATTAGCGCATTGGTGTCAGAGAAGAATGCAGCATTTGCTGCACATGTGGCAGACCCCAGTGACTTGGGGAAGAAGAGTCAGTTTCGCAAACTTCGAAGGCGACTGACCCGAGAGCTCCGTCGCATTAAAAATGCATGGTGGACGGAGAAGGCGAAGCAGATGGAATGCTACGCCGAACGCCGCCAACACAAGGAATTCTTTGACTCCTTGAAGGCGGTGTATGGATCGAGATTGGAGCCGCTGAGGACACTGATCGATGGTAGTTCAGGCGCTACCTGCACCCAGACTGCAGACATAATGCAGGTCTGGCGGAAACACTTTGACTGTCTCTTGAACAACCGTTCAGAGATCGACTGGCCTACATTGAACGGCCTGAAGCAGCACGATGTGAAGGCGGATCTGGCGGATACGCCGACACTGGATGAGACGCAGAGAGCACTTGCTCAGCTGCGAAACGGCAAATGTGCCGGAGGTGACGGGATCCCACCTGAAGTATTGAAACACGGTGGACCCGCGTTGTTGACTGCGCTGCACCACTTGGTGCAACGCGTGTGGATTGAGGAGGAGGTACCTCCTGAGCTGAAGGATGCCCTTGTGCTACCACTGTACAAGGGCAAAGGGAGCAAGCAATGTTGCACGAATTATCGTGGCATCAACTTGCTGAGTTGTGTGGGCAAGGTGAATGCCCGAATCCTGCTCAATCGCCTCGTCAGTCAGGTTGTGGAACCTAACGTGGCGGAAGAGCAATGTGGATTCCGTTCGGGTCGCAGCACCATAGATATGGTGTTTGCGGCTCGTCAGTTGCAAGAGAAGTGCAGAGAACGACACCAGCCATTGTACTCGCTTTTTGTTGATTTCACCAAGGCATTTGATACGGTGAACCGCGAGGCATTGTGGCTGGTGTTGGGTAAGTTTGGTTGCCCACGTAAGTTTGTAAGTTTAATTGAATGTCTGCACAGTGGTATGCGAACGAGGGTGCAGCTGAGTGGAGAGACCTCGGATGACTTTGCAGTTGTCTCTGGTGTGAAGTAAGGCTGTGTCTTAGCTCCTGCGCTGTTTAATATATATCTTCATGCAATGTTGTCTTGTGCTTTTGATGCGGCTTGTGTTTACGGTGTTCGTGTGGAGCACCGTATTGATGGTGGGTTGCTGAACATCCGTCGTTTCGGTGCGAGAACTCTAGTCTGTGAGACAACTATCCGTATGTTGCTGTTTGCTGACGACTGTGCGTTGTTTTCACACAGCGCGGATGAGTTGCAGCACATGACTAGTGCTCTGGCTTCGACAGCGGCCAAATTCGGGCTCACTATCAACACAAGCAAAACTGTCTGTCTCTTTCAGCCTTCACCGGAGGTGCAATCTTCAATATTGCCGCGAATCAGCATTGGTGCTGAAGTATTGGAAACCACCTCCCGCTTTTGCTACCTTGGGAGTGTGATGTCGACTGATCAGCAGCTGCACAGTGAGCTGCGTATTCGCGTGTCGAAGGCAGCGGCAGCATTCGGGAAGCTTGAGTACCGAGTGTGGAACAACCATCAGCTTAGCATTGGCACGAAGCTGATGGTGTACAAATCCATGGTACTGTCCGTTCTTCTATACGGCAGTGAAACGTGGACGATGTACCGTCGGGATGTGTGATATCTCGAGCGGTTCCATCAGCAGTGTCTGCGACGGATTTTGCGCATCGGCTGGGGCGACAGAGTTGCAGACACGGAAGTTTTGCGCCGAAGTGGAATGTATGCAGTGGACTGCATACTTTTACTGCGACACCTGAAATGGCTCGGTCATGTGAGCCGTATGGATTCGGCGCGGATACCGAAACAACTTTTATACGGTCAGCTGAGTATTGGGAAGCGGCACGTGGGGAAACCAAAGTTACGTTACCAGGACATGATTAAAGTGAGCCTCACACGTTCTAATCTTGATTGCAGATCATGGGAATCGAAGGCGGTTGATCGTGGTGCATGGCGCGATCTAATCACGAAGGCAGTAGCTGAAGTGCGGGAGAAAGCCCTCATGCATGCAGAGAAGAAGCGGCAAGTGCGGAAGCGGCAAGCACCAATGAATTGTACTCCATCGACATCGAGCGCATGGTGCTGTAGAACATGCGGTCGCGAGTGCCTTAGTCAGGCAGGCCTAGTGAGCCATGAGAGAGGTCATTCGGGACCACTGCCGAAGCGACGACGGGTCCCGCAATGAACGTAGGCAGCACCGGCGCAGCGTTTGTAGGCACGCTGAATTCGATTTACTAACCGCACGCTTGCATGCTAAGTCTCTTTGTTTCAGGTGGTGGGTTTTCGGTTCTGTCCTAATGCCTTTCTTTCTCATATAAATGTCTAGTGGGCCATGAGCTAGGCCCTTTGGGGCCACTACAGAAGCGACGACGGGTACTGCAGAGAATTAGGGCGAGCCGACGCAGCGTTTTGTAGGCACGCTGAATTCGATTTACTAACCGCGTGCTTGCATGCTAAGTCTCTTTATTTCAGGTGGTGGGTTTACAGTTTTTACCTTAATGCTTTTCTTTCTCATATAAACATCTCCCTGTACTCTATTCCATTAACTTGCACACATCGCCTAAGCCAATTGTATTCGATTTCCATACCATCTTTGTTCGTGGCATTCCGTGAACTACACTTCCTGACCTCGTGCACTTAGCTAGGATTTGTTTGTAAACAACTTATTACATATGCTATTTAATTAAGGTTTATATCACCGTTTCCTTATGCATTAATCGAGCTCATTACTTTGCCTCTCTCTCTCTCTCCCAAGTGATTGGCTGTTGTTTGATATCCCCTGTGTGGATGCGCACACAGGGGATATCAAACAACAGCCAATCACTTGAAACGACGAGATCAAATAAAATGAATCGACTAATGCATACAGATATCGTGGCATAACTCAATCCTAAATGATTGCCAAAAAAAGCTGCTATAGTTGCAAGACGTCGGGAAATCTATTTTAGGAAAATGCCACAGACGCGAAAATGTTGTCATAGTTAACTACAATTATCTTGAGCGATGTGTGCAAGTTAATAGAAGATAGTTTACGTAGGCAATAATGAGACAATATAGCAAACCCACCACCTGAAATAAAGAGACTCAGCATGCAAGCACGCGGTTATTAAATGGTATGCAGCGTACGTACAAACGCTGCGCCGGTTCTGCCTACGTTCTCAGCAGGACGCGTCGTCGCTTGGGTGGTTGCGTCAAGCGGCCTCGCTCATGACTCACTAGGCCTGCCTGACTCAGGCACTGGCAACCGCATGTGCTACAGTACCATGCGCTCGATGTCGATGGAGTACAACCCATCGGCGCCCGTTGCTTCCGCACTTGCCGCTTCTTCTCTGCATGTTTGAGGTCTTTCCCCTGCACTTCGGCAACTACCTTCGTGATTAGATCGCGTCATGCACACCAATCAACCGCCTTCGATTCTCATGATCTGCAATCAAGATTAGAACGTGAGAGGTTCACTTTGATCATGTCCTGGTAACGTAACTTCGGTTTCCCTACATGTCGCTTTCCAATACTCAGCTGACCACATAATAGTTGTTTCGGTATCCGCGTCGAATCCATACGACTCACATGACCGAGCCACCTCAGATGTCTCAGCAAAAGTATGCAGTCCGCTGTATACATTCCACTTGGGCGCAACACTTCCGTGTCCTTTTCAACTTCGCCAATGACGAAGTCATAGAGTTAACCTTCACAGGACACGAGTTAGAAGGTGTAGAGCTGCTCCCACGCGAACGACTTCTTGACTAGGAATATGCTGACGATATTGCCCTAATCTGTGACAGTCTCCAAACGTGCCAAACGACATTGGACAGCTTAGCACTGGCTGGCACTCCTTCAATATACACAGCAGCAGCATTCCTGTCTTTCTATGTGAAAAATCAGGCGTACCAAATGTACACAACGTAGTGGAAGGGCGGACATCCGTGTCACACTGGATGGACCCACTTCTTGAGCCTGACACTGTTACAAGGACCGTGCATTCCGCGCCCTCCCCCCCAGAAACGATTCACAGTCTTCTGGAGCCAGTAATCGAGGTGCTGAATGTTGGACAGGTAGGCATCTTGTCAACCTCCACATCAAGCGCAACCACACCGTGGGTATGAAACAAACAAGTTGAAGGAAAATAAACATGCAAACTTGACACGGAATATGCGACAGAAGGAGAGCTGAGTAAATCAAATAAAGTGAAATACTTTTTATCCAGATTAAGAAGATCTAGTTTATGTGCAGTCATGCCCTTACCAGAGGTGACACCGACAAACGAAGCAAACACACTAAGCGCAACCTGGTTCAGGTAAATGAAAATCCATTGTTGCACTACTCCAGCTAACAATCTCATGATGAAATGAAGATCCGACAAAGACGACGCTAATAAGGAAAACTCCGGGTTGGAAGTCGGGTCTAATGTCTCCCCCAACGATGTACATGCTTTTCAGATAAACATGATGATCCAACGCAAGGTAAAATGCGGAAGTACGACATGGATACGAATTTACGGTGACCTGAACAATACTCAAATGGAAAAGCTGTTCGAATTTACCTTGTATTTGGCGGCCACCGTATCATTCTGGTCTACATCCACCTTAGCCAGAAGCACAGCCCCCATATAAGGCTTCATCGCGTCATCCAATCGTGGGCCGAGAAGTTTACAAGGACCGCACCTAGCGAAGAATAAAACGGAAAGTGGATTACATGAAAAAATATTAACAAGAAGTGCAGTAATTGTGCAAAAACATCATTCTGGGTGGAAAATTGCTCTTCGAGAGAAAAAGTTATGCAACATGAGCACACTCATCTTACTTATCTCAAACAACCGATTGCTTTTAGGGGAAGTGGATGAATTAAAAAGTACCATCAAATCTCGAAAATATTCGCAGCTAGGCATCATTTTGCTGCAAGGGATCTAGCTTCACGAGGATGTGGGTGAGACAATCGTATCGGTAATGGGGTCTAATCATCATCGGATCGGCCGGTCTTGCGTCTATACAATCTGTGGTGGTGCATGTCTAAAAAAGCACTGTTTTGCTCCTCTTCGCAACACATTAACTGCGTAGTTTTGAGATGCAAACCAAGATGTATTAGTGGGTACCGTTCAATCCTACTGGTTAACATCTAGATTTCCCCCACAAGTTTATGATGAGTTTACTGTGGCTGTCATAGGACACATCGATTGTTCCCTGTTTTGTTGTTGGTGATTCTAACAACTCCACACCACTTTTCTCACCAGTCTTGGGTTACAGAAATCGCAAACTACCCCCAGATCCAATGTGACTATTTACTTAGCATTTGTCAACAACGTGAAACTGTTTCCCGTGTGTAATAGAGAGCCGCTTGGCAGCTCAGATCGCTCAACAATTAAGCTGTGTCCTGAAGTCTAAGACAAACCCTAAGGAGGTTACTCGTCACAACGATCACAAATTCAGATACAAGCAATGTTCCGCACATAATTTTGACCAACTACGAAAAATGACATCATTCACTGACTTTGAATATTTTTCCACGTTGATATATCTATGTACTGTTATCAGTTGGAAAGATATCTGGACTTTTGTTTAGACATTTGCCGTCCAAGTAATCTATTCATCCGTGCGGACAGGTTCTCTTCCCCCACCTGAAGTGTCTGTGTAATGTCATCAGGCGTCAGCGGTACGCCGGTACGCAGTACCGACACAAACTGTTGCGCAACAACCGCCAGTCACCCGGTCCCTACGCAGGCTCGAACCCACACCCACAAATTACAAGACAGATTTATGATCCTTGAGGCTACAAACCAGCTGCGTAGACTAAATAAACTACAGGAATGACAATACCTCAGTAAAGTCTCTCTCTGTCTAAACTAAAGAGGAGATAAGTCGGCCGAATAATAATCCGGAATAACAGCTGCTGTGAAACAACTAAGCGGAGTTATTCGACGAGTCAAGCTCTGAGGTAGATTTGGAAAAACCGAACCATGACTTCTGCAACTGCTGCAAAATACTGGTCTGTCTCATCCTCTGAATAGCATATATTGCCCGCAGACTCACGGTCCATTGTGACAGCGACAATGTGCAGAAGTTACTGAGACTGATACATTCGGGGAATGCAAGCGATTCGGAAAGTTTGTCTCCCGTTGTCCGCAAGGAATGTACAGATATCTTAGCCAAATCTGCGGCTACTTAATATACATTGTGCCCCGATGATTTTTTTCACAAAGGCCGGTGACCCCTTCTTGAGGATAGGCAGACTGAAGGCACCAAGCAGCAAATGCACTCAACAAAAATACACCTCCACATTTCAGTAAAGACGAAGGAAGGTCATCGGATCCAGGAAGTTTTTCACGTTATAACACGAAATGCTCATGTCAAATCTCTTCCAAAATGGGAGATGTGACATCAACATCCCACGTCGGCTCAAGTGGCTCAGTAAGTGGCAGTGTCAGAGCAGGCCTGATGAAGTGTTCTTCAAAATGTTCCGCCCAACGGGCTAGTCTACGAGGCAGAGAATGGATCAGTTGTCTACCGTAATCAGCTATTATCTCACTAAATGATGACTTTCTGGGACCCGTGTGTCGGATAAGTTGGAATAGCACTCGGCAGTTCCCGAGACAATTGGCTTTCTCCATCACACGGGCCATTACTACCCACCAGCGTCCCGGTCAATTCGAAGACTCCTTGTCAGCTCTGATCTCATGGCGTTATGGGCACTTTGAAATAAATGCTCAATGGAACCCGTTTGCGTGCTTCGATCAAACTGATCGATTCCTCAGAGATCCATTCGCTGTTCAGAGGTTTAAGCTGGGCGCACAGCAGGCATCACTTGGGAGGATTCCAGTCAACATTAGATTCATCCACCTCATACATCACTGACCATTGGTGGGCCAGATCTTCAGGATATAGTTGGGCTGCGGACCGTGAGCCCAAGTTACAAGGGCACCGAGGTGCGATGTGCATATCTACCAAGAATCGTGTTGCCAGGATAACAGAAGCAAAAACAACAGGTGGCATGAAATGGAGAAAAGCAAAAGCAGAAACCGATCGGAGAACAGATTAGAAGCGAGCAGGCGTTGTGAACAAGTCAACATCGAGTCATCGCGACGAGACTGGACCTTAACGTGGTGCGATAGTTCGCGTGCCTTAACGAGCTATTGGGCAATGCTGGGTGGTGCTTTTGCAACTTCAGAGCCACTCATACCAGATTGGTCAATGGTTAGAGGCCAAACAAAATCAGCTTCCTTGCCCTCCAGATTGGGGTTTTAAGTGAAGGTGGCTCCTTACTTCATAAAACAGACTCTCAGTAACCCAGTACCGAAAGCCCGCTGCCTTGCAGGCAAGTTTTTAAACCAAAGTTTGGTGGAAAGCCCTAAATGTTCTCCTATCCAGACCTGGGCAACCTGACAGTATACTGTCCACGCAATACAATTGATCGTTCTTAAAAAATTTCTTGATGTTCTATCCGTCACAGAGGATAATAAACAGCGCCCTATCTGCTGCATCGAGCAGGGTGGATAAGAGTAAGGATGCTACTGCTCAAACCTTTCCGCCTTCTTATTCCCCCTCTTGCGCTTTTTCATCCGTCGTCCCGTTCCAACTTCACTTTTATCCCCCATGTTTTCAACCCATAATTCTTGATCCTCCTTCATCTTGGCCCAGTAATCGTTTATTTTCTAGTTTCGAGTCACACACAATCGCAGGGCGTCGCTCCGGTCAAGTCCATGTCCAGCCAAACGAACAACGTCAGTTCATCTGCTTCTTTTCGGAACCGTCGATCCTCGTTAAGACTGGCATGCTGTAACGTGCGTACTTGCTTGCGGATCGGCCAACAGGTAGCACTTGCCCGAACACTGGAGACCCTATCTGTTACTTAACAGGAACTCGCCTGCAGGATTTGAGTTTTGTAATTACTCTGCGATCTCCAACGTGCGAAACTGGCGATATCTTTTATTGCACTTGTCCGGATATGACGCAGTTACCAATGCTGGTCAGGCAGACGGGGGTAGTACTCTTAGCCCCCGGGGCTGCATCTGCCCTGATCGAGTGGATCCCAATGAACAGCCGGATGTGCGCTGTCAGATTAGTTGGATCGTTCAGAGTCTCGAAGCCACGTGGGGACAAACAGTGCTTGTTTGTCATTGCGGCCTACGCACCCACAAATTGTAGCACTGACTTGGTGAAAGACGAATTTTATCATCAAATGAACGCGCTCCCTCGTCACAGAAGACGTACGGATAATGTGGTAAATGTTGGTGATTTGAACGCCCAAGTCGAAAAGCTGTCCAGTGATGAGCTTCATCTTGGCGGTCAACCCGTGTAGGTTTCCGTGAGCAGTTGCTACATATGTGTGGAAATGTACGTCTCTTTCTCGCGAGCACTAACTCCCGACACAGCACCCCCTGGGGGGCTGAAATGGCGCCCACCAGCCTCCGACCAAAAGTGGACGCAAATCGACCACATCGCGATCAGTTACCATTGGAGAGGCAGTGTTCAAAACTGCCGCTCGATTTAAACCACGAGCGTGGACTCTGACCACGCACTTGTTTGCGAAGACTTTCGGAGGACCCCCGCAACGGCGCTGTGAGCGCATAGATACTTGAGAACTAACGAAGCCAGATGTTCTGATGCGTATCAAAGTGCGCTGGCATCCGAGCTGAGTAAGCGCTCTCTGAACACAGTTGCGGATCACTGGTCGCACACCTGCAAGAAGTTGTTAACAACAGACATGTATTCATGCGGCAAATCAAATGGCCAACCTGGAAATTTAGTCTCTAAGCAGTCTCCGGAACTTCTGGTGGCTCGCCGACGTTTTCTGGCCGGAAACGAATACAATGAGACTCACAAAAATCTCAGGGCAAAACTGCGTACTAGACTGAAGAGAGACCGCGAATCCTGGTGGTCTCATCGTGCAACGGAAATGGAAACAGCCGCTGCCGTTGGAACTCAACGAAAGTTATTCCGTCTGATACGGGAAACAGGCAGCAGGAGAAACGGTGTTAGCGAGTTCATACACGACGAGAGTGGACAGACGATGCACAGCTTGTTAAAATGCTCGGAGTGTTGGGCTGAACAGTTTGAGAAGTAGTTCAATCAGTCAGAGTTGCCAGCTTCTCCATCGGTCAATGATCGCTCTACTTCCTAGGCTGTCACCCTATAAAAGCCCTCACGCCCGGAAATCGAACGTGAGACCAGACAGCTGAAATTGAACAAGGCTGCTGGAGCAGATGGACATCATCCAGCCCTATTCAAAATCGGGGGCCCTGCTATTCTGAACAATTTACATAAAATACTAGCAAGGGCAGAAATTAGTTCTAAACAAGAGTGTATGTAACCCGACCAACATTCCAGATCCTACTGGAATGAGGCTGGACCTTACCGTGGTGCGATGGTTTGTGTGCCTCAGTGATCCATTGAGCTATGCTGGGTGGTGCATTTTTGCACCTTCAGTCACTCATACCAGATTGGTCAATGGTTAGAGGCCAGACAAACTCAGCCTCCTGGACCTCTAGGTAGGAATGCGGGTGGCACCTAATTCCTTAAAACGGACTCCTTGTAGCCCAACGCCAAACCCCCTGCCTTGCGGTAAGGTTTTTGAACCAAAGGCTTTGGTTGAGAACCCTAATCGTTCTTCTGTCTAGGCCTGGGCAACCTGACAGTATCCTGCCCACACAATACAATGAATCCCCTTTCAAACGAATTCCTGATGCTCTTGCCGCCGCAGATAATCAACGGTGCCCTATCTGCTGCATCGAACAGGGTGGATAGGGGTTTGGATGCTACTGCTCAAGCCTTCCCATCTTCTTAGTCCCCATCCTACGCTTTTTCACCCTTGTCGTCCCGTTCCAGCTTCACTTTTATCCCCCTGTTTTCAATCCCAAATTCTCGGCACTCCCCCACCTTGCTTCAATAGACGCTAGTCTTCTAGTTTCAACTCACACGTGAACGCGGAGCGTCACTCCTGCCCTGTCAACAGGCCCATGTCCAAGCAAACGGTCAAGTCCAGTTCATCGACTTCCATTTGGAGCCCTCGATCCTCCTTCAGACTGGCATGCTTCAATGTTCGCACATCGCTTCAGATCGATCAACAGGCATCACTTGCCTGAACATTAGAGACCCACTCGATCGATATCTGCTGCTTATAGGAGACTGCCTGCAAGACTCGAGCCATGTACTCACTCTGCGATCCCCTTCAGGTGACACTAACAGCACTTTCTCATTGCGCCTATCCGGTGACGATGCAGCTTCGAGCACCGGCCAAGCCGGTGTTGGTATTGTCCTGAGTCACCGGGCTGAAGCTACTCTGGTTGATTGGATTCCAATCAGCAGCCGGATGTATCCGGTCCGATTGGTTGGCTCGTTCAAAGCTCCGAAGTTGCGCGGGACTAATAAGTGTCTATTCATCATCGCTGCCTACGAACCCACAAACTGTAGCGATGACTCGGTAAAAAACGACTTTTACCGCCAACTTACTGAACTCCATCACCACAGAAGAAGTACGGACACTGTGGTTCTGGCGGGGGATCTGAACGCTCAAGTTGGAAAAATATCCACTGATGAGCTGCATCTAGGCGGTCAGCACGGTGTAGGCTCCCGTAATGATAACGGTGAGCAGTTACTTCATTTGTGTGAAGATGCCCGCTTATTTCTTGCGAGAACTAACTTCCGACACAGCACCCGCCAGAGGGTGACTTGGCGCCCACCAGCCTTAGACGCAAATCGATCAAATTGCAATCAGATCCGCTGTACAGGTTGATTCCAGAACTGGCGCTCGATTTGAAGCACATGTGTGGACACCGACCATGCACTTGTATGTGCTGACATGCGGATGCGTTTTGGTAAACGCCCACAACGACGCTGTGAGCACACTGACACCAGCCAACTGATAAAGCCAGCTGTTCTGAATGCCTATCAAAGTAAGCTAACATGCGGGTTGAGTAAGCGCTCACTGGAGACAACTGAAGCTTATTGATCTCATATCCACCAGCAGAAAAATCCTCATGTGGTAAGTCTACTAGCCAACATAGACATTGGGTCTCTTCGCAGTCTCTGGAACTTATCGATGCTCGCCGGCAAATTCTGGATGGAACCGAACACAATGAAACTCGCAAAGAGCTCCGGGCAAAACTCCGTGCTAGCCTGAAGAGAGACCGCGAACACTAGTGGTCTCCTCGTGCGTCAGAGATGGAAATGGCCGCTGCCCTTGATAACCATCGAATGTTATTCCGTCTGATACGGGAAACGGGCAGCAAGAGATCTGGTGTTAGTGAAACAATTTGTGACGAGAGTGGACAACCTATCCACAACTTGTCAAAACGTTTAGAGCGTTGGGCTGAGCACTTTGAAAGGCAATTTAATCGATTCCTCATCGGCCAGCGACCGCTCTGCTCCGTAGGCTGCCTTTGGATTCGCCCCCTCGCTCAGAAATCAAACGTGAGATAGGACTGTTGTAAGTAAACAAAGCCAAGGGACCAGATGATCTTCATCCAGCCCACTTCAAATTCGAGGCTCTGCTCTTGTTGATGATTTAAATGAATTACTAGTGAAACTGTGGGAGCAGGAAACTGTCCCAACCGACTGGAGCCCCTCCGTTATTGTTCCCATCTTCAAAGGAGACTCGCGCTCGGAATGCGGCAACCATAGAGGAATCAGTCTGATCTCCATCGCCTCCAAATTGCTTGCCTCTGTAATCCTTCACAGACTGACTGGCGCTCGTGAAAGCCAGATTCGTGAGCAGCAAGTCGGGTTTCGTCGGGGTCGTGGCTGCATCGACCACATCTTCACCTTGCGTCAGATGTTGGAGCACCGTTACACATACTGGCGGCCCACCGTTGTCGTGTTCCTCGACATCAAAGGTGCCTTCGATCCGGCTGATCGATGTGCCATTTGGAACTGTCTACTCATGAAAGGTGTGCCCGAGAAATACGTAAATATTATCCGAGCACTATACACGCGTAGCACGGGTGGAGTGAGGGCTTACGGCAAGCTCTCGCCACCCTTTAATATCTCCAAAGGTGTGAGACAAGGATGCCCGCTGTCACCTTTCCTCTTCAACTTCGCTATTGACGAAGTCATGGAGATTGCCTTTACAGGACACGACTTAGAAGGTGTGGAGCTACTCCCAGGAGAACGAGTTCTTGACTTGGAGTATGCAGACGACATTGCCCTCGTCTGTGACAGCTCTCAGACGTGCCAACTTGCACTGGACAGATTAGCACTGGCTGTCAGCCGCTTCGGTCTTTGCTTTGCACCATCGAAGTGCAAAGCTTTCTTCCAAGATTGGCAGGGATCGCCTCCTGCGCTGACGCTTGATGACGATCAGATAGAAGTCGTTCAGAAATTCAACTACCTGGGAAGTTGCATTAGCGCCCTTGGGATCGAAGATGAGATCCCGAACCGTATAGCAAAAGCTCGAAGTGCTTTTGCTAACCTCCGCCACTTATGGCGCCGGCGCGACATCACACTTGCCCTGAAAAGTAGAGTGAGCAATGCAGCGGTACGTTCGACCCTACTGTACGGTTGTGAAACCTGGCCGCTTAAAGCAGCGAACCTGAAGAGGCTAGTTACGTTAGACCACCGATGCCTTCGCAATTTAGCTCACATCTGGTGGGAACACCGCGTGAGCAACGAGCGTGTTCGACGCCTTGCTTACGACACAGGGAAAGGAAATGAACCGCTCAGCACCGTTATTTCACGCACCAGGCTCCGATGGCTGGGCCACGTGTTGCGCATGCCAGCCCACCGACTCCCGCGACGTGCGTTGTTTGCGCACCGGGGGTGTGGATGGAAGAAGAGGAGGGGTGGCCAAGCGATGACTTGGTCGAGAGGAATGAAGGCCCTCACTTCGGAGCTGGCCTCGGTTGGAGCGTCTCGGCTCCCTGGTTGGGGTCCGAAAGACGATGAACACGTTTGGTTGGACACACTTGTTGATATGGCAAGGAGCCGACCTCAGTGGCGTTCGTGCTGTGAGTTTCTTTGTCCCACCCCATCCCTCTTAGACTCCCCCTCCAACCACGATCTTACTATTTAGCCCCATATAATTTCGCATAGTATTTTTTGATGCACAGTATCCGGCTGGTAGCTTATCGGAACGATGCCCATGCGTTACCGGTAGCTCAGCCGGCTTGCAAAAGTTGCATTTTTTTCTCTTTTTTTCTTTTATGTATGGCGGCACAGTAGCTGAGGTGTTTCCCACCTCTAGCTAACGTGTATAATGATGATGATGAATAATGTTCCTACTGGAAACGTCTCAGGCGGTGTCATGTGCGTCCGACTATAAAGTCGCTTAAACGACATGCTTACAATCTGATGAAAGCTGTTCAGCCCCGAATACCAGAGCTGGAGCGACTTCATGCACTTTACCAACCTAGTGTCGAAGAGCTTTGTACCGAGAAATCTGCTCAAAAGTTAAAGAAATAAGACACTTGAAGCCTCTAAAAAGTTTACATCCGACTCAACCAAAACCAACATTTCCGATGAATCCGGAAAGATATGTATGCAACCTATCCAGTATACCATTGAACCAGCTGTAGCCTAAAGCCTTATCTGTCGGACCGAAATTTTGCTTCACTCAACCGACCTGTGGTCATGTCCATCCAGAAACCCAGTGCACCAACTGGCTGAATTAACGACCACGTCTTCCCTCGCCCGAGACTATTTTAAGATAACATTGGTGCATATCTGTCAACAGTACCTAAGTTACGGGAACAGGTCGTCAAACATCTTGACCAAGAAACATCGAGAGGAAATTAAAGAATTACGGTCGAAACCTGATCTCATTCTTTTTAGACCAGATAAAATATTTGGATGTGTTAATAGACAGATCCAAGTGTATCGCGAAACTACAAGCTATTTGGCAAGACTCGAGCAAGTTCATGCGTGAGATAGTTCAGGACAGGATCGCAAAAGAGGAAACAAGAAGTACGAAGTCTCGAAGGAATTAAAACAGCTGCATGTGATCGATTAACTCCTGTTGGCTCAGCCAACCTCAGCTTTAGGTTTTACCTAAAGTGCACAAGCCGCAGGTCCCCTTATGTACTATAATTGTTACATCGGCTTCCGCTTTCCACTGTTGTGAAATGGCTTGTCGAATTACTGGAACCAGTAGGCAATGAACTATCCATACACTAGCTAAAGGGCACATTTGAATTTGTTGTGAAAGTAAAAGACATGAAGGTAGATGGTAAAATGATGCAATCATTTGACATGGAAGCCCTTTTCACAGTCCCGTTGCTAGAGGCGGTCAACTTTTTTGCAGATACACAACTGAAAAACAAATAAATGTTGGTACCCAGTGCCGAAACGGAAGGAACTGATCCTGCGATGCACCTTCAACAGACAGTTCCATTTTGAAGGGATTTATTATCGGCAGATTGACGGAATTGTTATGGATTCGCTCTAAGGAGCTCTTCTCACAGAAGTATTCCTCGTAAAGCTTGAACCGACACCAGGCGAGGCTTCTAAATTGGCCGTTGCCGCTCTTCTCCAAAACATCGTTTTTGCGCTGTCTAATGCAAATGTATCAATTTTATTTGAATCTTTTGAGGAATTCCTTGGATGGACAATTTTAAGTTCACTGAAGTCGCTCAACTCCACCGATTGTTTGAAAAAGTATATAAAACACCGTACAAAACTCGCGGTTTGCTGCTTTTATCCAGTTGAAAGGAGCTATCAATAAACGTTTCAACAAATATTGGTCTCCTCAACTGGAAGAAGAATCTTATAATTCGTTTAAACAATGTGCGATCGGTGCTCAAGGATTCGGGACTTTTTACTTAAGTGACATCTGTGCACTCTTTACTCATACTGTTTTTAAAGTTGTAAAATTCTCATCTTTAATGATTAGGTTTATATCCCATTTGTGGTGAATAGTGTAAAATGCTGAAAATGCATCCATCTGGGTGCATAAAGCTTTTCTTGACTTGACTTGACTGACTATCCAACCTATTATCGCTTCACTGGATTCCCACTGCACGTATATGGATGACACGTTTGTCCTCTGTGATTCGAGTACTGATTTAGTTGGTTCACTCAATCAACGCAATGGTGCACACCCATCAATAAGGTTCACCAAAAATATCAGAGAAAAGTAAGCTGTCGTTCCTGGACCTATTACTGGTAAGACGGGAAGATGGCTCTCTTAAGAGAACCGTTTCCCGGAAGAATTAGAGAGTTGGACAATATACACACTTCCTGTTTCGTGCCTCTGAGGTGTAAACGTAACTTAGTTTGCTGCATGCATTACCGAGCCTCTAAAATCTACATCTCGGAGACGTTAGCAAACGAGAAAGAGCGCATATTTAACACACTGCTGTCGAACGATTACCCTTCCTCTTCTATCAAAAAACACGCCGTGGTTCATGAACGCAGTGAGTAGGTCATGACAGTTCCAAAAAAGATGTTTCTCACGGTTCCGTTTAACATTCAGATTCAGATCAGACTGGAACGACAGGAAAATCCTTTTAGTGTTCCTTCTTGAGCGGATCGTTGAGCCAGGAAATGATAAGGTGCAACGAGGTCTTGATGGATCTAAAAAGAAACACTCGGACCACACCCTGGTCAACCAATTACTGCCCACGTTCTCTGTACTAGCAGTCCCCGCCGTGTAGGTCGAGTGAAGTAAGGGAGACGTAGATAGAAAATGGAAAATACAGAGGAAGGAAAGTCGTTTAAATGAAGGATAACACCAAAGAGTGAGGAGAATGACAGAATATGAACTCAAAGTTGGAAATGGATATGGTCAGGAGAAGGGAAAGGTTTCGTGTTGCCACCCAAGAGCGTCTAACTGACGCTCGAAACCCTTAACCGTAGGTTCACTGACTACACTTTCTGGAAGCGAGTTCCAGCCCTCGATAACTCTGCGCGATAACCAAGTTTCCGGCCTGATCCGGTCAGAACGCGGCTTGTGTAGCTTCATGGGATGACCACGAAGACAAGGCAACCTAGTCGGGATAAATAGTCAGCTCAAGTCCGGTCCAACCTTCCCTGTTAAAATGCGGTAAGGAGTAGGTTTCATAGAAGCCGTCGGTAGCGCATTGAATACATACTCAAGCTAAGTAGAGGGTCGGGGTACGGTTTCCCCTTCAAACAATTTGGTACCTACTCTCAAAACCCTCTCGTGCGCCATTTTGTCCCGAACAAGGCAAGGCGAGCAAGCCTGGACGCAGTATTCCAGATGAGGCCGAACGAAAGCTGAGAACAGCTTCAAAAATATCGGCAGTTAAGGCCTCAAAAGAACGGCGTATCAACCACAATATTCCAAAACCCTACTTGCGGCCTTCTTCCAGTTGTCACCAGAATGCAAAGACAAGGAATGGACGACGCCCAGGTCTACCTGGTTGGAGACAAGGGGGAGTTCGACCCCACCGATCAGGTACCTCGAAGGTGAGAGAGTTGCTCCTTTACAAAGAACGGAACACAGCCTGATTAATGGGCAGCAGCCACATAGTAGACCAGTTCGAGTCTGTCCAGGGCATGCTGAATGGCTTCAGACATCGCTTTCGATCTACTGAATAGAAGGCTTTCTGCTGTAATGACAAGAACCTACCCAGCCGCAAAGTCATAGGTTCTTGCTGAGACCACCACATTTATTACTCAGCGCCTTATAGAGGTTTTACCGGCCAAGTCCGAGTCATACGTGGTATATCAATTTACTTGCACCTGTGGTGCTAAGTACCTCGGACATACGACCAGGCGTCTGTCGACACGGATAGCTGAGCACAATCCCGGGTCTCTGCGGAAAGGCACTGCCGGAAGTATCAGAAGTTCCATCCTTAAATATCTGGTTCAAAATGGACAAAAAACTCTGATCAAGGATGCTTTCAGTGTTTGCTAGACCGTACCAAAACGATATCCTAAGAGGCTTAGAAGACGCCTCCTTAAGATTGCTGAATCGATAGCGATCAACTTAACGCAACCAGAGCTTTGCAAGCAGAGGGTGTTATTGCAATCTCCAACATGGCCGTGATATAGATCCATCCGCATGGAACATTGATGACACCGAGGTTAGCAGCATTTCTCGGCTGACCCAATTTGCTTCGCGAAAAGGCCAGCGAGATCTATCAAGTGGAGTCAAATAATGTCAGTTTTTATCGAAACACAGGCTCTGCTAATTGACCCGATCAAATTACTTCTTTCCGAATAAATCGAGCTAGTTCAGACTCTAGTACTTTTGTTTCAGCTTTCTTTAATTTGTGCTTATTCAAATTATCCTTGTAAATGTATCTGCCTAATGTGAGTAGTCGAAAAGTGATATCTTTACAACCGTTTTTATTACATTCCTATGAGCATTATCCAAGAGTTTAAAAAGTGCAAGCAGCCCGCAGCGCTTACTAACCTCAAGAAATGACTGAAGTTTAACGCCAGGTTTGCAGAATCAAGGACAGAAACTTACTGGTGAATCTATGGGAGCAGGAGAATATACAAACAGAATGAAAGCACTCCGTTATAGTCCCAATTTTGAAGGAAGGCACTCGTTCGGAATGCGGCAGTCATATAGGAAGCAGTCTGATCTCAAATGCCTCTAAGTTACTTGCCTCTGTCGTCCTCCATAGAATGACTGGCACAAGTGAAAGCCAGATGCGCGAGGAGCAGTCCGCGTTTCGTTGAAATCGAGGCCGCATTGACCACATCTTTATATTACGGCAATTGCTGGAGCACCGTCATGTTTATTGGTGACAAACCGTTGTCGTATTCCTGGAAATCAAAGGGGCTTTCGATTCGGTTGACCGATTCGCCCTTTGGGACTGTCTAATGAGGAAAGATGTGCCCAAGAAATATGTAAATGTCATAAGAGTGCTGTACGCTCAGTGTGAAGGTTTACGGTAAACTTTCTCCACACTTCAATATCTCCAGCGGCATGAAGCAACGTTGCCCGCCGTCCCCTTTCCTCTTTAACTTCGCCAGTGACGAAGTAATGGAAACGGCGTTCCCCGGACACTACTTGGAAGGTGTGGACCTGCTTCCAAGTGACCGACTTCTTGGCTTGGAGTATGTCGAGGAAACTGCGCTCATCTGTGACAGCTCACGAACGTACCAAGCTGCACTGCATAAATTAACTCTGGCTGTCATGCGTTTCGGGTTACCCTTTGCACCGTTGAAATGCAAAGATCTTCTCCAAGATTGACAGGCACCCAATTCTGCGGTGACCCTTGGCGTTGACCAGATAGAAGTCGTCCAGAAATTTAAGTATCTGGGCAGCTACATTAGCGCCCGCAGAATCAAAGATGAGGTCACGAACCGTATAGCGAAAGCGCGAGGTGCTTTTGCCAAACTCCGCCACCTGTGGCGCCGGCGTCACATCACTCTCGCCCTGAAGGGTAGAGTGTACAGTGCAGCCGTTCGTTCAACTCTCCTGTACGGTTGCAAAACCTGGCCCATTAGATCAGCAGACATAAAGAGGCTTGTTACGTTCGATCATCGCTGCCTTCGGAGCATAACCCATGTCTGGTGGGAACACCGCGTGAGTAATGAGCATGTTCGGCGTCGTGTAATTGGTGCAGGAAGAGCGAGTGAACCGTTCAGCACCATTATATCACGCACCAGGCTCCGATGGCTGGTACACGTGTGGCGCATGCCAGCACACCGAATCCCGCGAAGTGCGTTGTTTGAGCGCCCGGGGTGTGGATGGAAGAAGAGGGAGGCCAAGCGATTATTTGGTCAAGATAAATGAAACGCATCGATTGGAACTTGGCGTTCGTTGATGTTTCCCGACCGCCGGGCTGGGGTCCGAAAGACGATGAACACGTTTGATTGGATGCACTAGCTGACATGGCGAGCAGCCGACTTCAATGGCGTTTGTGTTGCGAGTCTCTTTGTCCCTCTCCTCCCCAACAACAATCCTAATCCAATGCATAATGTGATTTTAGCATTATCTTACTTTTTCTAGCTTTCGTAAGCTGTAATGTTTGATCTATTATTTTTTTGTATTTCGCCACATTCACTGAGATGTGTTTTTCACCCTCGGCTGACGTGTATTGGTGATGTATGTATGTATGTATTCTCAACAGTCTGTTAGCTAGACACAGAGCCAGCCTAAAACCATGGAGATAAGGAGATAAGCAAGATTCATGGCGTCATAATCAACGTGGCATGCTAGTTGAAGGTGAGCAACACACTTCAACTAATATGCCGCAGGAAGAATGGGACATTTTGATAAAAGTAGAACGAAACATTTTTAGTTTGTTTTTCACACGCCGCTTTTGTTCTTTTTTGTCATTTTAATGTTTGTAGAATTAAACATGTGAATCAATACAATAATGTACACAATTCTACCATTGATTCCGGTTGCGGGCCATATCTTCAAGAGTGCTAAGCCATTGGCACTCCTCATCTTTGGGTCCCCATCCTGGAAGACGTACGGATCCTACAGGTGCTAGACACGACGTCAGCGATTTCATGTGCTGCCGCCAAGTGGAAGGCTGACCACCTCGCGGTCGCCTCCAGCCAGGTCCTTGACGAGCGAATAGAGCGCAATGCGGTAGACGCTCAGGTGCCATGCGTAGGACGTGACCGAGCCATCTCAACTGGCGCAACAAAACCAGTTTGTTGAAGGGAATACTCGCATTCCCCAAGATGCGACGTCGAACGTCATTACTATTAACTCGATGTTGCCACCAAACACGAGCGATCCTCCTTAAGCAACCGTTAAGGAAGGCAGAAAGACGACGCATGTCTTCCACACGAAGCGGCCAGGACTCGCACCCATACAACAATATTGAGCGAACTGATGCGCTATAAACGCGGCCCTTTAGTGAGAATGAGACGTCGCGACGACGCCACAAGTGCCTCAAATTGACAAATGCCGATCGAGCTTTAGCGATACGAAGAGAAACTTCTTTGTTGATAGTGCCGTCAGCAGAAACACAGCTCCCAAGGTAGACGAAACTATCTACCTGTTCAAGTTGTGCACCTTCGACAGTGAGTACGGGAGCAGGTGAAAGCCAATCCTTGAGCAGTACTTTACACTTCGATGAGGCGAAGCTCATGCCATACTTAGATGCTTCAACCGCCAAACGATCCAGAATGAGTTGCATACTCTGAGGATCGTCACCAAGTAAGGCGATATCATCAGCATAATCTAAGTCGGTCGCGCGCTCACCCGGTAGAAGCTCTAGGCCAAAATGTTGGAAACCTTCTAGAGCATTCGACAGAACGTCTTCGATTGCGAAGTTGAAGAGGAATGGGGACATAGGGCAGCCCTGTCGCACACCGCTATTGACAGTGAATTGCGAGGAAAGCTTGCCATAGACCCTCACTCTGCCGCATGTATGAAGGTAAAGTGCTCGTAAGATGGCGGTATATTTCTCTGGCACCCCGTTCTTTAGTAAGCAACGCCATAAAGCAGGTCGATCAACGGAGTCAAAAGCGGCACGTATGTCTAGAAATGCAATGATAGTGAGCCTGTGATAAATGTGGCGATGTTCGAGGAGCTGGCGGAGCGTGAAGATTTGATCCACGCATCCGCGGCCAGGACGGAAACCAGCTTGTTCTTCACGGTAGTATGATTCACGTACTGGGGATAGCCTGCGAAGCAGAATGGATGCCAATAGCTTAGAGGCAACCGAAATAAGACTAATCCCGCGATGATTTGCACATGAAGTGCGAGCGCCTTTCTTGAAAATCGGGATAATGACTGATTCGCCCCAAGAGGAAGGCACTTTCTCTTCATGCCAAATTTTTGCGAACAGCGCGGTCAGCTGGTTAATGATCGCCACACCGCCGTACTTGAATAGTTCCGGAGGAAGTCCGTCTAAGCCGGCAGCCTTGAAGTGCTTCAAGCGTCGAATCTCAAGGCAGACTTCCGCTTCGCTGGGTGGATTCAGAGGGACGAGCCAGGGTGGACAACAACGTGTACTGCATGTACTGATGGACGGTGGAGGCCAACTGAACTGCGAGTGAAAGTGCTCGGCGCAGCGGTCCATACGCCTCTGTTGGTTGGTGATCGGAGACTTATCCACCTCACAAATGACCTCACTGACACCAGGTTTCCTGAGGCCAGTGGACCGAATGTTGGAAAAGCCTGCGAGTGTTGCCAGAGAGGGCAGCGGTCTCCATCTCTAAAGCACGTTCAGACCACCATGTCTCGCGATCCTTGCGTAGGCTTTGCTTGAGCAGCCGGTTGGCAGAACGGCGCCGCTCGTTGCAATCTGATTCCGCGGGTATATCTTTGCGGCGTTCGAACAGCTCCAGAGAACGAGCAGAGATCCAAGCCTTCAATGGGCGTCGAGTTAGGCGGCAGCATG
Organism: Dicrocoelium dendriticum; assembly: GCA_944474145.2. NCBI lineage: Eukaryota > Metazoa > Platyhelminthes > Trematoda > Plagiorchiida > Dicrocoeliidae > Dicrocoelium > Dicrocoelium dendriticum. Next base: position 91,296,808 of record OX104064.1, on the reverse strand, counting down.
ACTGTCCGGAAATGGTCATTGCCTTCTGTATACAAGTCCAGCGTTGTTCCACTTCTTGCGGTGGATTGCAACTGAGTGCATATGCCAGTGAAGACTGATAGCTCGTCTGGACAGAGGAATCAGTTAATCTGTTTACATCAATCTTGCGGTGCTTCGTGTTTCGGGATCCACCAAAACACATACAGATTTTCGCGCAGACCAGAGCATGATCTGAGGCAACGAAGGTGGACCAAAAGGACCTGCAGTCTAGTACACTGCCGCGCCATCTGAAGCTAATTGCAAGGTGATCAATTTGAGACCACGGTTGTGTTGAAGAAGGGGACGCCACGTTGCGGAACGCTTCTTCGTACTCCTGAAGTTAGTGCTCGAAAGAAACAAACGGTTGTCTTCGCACAATGTGAGAAGTCTCTCTCCGTTATCAGAGCGGTTCTCATCGAGCGAGTGATGACCACCAGAGTGGCGTTCGTATGGTAACAGGCGGCCAACCCGTGTATTAAAATCCCCAGCAAGGATAACGACATCCGACTTTTTAGCATTAGTCAAGAGCTGTTGTAGATCCCGATAGAATTCGTCCTTGACCGAGTCGCCACTGCAGTCAGTTGGAGCGTACACGGAGATCACAAACAAGTTGTGTCTCTCTTCGCGGCGCCTGTTGATTCTACACGAACCCCGAAGCCGAACTGCACAGTCGGCTGTTAATAGGGAACCAGTCCAGTAGTGCCGCCTCGGCCTTGTCACTTAGTGCTATACCTACACCAGCCAGACCCGCTGAGGCGGCTTCTGAATCTCCAGAAAGACGCAGGTGATATCTGGCTTCGTGGTCAGTGGGGGATGTCAGTGTAAGCACAGTGCTTTGAGCTTGCAATCGGGTTTCTGAAAGGCAGCAGACATCAATGTCTAGGGAATCTAGGGTGCGCGCTAGACCGGCTTGCTGTCCAATCTGCATGAGTGTCCGAACGTTGAAGCACGCTAGACGGAACGAGGATCGGGGACAAAGGAGAGCCATACTTGGTCTGCGGCGCAACCAGAATCGCAGCCAGATTGTTGAGCACATGAATCGGGTAACGGAAAGTGAGGATTGTTAACAAACAAACAATTGGCGTGTGATGAAGTCGCGTGAAAGTGACTAGCAGAAACAGCAGCTATGAGCAAGTTGTAATACAGTCCATGGTTTTGCGAGAGGGCGTGATACTACCCGGTTGCCCAAGCCGGAGTATCGAAAATCAAGAAATCGAACGCAACTACAATACTCCAGAGTCTCCAACTACTGAGGCGATGGGGCTGTGGATCCCATCGGAGATTACGACAAGCACCCGCCGAGATGAGTCACACATTTCTGCCAAGTCATCGATTGGCCATCACAACGCTTCACTCAACCGGTTGCATAGTTTGAAGACAATATGCACCAGGGTAGATAGCCGGTATGAATACGAAAGTCATGACGAAGCTAGGTCATTAGGCTCTGCTGTATAACGATACCATGAATAAACTTTGTAAGTGCTTAAACACTAGCACTAGCACCAGTAAGACACTTGATTTTTCCTGAACAGTGGCGTCAGTTAGTTAAGTCTAATCTATGGATCACGATGTACGACAGAGATGATAATACCAGACCTGATGGAAAAAACGCTGAACTCACTGCAATAGGGAAGAGCGAGGAAAAGGTTAACTTTCTTTCAGGCTAAGCAGAAATACATTCGATCACAGATTATCGGCCGCTAAGACGATAAACGTGTCAGACCGCAACCAGTTAGTGATGGATCGGTGGTGGGGACCGCACCTGGATTAGATACAGCAGAGCTAAGTGCGGCAGAACAAGTCAGTGATAAGGCTACATGGAAAACGACTAAGGCGGAGCATGTAGTGCATTCATGCTGGATAAAACGGCACTGTGATGCTTGACCTTGTCAAGGATAGACTGAGGTGCATACGACAATTGCGCGCGTTCTAAATGGTGGACGCTAGTAGAGAAGATAAGACCGATAAGCCACAAAAGAGATTTCATAAAAATAAGACAATAAGCGACCCGAAAAGCAAATCATTAGGTCAGTTATGAAAGAACAAGAAATACAATCGGTCCTGCCGTCCTGAATCAAGTTACCATGATAATCGATAAAGGCATTGAAATAAGCAATAAAAACCATTAGAGAAGAGGACAAAAGAGCGGAAAACATCGGATGGAAGCCTTAGAATCAAAGAATCAGGTGCAAGAATAACTACTAGGTAAGGTTTCTAACAACTAAAGTGGAAACTTCAGTCCAAGTAAAATCATGTCAATATAGGCATCATGTGACCGAAGACGTGTATCTTCAGCGTTGACTGCAAAAGGCACAAAACAAAGCACAACACATTGCCTACACTAGCATGAAGCAATCCTGACATCCTCGTTTGTCCGACTCTATTTGTTACTAAATGATCGACGATGGATAACCGTCCAGAATTCCTTTTGGTGGCTGCCGTGGGATAAAGGTTGGTCCTGCCCCTATTTGGTCGCCACTTCCCGGCTATCTGGCTTGAGTCCGTTCGTGAACTAAAAGCTAGCACAACTCACGTGATTGGATATCCTGCTTGAGTCCGCAAGCTCTATTCATTCATATCACATGCTACTTGGAGGTGAGAAACACCTCAGCTATCGTGTCGCAATATAGTTGTATAATAAATATATCCGAAAAGAAACAGGATAATGGATAGCTCAACATGCAATATAAAAGAGTAAAAGCATGAAATGTTGGGAGAGAGCTGCTCCGAAACTCTCCACTACGGATGTGGTCCCATTGAGCGAAATGGCATAGGTTTGCTTCAAAGCAAACGGTGACTTCAATCGAGATGGCGTGTCACACTCCAGACATGCACTGGGTACTCCAACGCCCGGTAATGAAAAACGTGCTTTTTCACTATACTGTACCGAAAGTGAGATGGTGGTTGGAGGGGAAAGCTAAGCAAAGAGTGAGGAGGAAAAATAACTCGTAATATAAGGCTCTTGGTTATATCAATAACGTGTGCATCGTCTTTTGGACCACAACCAGGGAGTAGAAAGACACCAACTGAGGCCAGGTTCGAAATGAGAGGCGTCATTCCCCATAAGCAGGTAGTCGGTTGGCCTTCTTCCACTCGGACCCTGGTCGGACAAACGATACAGGTCAGGGAAATTGGTGTGCTGGCATGTGGGACGCCGCCGAGGCATCAGGCTCTGGTGCACGAAACAAGTGCTAAGCGCTACACTAGCTCTTCTGGCACCCAAACAAGGCGAAGAACAAGCTCCCACCTCATGCCGTGTTCCCACTAGATGTGAGCTAAACAGCAAAAGCACAATGGCTGAGGCGTTCCCCGCCTCTAGCTAACGTATAACATGATGACGATGGGAAGGAAATCAGCATCTTAGCGAAGCAGGTCTCCCAGCTGTACAGAGCGGTTAAACGACAGACCGCATCGTAGATACTACCTTTCAGGTAAAAGGTGATATCGCACCGGTGCAATAGATGATGAAGAGCTTTTGCAATACGATTCGTTCTTCATGGTTGTATGGCAGCGAAGCATCAGTTCAAATGGCTGATGTACTGCTGTTGATGATGATGATGAAGAATACAAACAGCCTTTTGAAATCTTCTGTCTGTACCTAGAAAAGAGATTTGACTAAACACTTCCAGTCATTCGCAACGCGAGTAGATAAAGCCACAATGGTGCCGCTTCGGTCTGGACATTTTTTGATGGTGACGTCATATCGTACTCAGCGTTGAGATGAAAAAAACCCTTGTTTGCTTGTTTGCCTCGGCGAACAGTATGCTGAGGGTTATGTTCGAGAGTCAGCCGCCGCATATCAGTCTCCAGGTAAAAGTTCCTGAGGGCTCCCCCTTGGAGGAGGTTTCTATAACGGTGGATCAAGTGCGCCGACTTCTGAGGGAAGTAAATCCCAATAAAGCTGCCGGTGGGGATGCTATTCATCCCAAACTGTTGTACGAGTTGGCTGATGAACTTTGCCGTCCGATTACACAACTTTTTGCGAAGTCTACGCAGCTGCTCTCTACCCAAAGCCTGGAAGGAGGCTATTGTTTTGTCCCATTTTTAAGAAAGGTGATAGACACCCTGATAACTATAGACCAGTCAGTTTGACGAGCGTGCTGGTCAAGTTATTGGAAAAAACTCGTGAGGGACGCTCTCGAAGGACACTTGAAAGCGTTTGAGTTGCTTAATCCTTCTCAGCACGGCTTTCGTAATGTCTATGCATACCTTACTAACTTGTTAACCGCTCGTGAAAAACTGGGCCGAAGCCGTTGATTGCGGAAAGGCAGTAGACGTGCTGTTCATTGACATTTCCAAAGCTTTTGACATCGTTCCACATTCGCGCCTTTTGTACAAGCTGAATTCCTATGGTATTTCTGGACCAGTCTTACGATGGATTTCAGCTTTCCTAATCGGAAGGGAAGTGTGTGGGCGGGTGGGTTCAAGCATGTCCTTCCGCCAATGTGTTCTCAGTGGCGTTCCGCACTGTTCGGTTCTTGGCCCCCTTCTCTTCACTTTAAACGCTAATGACCTACCTGATGAATTGGGTGTGCCATCCCTGATGTTTGCGGATGACTTGGAACTCTGGTTCACGATAGACAATCCAGACCCTCTCCTTCGATATCTGCTGCTTATCGGAGACCCGCCTGCAAGACTCGAGCTCTGTGCTCACTCTGCTATCCCCTTCAGGTGACACTAGCAGCACTTTCTCATTGCGTCTATCCTGTGACGATGAAGCTTCGAGCACCGGCCAAGCCGGTGTTGGTATTGCCCTGAGTCCCACCGCTGAAACTGCTCTGGTTGATTGCATTCCAATCAGTAGCCGGATGTGTGCGATCCGATTGGCTGGATCGTTCAAAACTTGGAAGTCGCGTGGGACTAACAGGTGTCTATTCGTTATCGCTGCCTGTGCACCCACAAACTATAGCGATGACTCGGTAAAAGACGGCTTCTATCGTCAACTGAACGAGCTCCTTAGCCACAGAAGAAGCTCGGACACTGTACTGCTGGCGGGGGATCTGAGCGCTCAAGTTGGGAAATTATCCACTGATGAGCTGCATTTGGGCGGCCAACATGGTGTAGGCTCCCGTAATGATGACGGTGAGCGGTTACTTCATTTGTGTGAGGATGCTCGCTTATTTCTTGCGAACACTAATTTCCGACACAGCACCCACGGGAGGGTGACTTGGCGCCCACCAGCCTTGGACACAAATCGATGTCATTGCGATAACTTACCGCTGGAGAGGCTGCATCCAGAACTGTCGCTCGATTTGGAGCACAGACGGACATTGATCATGCACTTGTAATTGCTGACCTGTGGATGCGCTTTGGCGGACGCCCATGACGACGTTGTGAGCGCATTGACACCAGCCAACTGACAAAGCCAGCTGTTCTGAATGCCTATCAAAGTACGCTGTCATGCGAGTTGGATAAACGCTCACTGGATGCAATTGAAGGTCACTGGTCTCATTTTCACCGGACCTTACTAGTAGCAGAAAAATCCTCATGTGGTAAGTTTACTAGCCAACATAGACATTGGGTCTCTTCACAGTCTCTGGAACTTATCGATGCTCGCCGGCATTTTCGGCTGGAAGCGAACACAATGAAACTCGCAAAGAGCTTCGGGCAAAACTCCGTGCTAGCCTGAAGAGAGACCGCGAATCCTGGTTGTCTCATCATGCATCAGAGATGGAAATGGCCGCTGCCCTTGGTAACCATCGTAAGTTATTCCGTCTGATACGGGAAACGGGCAGCAGGAGACCTGGTGTTAGTGAAACAATTTGTGACGAGAGTGGACAGCCTATCCACAACTTGTCAAAACGCTTGGAGCATTGGGCTGAGCACTTTGAAAGGCAATTTAATCGGCCGGAATTGTTAGATTTCTCGCCGGCCACTGATCGCCCCGCTCCGTGAGCTGTCCCTTTGGATCCACCCTCTCGCTCAGAAGTCGAACGTGAGATCGGACTGTTGAAGTTCAATAAAGCCGCGGGACCAGATGATCTTCCTCCAGCCCTCTTCAAATTCGGGGACCTACTCTTGTGGATGATTTACACGAGTTACTAGTCAAACTGTGGAAGCAGGAAACTGTCCCAACCGACTGTAGCCGCTCCGTCATAGTCCCAATTTTCAAGGGAGGTTCACGATCGAAATGCTGCAGCCATAGAGGAATCAGTCTGACCTCCATCGCCTCTAAATTGCTTGCCTCTGTTATCCTTAACAGACTGACTCGCACTCGTGAAAGCCAGATTCGTGAAGAGCAAGCCGGGTTTCGTCGGGGTCGTGGCTGCATTGACCACATTTTTACCTTGCGTCAGTTGTTGGAGCACCGTCACATATATTGGCGGCCCACCGTAGTCGTGTTCCTCGACATCGAAGGTGCATTCGATTCGGTGGATAGACTTGCACTTTGGGACTGTCTACTCAGGATAGGTTTACCTGAGAAATATGTAAATGTTATCTGAGCATTATGTGCGCGTAGCACGGGCAGAGTGAGAGCTTACGGCAAACTCGCCACCCTTTAATATCTCCAGCGGTGTGAGACAAGGATGCCCGCTGTCACCTTTCCTCTTCAACTTCGTTATTGACGAAGTCATGGATTTTGCGTTTACAGGACATGACTTGGAATGTGTGGAGCTACTCCCAGGAGAACGACTTCTCGACTTGGAGTATGCAGACGACATTTCCCTAATCTGTGACAGCTCCCAGACGTGCCAAGCGGCACTGGACAGATTAGTACTAGCTGTCCGTCATTTCTGCCTTTGCTTCGCACCCTCGAAGTGCAAAGCGTTCCTCCAAGATTGGTCTGGACCGCCTCCTTCGCTGACCCTTAGTGGGGATCAACTAGAAGTCGTTCAGAAATTCAACTACCTGGGAAGCTGTATCAGCGCCCGTGGGATTGAAGATGAGATCACGAACCGTATAGCAAAAGCTCGGGGCGCTTTTGCTAACCTTCGCCACTTATGGCGCCGGCGCGACATCACTCTTGCCCTGAAGGGTAGAGTGTACAATGCGACAGTACATTCGACCCATATGTACGGTTGTGAAACCTGGCCCCTTATAGCAACGGACCTAAAGAGGCTAGTTACGTTCGACCACCGGTGCCTTCGCAATTTAGCTCACATCTGGTGGGAACACCGCGTGAGTAACGAGCGTGTTCGACGGCTTGTTTACGGCACAGGAAAAAAAATGAACCGCTCAGCACCGTTATTTCATGCACCAGGCTCCGATGGTTTGGCCACGTGTTACCCATGCCAGCCCACCGACTCCCGCGACGTGCGTTGTTTGCGCGCCGGGGGTGTGAATGGAATAAGAGGAGAGGTGACCAAGCGATGACTTGGTCGAGAGTAATGAAGGCCCTCACTTCTGAGTTGGCCTTGGTTAGAGCGTCTCGGCTCCCTGGTTGGGGTCCGAAAGACGATGAACACGTTTGGTTGGACACACTTACTGACATGGCAAGGGGCCGACCTCATTGGCATTCGTGCTGTGAGTTTCTTTGTCCCACCCCATCCCACTTAGCCTCCTTCCCCCCAACCACGATCTCATTATTTAACCTTATATAATTTTGCATAGTAATTTTTTTCGATGCACAGTAGCCGGCTGGTAGCTTACCGGAACGATGCGCATCCGTTGCTGGTAGCTCAGCGGGCTTCCACCAGTTGCTTTTTTTCTCCTTTTTTCTTTGTATTGCGGCACAGTAGCTGAGATGTTCCCCACCTCTGGCTAACGTGTACGGTGATGTTGAGACACGATCCGTTTGGTCCACTGACCCTACAGGGACTCTGGATAGACTTTGGGACTGGTCAATTTTGTGGCAGTTGCCCGTTTACTTAGCGAAATGTTCCGTTTTACGCGTTGGTCCGAATGACCCGCCGACGCGTTATTTGCTTGGCGAGAACGAGGTACCGCGAGTCCAACTCCAATCTGACCTCTGTGTTTTGCTGTCATCCGACTACTTCCAGTGAACACTGGACGACAGCTTCGCGCAAAGCTTCCAACATGATGATGATCCGCAGGTCATTCGGGATCATGACCACCGCAATGTTCGTTAGACTGTTTTCAGCTTTTGTAAGGCCGCAATTGGAATACTGCGTTCAGACTTGTCCTCCATGCCTGGTTCGTGATAAAATGGCAATTGAACGAGTCCTACGGTCCGGGACGAAAATGGTGCACGGATTAAAGAAGCTGACGTACCCAGAGAGGCTAGGTAAATTAAGTATGTTTCCCATGTATTACAGGCGGCTTGGTCCTCACATATCGTATATTGATGGGTCAGATTGGTTCTTATTTGACTGGACTGTTTCGCCCAACTCGAGTGCCCACCCTTCGTGGCCACCCATTAACGTTGCACAAACCTCGGTCTGACTGGGTTTGGGCCGCTTTTCGGTTATCGCGTAGGGTCATAGCTTATTGGAACGCATCGCCTGCAGGCGTCGTGATGGCACCGACGATGAAAGAGTTCGAGCATCAACTTGACGCTCTCGGTCTGCAGTTTAAAGTCTTCCCCTTCATGCCTTGAACTTTTCTTCGTCTACTACGGCCTACGCTTCTTTAACTCATTTTAACTTACACCTTGATATGGCCTACGATATTCGATAAGCTTGTCTTCTCCTCTGTTTCCCTTCCTTTACTGACACTACTGTTTTCTTTTATTCTTCACGTGGCTGGCACAGCGGGGACTGCTAGTGCAGGGCTCGTGGGCATTGTTTGGTTGACCATGTGAATCTTGTGTGTTGATTTGGCTCTCCTTTGACACATCAAGGCACCGGTTTCCCTGTTGGATCAACGACGTTTTCCAAGGTGGAACATTCGCGGGAATTTCCTACTGTTCCGGTCCCACTTGAACTTAAGGCTCTGGCTGATATCCTTCAGTATCCTGTACCGGGGTTATTCAACCAATCTCTTCAAGAAGGCAAGGTGCCACGTGATTGAAAGAACGCGACTGTTGCTGTCATCCACAAGGGGGGTGCTAAGTCAGTGCCTCTTAACTATAGACCTGTTAGTTTGACCAGCATCATGCTGAAACGCTTGGAAAAGCTTATAAGGAACAAGATCTGTGAGCACTTGACTGAGCACAAGTTCAAGCGGGACTGGAACAATAGCATTATCCCGTGAGTGTTCCTTCTTCGGCGGGTCGTTGAACCAGGAGTTGACGGACTTTGAAATACTGATGGACCTAAAACAAAGACCGCATCACACCCTGTCCAACCAATTAATGCCCACGTATCCTGTTTTAACAGTCCCTGCTGGGCCGCTTACGTTAAATAAAAAAGAGAAAAAAGTAAACTCAGAAGGCAAAAGAGAAAGTGGAAAGTGCTAAGCAAGTGGAATACCAAGATATTTGAGTCATTAAAAAACAACTAAAAAGTGAAGGTGAGTCAGCTAGGAAAAAGAAAAGGTTCGCTGTTGCCACCCAAGAGCATCGAGCTGGCGCGCAAAACCCTTAACGGTAGGTTCCCTAACCACGTGATCTGGAAGGGAATCCCAGCGATCTATAACTCGGCGCGACAGACGAGTTTCCGTCCTAATCCTATCAGACCATGGTTTATGCAGTTTCAGTGGGTGACGGCGGAGATTAGGTAATGTAGCGGGACTAAATAGCCCTGACAAATCCGGGCCAATCTTACCCGTCAAAATACGATAAGTGAGAATCAGGTCCCCTCTTATCCTTCGGTAGTGCATGGAGTACATCCCCAAACTGAGCAAGCGTTCAGGATACGTCTGTCCCCGTAGACCCTGCACTAACCGAGTGCCCACTCGTAACACCCTCTCCAAGTCCATTTTGTCTCGGTTAAGATATGGTGGACAAGCCTGAATACAATATTCCAGGTGGGGTCGGACGAATGCCGAGAACAGCTTCACAAGCAAATTGGCCGTTAGGATTCCGAAAGAGCGGCAGATAAACCACATCATACGAAACCCTCGACAAGCAGCCTTCTTCCAATTGTCGCCAGAATGAGGTGCTGATGCGTGTACGACTCCTAAATCAACCTGCTGTGTGACAACATGGTGGGAGGTTTAGCAGCTCCGATTCGGAGAAGAGAGCACTTCGCCCTATTTATGGGCATCAACCATAAGATAGACCATTCCCAGAGCCTATTCAAGGCACGCTGAATTGCCTCAGGACCCCCGGAATATCTACAATATTCCAGAGCTTAAGGTCGTCAGCAAATATTAGTAATGACACCCCTAGCTCTCCCGGCAAGTCATTTACATAGATCGCGAACAACAATGGCCCCAATACCGACCCTGCGGAACGCCACTAAGGACAGCTTGCCTGAGCGAAAGGCTACGCCTCACCCCTACGCATTGTTCCCTCCCCTCAAGGAAGGCAGACACCCATTGAAGGGCGCGACCAGATATCCCGTATGATGTGGAACAGTGTCAAAACCTTTCGAAAAGTCCACGAATAGCACGTCTACAGCGTGGCCACTGTCTACCGCTTCGGCCCAGCTTTCACGAGCTATAAGTAGATTAGTCTGACATGAAAATCCCTTTCGGAATCCATGTTGCGCAACACTGAGAAGGTTGAATCTATTCAGGTGGTTCTCCACTGAATCCCTTATCAGCTTCTCGAACAACTTGACTACTACGCTTGTCAAACTGACAGCCGGTAGTTCGCGGGTAGAGCGCTGTCACCGCCCTTAAAAGTCGGACAGATGATTGCCTCCTTCCATTCCGAACGTAGGATGCAGCTGTCCAGCGATGTTGAATACACGCATGTGAGAGGACCACTCAGCTCAGTGGCCAATTCATGCAACAGCTTCGGATGAATTGAATCAGGACCGGAAGCTTTAGAGGGATTAATGCCTTGCAGTAGCTCCAAGACCTGAGTCTCCGTTATGCTAAATTCAGCTAAGCAAGAATCCTCTACTTTGAAACCAATTCAACCTATGGTAAAGAGATCTCCCGAGCAAAGACCCCAGTATACTGCGCACAATCTAAGCAGAGCAGAACAGCATGTTTTTCTTAAAAGAAGTCTTGTCTTACCAATTTATTGTGCTTTTTAGCCGAGATTACCCAATGTCTTGATAGTGGGATGTCAGTAAAGGTGTGCTATTTGGACTTCACTAAAGCCTTCGACTCAGTGAATCATTGATTTTTAATTGAGAAGGTGACATGGTTTGAATTGCTTCCTCAACTATTACTATGGCTCTCTAAATTCTTACGTGGAATGACATTTAGAGTCAGGGTTGGGGAAACGAGTTCTAGTGTTGGCCATGCGTGCAGCGGTGTCCCCCAAGGTTCGGTACTGGGTCCATTGTTGTTTCTTATGTTTATAAATGACCTGGCTCCTCTTCTTGAGTATCCCTGCCATATCATCGCAGATGACTTGAAGCTAGTCAGTGGGGGAAACCGAGCGACATTGGCTGAGGACATCATCACTGTAGTGAATTGGTCGAGCCAATGGGATCTACCTCTAAATGCCAATAAATGTCAACTATTGACCACTAGTGGCAGCAGAATTGCAGTTGAATCTCCTGCAGGATCTCTATCATTGCGGTGTACTGATGAAGCGATCTAGGTGCCATCGTAGCGAACCATTTTAAGCCTTCGGCACAGTGTCGCCATGCTGCCAATAAAGCGCGACAAGTTATTTCGTCTTAGGAGAGCGCTGAGTAACACTAAAGCAGAAGTATTCTTGCCGTTATATAAAGTAGTGGTTAGGCCACAGCTGGAGTATTGTGTTCAGGCCTGGGCACCGTACCTCCGGAGTGACGCCATTTATATAGAAAAGATTCAGAAACTTGCGACCAGGATGATCGAAGGTCAACGAGGGAAGTCGTACGAAGTTCGTCTAAGTAGCTTGGGATTATTTTTCTTGGAATGGCGTAGATTGAGGGGATTTGATAAATACGTTTAAGATCATCAAGGGACTTAGTGGTATTAGTCCCACCCATCTGTTTGAGTTGGCTACGTCAGACCATCTGCGCGGGCATCGCCTGAAGCTTAAACATCATAGAGCTCGTTTGGACATCAGGGCAAAGTTTTTTACGAACCGAGTAGTTAACTTCTGGAATAAACTTCTTTCTGATTTAGTGGAGTCTGAGACTGTAGAAGCCTTCTAAAGGGGCTTAGATGATTGTTGGTCTATCCTTTTTCCAGGGATATTGTAATTGTACCGGAATATGTAGTGTATTTTCATGCTGACACATGAACGTGCAAAGATTGCTCTTGTTCTTGCTTCATTCCTTTGCGGAAGCAGGAAGAGACAATCCAACGTCGACGTGCCGGGGGCCGCTTCACTTACCGGCACAATAACTGGACGCTCGTTAGGCGGAAGCCTCCATCGTGCGTTTGACCTGACCTGACAAAGCCCCTCCAGGCCATTTTTTCAGTACACAAATTAGCCACTCCCTAATGAAAGCCATCAGACCTAAAAGCCCGGCGTGCAGCTGGCGAGCAAGGTCCCCGGTTCCTCAGTTTCCAGGTAGTCAGCTGGCGGTCCTTTTCCGCCCTGCACTTTCGTTCGGCCCCATCTGGAATACTGCGTCCAGGCTTGCCCACCCTGCCTTGTTCGGAACAAAATGGAGCTCGAGAGGGTTTTGTGAGTAGGTACCAAATTGGTCGAGGGGTTACGAGGGCAATCGTACCACGAGCGTCTACTTAGCTCGGGTATGTATTCAATGCACTACCGACGGCTTCGAGGAGATCTAATCCTTACTTACCGCATTGTAACAGGGAAGGTTGGACCGGACTTGAGCTGGCTATTTAGCCCGGCTAGATTGCCTTATCTTCGCGGTCATCCCATGAAGCTACACAAGCCGCGTTCTGACCGGATCAGGGCGGAAACTCGGTTATCGCGTAGAGTTATCGAGCGCTAGAACTCGCTTCCAGAAAGTGTAATCAGTGAACCTACGGCTAAGGGTTTCGAGCGTCAGTTAGACGCTCTTGGGTGACAACACGAAACCTTTCCCTTCTCCTGACCATATCCATCTTCAAACTTTTAGTTCTTGTTCTGTCATTCTCTTCACTCTTTGGTGTTATCCTTCATTTAAATGACTTTCATTCCCCTTTATCTTCCATTTACTTTCTACTTCTTTCTTACTTCACGTAACCCACACAGCGGGGACTGCTAGTGCAGGCAACGTGGGCGGTAATTGGTTGACCAGGGTGGGTTTCGTTTCAGATCTATCAAGACCTAGCACCTTATCATTTCCTGGCTGAACGATTTGCTCAAGTATGAACTCTCAAGGGATTTTCCTATCGTTCCAATCCATCTGAATCTGAATCTAGAACCTATCCTACTTTTGCACGACCCAGGGCTGATCATGCCGAAGTCTTCCAGGTAGTACTTAGTAACGTGTTTATCCTGAGGAAAGATGTGCGTGGTGAGTCGGTTCGTAGACAAATCTCGTCCAGATCTACTTATTTTCACTGAAACGTGGCTGCCTGAGGAATTCACAGATGGCGAAGTATATCTGCCTGGCTACGCACTGTTCCGCGCTGACCGCTACATTTTCCGTCAACGGAGTGATGTAGCTCTATGTGATTTACCACATCGACGTATTGAAGACCAGGTTCTTTCAGTCTCTCGGCAATTCTCTCGAGGCTCTCGCAGCCTTGAATTGCGCTTCCTCGGTTCAAGTTACGGTCCTGTTAGTGTATAGAAGCCCTATGAGCACCTCCAGTGGAATAATTGGGTTTATACGCGCTCACTTTGCGAACAAGTGTCTGGTGCTGGGAGACTTCAACCTCCCAGAGGTTTTCTGGGCTTATCTATCTTGCAGTTCGGCGCTGGGATCGTTCGGTACAGAACTGCTGGACTTGACGCTACAGGTACCACTGTACCAGTTCGTGGACCTACTCACTAGGTACATGAGCCATTGGCAGCCGTCCATTTTGATTTGTTTTTGCTAAGCCATTTGACTTTGTAAATGACATTACCTCCGACTCGTCTCTTGGCGCCAGCGATCATATTCGCTTATCTTTCCAGTGCACCCTTATCAGGCCTTACCAAGCTACTACCAGTTGGTATCCTAACACTTGGACCGCGAACTTCCAAGCGATGCGAGATAAAGCTAGGTCATCGCCTTGTGATATCTAAGACCGACACTGTTCACAGCCTGGGAAAAACTTAAGGCTCACCTCGTCGACATCACTGCGCCTCACATCCCACTGGTGAAAAGAAGGGAATCGAGAGCGCAGTCTCCGTGGATAGACTCCGCGGGGAAGGGCCTGCTAAAGAAGTGGTCTAGAGGCTAGCGAGTATATCGAGCAGCACGTTTGACAAGTATCGGTTGGTTTGAAATGAGCGCAAGCTACATCTTAGATTGTCCCGGCTTCGGTATGAAAAGGGCTTAGCTGATACTGCCTCGACAAATCCCAAGAAATTCTTCGCCTACGTTAAACGTCGCTGTGGTGTAAATTCGCCCATACCACCGTTGCTTTGAGGAGATGGGACCCATGCCTATAGCGACTATGACAAGGCATGCGTGCTTGGTGAGCAGTACTCAAGCGTCTTTGTCCGCGAAACAAATACGCCATGTAGAGAACTAGCTTCAAGAGTCTCTGAGGATTCTTGTTTGGATGCAATTCCTGTAACTGAGTCAAGTTCTCCGGTTGCTGAGGGCGGTGAATCCAAATATGACTTCCAGGCCAGATTCTGTTCATCCAAATTTGCTGCACGCATTGGCAGTGAGACTCAGTGGACCTCTGCCTTGTGTTCCAGAAGTCACTCAACAGCTGTCTTACCTACCGAATGGAAGGATGCTGTTGTCTGCCCGATTTTCAAGTGCGGTGACAAAGACCTACCGGATAATTACAGACCTGTCAGCTTGAGTAGCGTGATCGTTAAGTTACTTGAATAATTACTACGAGATACAGTAGAGAACCACTTGAATAGATTTAACCTACTTCACGTCAGGCAACATGGTTTTCGCCAAGGATTTTCGTGTCAAACAAACTTGTTGGTAGCTCGTGTGAGCTGGGCTGTAGCCTTAGACAGTGGACATGCGATGGACGTGGTGTTCCTTGACTTCGCCAAGGCCTTTGACACTGTCCCTCATTCGCGACTCTCACTGAAATTGAGGTCTTATGTAATATCTGGTCGTACTCTCCAGTGGTTGTCAGCTCTTCTGGATGGACGGGAACAGTGTATTCGTGTGGGAAGCAATGTTTCGTTTCGACAAGCTGTCCTTAGCGGCGTTTCGCAAGGCTCTGTCCTAGGTCCGCTGCTGTTCTCAGTCTTCGTGAATGACTTGCCGGGGAAGCTTGAGGTACCATCGCTCTTATTTGATGATGACCTTGAACTCTGGAATATTGTTGATATCCCTGGAGGTCCTGTGGCTCTTCAACGGCCTCCGGATAGACTGGCTTGCCGAACAACCTCGTGGGGCCAGCTAGGTAGTTCGGGATTTTCCCGTTCCAGCGAATAATTCGACGGCAGTGTTGCAGGACCTGATAGGTTTTCGCCTGGCAAGCGTTCTCCCTATATAAAGCTATATATGTTCGTTTAACAACCCTGCTACGTGGCGGATGTGACTCTCCACTAACTAAAGTCATTGCCCCTTGCTTCACTCCAATGGAGCATTTTTATTCCAGCTGCCAGATGCTATCATCTTGGGGAGGATTGGGCCTCTGTTTGATACTTGACCAAATGAAAGGTGTATGAACCGAGTAATCGGTCACCGGCTCCCCATGGGCGCGATACCCTGAATTCGCCCCGCTACCCTGCGGGTAGGCTATTGAGTCAAAGGCTTGGGGTGGCGGTCCCCTAAGACTACCCTCTACTTCGGCCTAGGCAACCGGGTACTATCTCGCCTACTGATGAACCATGGAACTAAACTGTACTCTTCGCTCTACTGATGCTTGGATCTCGTGCTACTACTGCAAACACTCTTCCATCACACGCCACTCGCTTATATACTCTTTCCATGTATCATTTTTCCCCGTTTTTGTCTGTTCAATCAATTATGAGCAGCATTACTTCCTTCGATATCACTGTTGCCGCTCCATCCTCTGACACAATCACACAGCGGCAAACTGGGATTGAACAGTCCCGGATTCTCCCCTCTCCGCAACCGAAGACACAGTTCAACTTGGCGGCGTTCAGTGTGCGCACCTTAAAACAGATTGGGCAGTAAGCTGGTCTCACGCGCACTCTAGAAACTCTTGTGATTGATGTCTGTTGTTTGTCAGAAACACGACTTCAGGATTCCAGCACAGTCTACCCATTCTCGTCACCAATTTACCATTATACTCGTTTCCACCTTCGAGTTTCTGGTGACGCCGAGGCTACCTCTTCTGGGCAAGCTGGTGTTGGGGTCATCATTAGTGCCAGAGCCGGAGCTGCTCTTCTCGAATGGATGCCGATCAACAGTCGCCTTTGTGCTGTCAGGCTCCATTGTTCGTGCAAGGTTAACAGGCGTCGAGAAGATAAACGTGCTATTTTTGCAATCTCCGCCTATGCTCCCGCTGAATGTAACCCAGATACCGTCAAGGACCAATTCTATCAGAATCTTCATGATTTTGCTCTTAAAGGCCCTCAGAACGGACGTCATTATTGTGGCGCGGCATTTCAACTTGCGTGTTGGTCGTTTGTTACCAAGCGAACGCCATCTTGGAAGCCCGCATGGATACGACAACTTTCGCTCACACAATGTTGCAAGACTACTCAGTTTGTGTGCTGTCCACCAACTTTACCTCTCCTGCACGAACTTTCGCCACCCCAGACGTCACTACACTACCTGGCACGCTCCATCATCTGCTCAACTTTGGTCACAGATTGACCACATCGCCATAAGTCATCACTGGCGTGGCAGTATTTGGGACTGCAGATCTTATTGGTCAACATGCGTGGAAAGTGATCATGCGCTAGTGCGTGCGCCCGTTTGCATGCGTTTCGGTGGCTCGCCTTGGACTAGACAAACTCGACTTAACTCTGGTAAACTAGATGACCCCGCCGTGCGATCGGAATATCAAAAGCAGCTTCGTGAGAGCCTTACTTCGCGTCCGCGAGACGTTGATCAGCATTGGTCGCGATTGCAACATATTATGTTTCCAGCGGGTTTATCCAGTTGCAGTCTTTCTCGTTACACAGCTAAAGTTGGGTCTCGGCCACCTCCGCGGAAGTTCTCGACTATCGGCGAACTTTACCCATCAGTGTAGAGCACACTGAGTTCCGCCGTTCTATTTCTAGACAACTCAAAGTGGGTCTTCGCCGTGATCGTGAATCCTGGTGGTCCAAACAGGCCAAGGAAGTGGAAGTTGCTACCTCTGCTGGTAATAGCCGCATGTGGTTTTATCTCATCAGATCCATCGGACGCAAAGTTCAGCACATCAGCCCATTCCATCGCAATGAGGCTGAACCTTACCGTGGTGCGATGGTTTGCGTGCCTCAGAGATCCATTGAGCTATTCTGGGTGGTGCTTTTTTGCACCTCCAGAACCACTCATACCAGATTGGTCAATGGTTAGAGGCCAGACAAACTCAGCCTCCTGGTCCTCCAGGTTGGGGTTTGAATGGGGTGGCTCCTCATTTCATAAAACGGGCTCTGTAGTCCAGTGCCAAAACCCGCTGCCTTGCGGTAAGGTTTTTGAACCCAAGGCTTTGGTTGAGAACCCTAATCGTTCTCCTGTCTAGGCCTGGGCAACCTGACAGTATTCTGCCCACGCAATACAATGAACCTTTCCTACAACAATTTCTTGATGCTCTGGCCGCCGCAGAGGATAATAAACGGCGCCCTATCTGCTGCATCGAGCAGGGTGGATAGGGGTTCGGATGCTACTGCTCAGGCCTTCCCGTCTTCTCATACCCCTTCTTGCGCTTCTGCATCCTTATTGTCCCGCTCCAAATTTACTTATATCCCCCTACTTTCAATCCCCCAATTCTTGGCCCTCCCCCAGCTTACTTCAATAGTCGCTTGTCTTCTAATTTCAAATCACACACAATCGCAGGGCCTCGCTCCAATCCAGTCGCCAAGTCCATGTTCAACCAAGCGGACAACGTTAGTTCATCCGTTTCCCTTTAGAGTCCTCGTGTCTCGCTAAGACTGGCATGCCTCAACGTGCGCACTTTGCTGCAGATTGGCCAACAGACAGCACTTGCCCGCACACTAGAGACCCTATCGATCGATATTTGCTGTTTATCAGAAACCCGCCTGCAAGGTTCGAGCTCCGTGCTTACCCTGAGATCTCCCACATGCGACACTGGCGGCACATTCTCATTGCGGCTGTCTGGCGATGATGCAGCTTCAAATGCCGGTCAAGCTGGCGTCGGCATTGTTTTGAGTCCCCGGGCTGAAGCTGCCCTGATTCATTGGATCCCAGTAAACAATATGATGTGCGCCGTTAGATTAGCTGGTTCGTTCCTTGCTACGAAGTCGCGCGGGGACAAACGGTGCCTGTTTATCATTGCGGCCTACTCCCCTACAAGCTGTAGCACTGATTCGGTAAAAGATAATTTCTATCAGCAACTTCACGAGCTCCTTCGTTATAGAAGAAGCACGGATACTGTGGTGTTGGCTGGCGACCTAAACGCCTAAGTCGGAATATTGTCCTCTGATGAGCTTCATCTGGGCGGCCAACATGGTGTGGGCTCCCGTAATGATAATGGTGAGCGATTGCTACAGCTGTGTGAAGATGCTCGTCTCTTTCTCGCAAGCACTAACTTTCGACACAGCACCCGCAGAAGCGTGACTTGGCGGCCACCAGCCTCGGACCAGCCATGGACGCAAATCGATCATATCGCGATCAATTACCGCTGGAGAGGCTGTGTCCAAAACTGTCGCTCGATATGGAGAACGAGTGTGGACTCTAACCACGCACTTTTCTGTGCCGACCTTCTGATGCGTTTCGGTGGACGTCCGCAACGTCGATGTGAACGGATTGACACTAGCCAGCTGGCGAAGCCAGATGTTCTGAATGTGTACCAAAGTGTGCTGACATCTGGGCTGAGTAAGTGCCCACTAAACACCGTTGAAGAGCACTGGTCGCATATTCGTCAAGCGTTGCTGTTAGCAGGCATGTCTTCATGTGGCAAAGCAAATTGCCAAACCAGACATTGGGTCTCTACACAGTCTCTGGAACTTATGGATGCTCGCCGACGTATTCCGGCTGGAAGCGAATACAATGAGGCTCGCAAAAATCTCAGGGCAAAACTACGGGCTAGCCTGAAGATGGACAGCGAAACCTGGTGGTCACATCGTGCCTCTGAGATGGAAACAGCCGCTGCCGTTGGTTGTCATCGTAAGTTATTCCGTCTGATACGTGAAACAGGCAACAAGAGACCTGGTGTTAGCGAGACCATACGCGACGAGAGTGGCAGCCGATCCACAGTCTGTCAAAACGCTTGGAGCGTCGGGCTGAACACTTTGCAAAGCAATTTAACCAACCTGAGTTATCGCTTTCTTCTTCGGGCATTAAGCGCCTTTCTCTCTGGGCAGTCTCCTTGGATCCGCCCTCGCGCGCAGAAGTCGAATGTGAGATCAGGTTGTTGAAATTGCATAAGGCCGCAGGGGCAGATGGAATTCCCCCAGTCCTCTTCAACTTGGGGGGACCTTTTCTAGTAGATGATTTACACGGGTTGTTAGTAAAACTTTGGGAGCAGGAGACAGTCCCGACAGACTGGAACCGCTCCGTCATTGTCCCAATTTTCAAGGGAAACTCCCGTTTGGGATGCGGCAATCATAGAAGGATCAGTCTGATTTCGATTGCCTCTAAATTGCTTGCCTCTGTCATTCTCCACAGACTGACTGGCACTTGTGAAAGCCAGATTCGTGAAGAGCAAGCCGGATTTCGTCGAGGTCGGGGCTGCATCGACCACATCTTCACCTTGCGTCAAGTGCTGGAGCACCGCCATGTTTATTGGCGACCCACCGTTGTCGTGTTTCTTGACATAAAATGTGCCTTCGACTCAGTCGATCGATGTGCCCTTTGGGACTGTCTGCTGAGGAAAGGTGTGCCTGATAAATATGTAAACATTATCAAAGCGCTGTACGCGCATAGATCAGGCAGGGTGAGGGTTTATGGCAAATTGTCACTACCCTTCAGTACCACCAGCGGTGTGAGACAAGGTTGCCCGCTGTCACCTTTCCTCTTCAACTTCGCTGTTGATGAAGTCATAGAAACAGCGTCCGCTGGACACGACCTAGAAGGTGTGGGGCTACTTCCTGGTGAGCGACTTTTTGACTTGGAGTATGCGGACGATATTGCCCTAATCTGTGACAGCCCCCAAACATGCCAAACAGCACTGGACCGCTTAGCACTGGCTGTCAATCGTTTTGGGCTATGCTTTGCTCCATCGAAATGCAAACTACTTCTCAAAGATTGGCAGGGACCCAACCCTGCGCTAACGCTTGGTGGTGATCTGCTAGAAGTCGTTCAGGAATTCAAGTACCTGGGCAGCTATATTAGCACTCGTGGGATTGAAGATGTGGTTACGAATCGTGTAGCAAAAGCTCGAGGTGCTTTTGCCAATCTCCGCCACCTGTGGCGCAGACGCGACATTACTCTCGCCCTGAAGGGCAGAGTTTACAACGCAGCCGTCCGTTCAACTCTCCTATATGGCTGTGAAACCTGGCCCATCAGGTCGACAGACATGAAGAGATTCGTCACGTTCGATCATCGCTGCCTTCGCAGCTTAGCTCATGTCTGGTGGGAGCACTGCGTGAGCAATGAGCGTGTTCGACTTCGCGTATTTGGTGCAGGAAGATCGAGTGAACCGCTCAGCACCATTATATCACTCACCAGGCTCCGATGGCTGGGCCACGTGTTGCGCATGCCAGCACACCAACTCCCGCGACGTGCATTGTTTGCGCGTTGTGGGTGCGGTTGAAAGAGGAGGAGGGGAGGCCAAGCGATGACTTGGTCGAGAGAAATGAAAACCCTCACTTCGAAGTTGGCCTCGGTTGGTGCATCCCGACTGTCTGGCTGGGGTCCTACAGACGGTGAACACGTTTGATTGGACACACTTGCTGATATGGCTTGGAACCGATCCCAATGGCATTTGTGTTGTGAGTTTCTTTGTCCATCCCCCTCCTGCTTAGCATCGCCATCCAATCACGATCTCACTTGTTAGGCATAATATGACACCCTTTTACGGTAGCCAGCTGTAAGCCCTCCGGAACGATGTCTATCCGTTACTGAGGACTCAGCGGGCGTGCCACTGTTTGTTTTCCTTTTCTTGTCTTTTGTATTGCGGCACAATAGCTGAGATGTTTTCCACCTCCAGCTAACGTGTGATGATGATGATGATGATGATGATGATGATGATGATGATGATGATGATGATGATGATGATGATGATGATGATGATGATGATGATGATGATGATGATGATGATGATGATGATGATGATGATGATGATGATGATGATGATGATGATGATGATGATGATGATGATGATGATGATGATGATGATGATGATGATGATGATGATGATGATGATGATGATGATGATGATGATGATGATGATGATGATGATGATGATGATGATGATGATGATGATGATGATGATGATGATGATGATGATGATGATGATGATGATGATGATGATGATGATGATGATGATGATGATGATGATGATGATGATGATGATGATGATGATGATGATGATGATGATGATGATGATGATGATGATGATGATGATGATGATGATGATGATGATGATGATGATGATGATGATGATGATGATGATGATGATGATGATGATGATGATGATGATGATGATGATGATGATGATGATGATGATGATGATGATGGTGATGGTGATGATGATGATGATGATGATGATGATGATGATGATCAGCCCATCATTCACCATCTGTGAGTCAGATGGTACAAAGTTCATTAACCTACGTTGACGCCTGGATCACTAGGTAGAGCAATTTGCTCTAGTTTAATTGTCCAACACAACCTCAGCTTACACATCCACTGCCGTCATGTGAGATTTTGTCAGTTTGCATGGATCCTCCCACTGAAGCAGAAATACGGAGAGAAATCTAGACTCTGAAACGCCACAAAGCTCCTGACTTTATTCAAAGATTATGGAAATTTTGTTGTCACCGCAATTCTATCACAGTTCACAAAGGTATGGAGCGATGAGAAGGTTCCTAACTCATGGAGAGATTCTGTTGTGGTTCCGATCCACAAGGACTCTCGTAGTGAATGCACCAACTACCTAGGAATCCCACTTATCTCTGTCGTGTCCTAGCTCTTTGTGTCCATTCTTCTACGTAGGCTGTCAGCTACCTGCGAGAGTTTGTGCCGTGAGGAGCAGGCTGGCCTTCGTTCTGGCCATGTTTGCATTGACCAAATTTTCACGTTGCGTCAAATTCTAACATAGTCATGTCCACCGAAGACCAACAATGGTGCTGTTTTGGGATATCCGAGTCGCGTTTGATTCAGTAGGTAGGCCTTCACTGTGGAACTGTCTGCTACGGAACGGCATTCTCGACAAGTTTGTCGTACTCTTGAAAAAGTTGTATAGTCACACCTCTGACAAAGTTAGGGCTTGTGGAAGGCTCTCTTCTTCGTTTCCCGTTACCAGTAGAGTGCGCCAAGATTATCCTATCTCGCCGTTTTTGTTCAACTTTGCCATTGGAGATGTCCTACATCGCGCACTTTAAGAAGCCCAGAGCTGCGGCGTTGCGTTTCTCCCCGGGAGCAGAGTCATGGACCTGGACTATACTGATGACATCGCTTTGCTGGGGGACGACTCGCAGGTTGTCCAATACCTTCTGAACCGCTTAGCGATAGAGGCATCTAACTACGGTCTGTATTTTGCTCCATCCAAGTGTAAAGCTTTGTTCCAGGATTGGCAGGCTCCCGTGCCTACGCTCACCATTTCGGGTGTCAGCCTGAAGCTCGTTAACAGCTTTACTTACCTCGGGAGTTGCATTACGGCTGGTGCCGGTATTGGCGATGAAATTTCACAACGAATTGCCAAAGCTCGCCTTGCATTTACTAACCTGGGACACTTGTGGCGTCGTCGCGATGTCACTCTGAATACTGTATTATAGAGCAAGTAGAAATGAATTCTGTACAACTCTTTCGAAATATGGTGAAAAAAGTTTTAAAGTTGTCAGCTGTGAATATCATTGTCGTTCTAATGTAACATTTAAAATATCTGACGATATTTCAGGATTCACAAATGTGATATGTCATCGTAAGTGTGCAGTCGTTCTCTGAATCGAATTGTGGCAAAATACAAATCTAACGACGTTGCACAGATGTTGCCTCAATCAGATGTTCAGGTAAACTGTTCCAAATGTTTACCACTCTCCGTTCGAAGCACAGTGGTTGGGGAACACATTTCACATCCGGCACGACAAGTTTGTATCTGTGTCCGCGTGTGCTGCATGGGCCTCGTAAGTGCAGCATTGGCCTTAGCATTGTGAAGTCACCGAGATGTAGAATACAGTAGGTCATAATGAGGTCGACTCGCACCCGACGGTAGGACAAGGTGTCGAGTCTTAGTTTCTCGCATCGGTCTTCATACCTAAAACCACGTAAACTCGGGATGAGCCTGGTAGCAACGTGTTGGACCCGTTCGATCTTTTGTGCTTCGCCTCGGGTAATCGGCAAGTAGGCGGGCGAACCGTACTCTAGCATTGGTCTAATGATAGAAGCGAAGAGGCGAGTGGCAACCTCTTCAGACCATGTGCCGAAGCTACGTTTGAGCGCCCAAAGCATGCGCAGTCCGTTACGATCTAGCCTGTTCGTGTTGTCCACGGACTTCAAATCGTAGCGTGAGAGTACACCTAGGTCTTTCACGGAGGGTGTGGGATATAGCGGTTGGCCGTCAAGGGTGTAGGTTCGGCCGTCAGCACCCTTCCCCAGGCTCATAAATACAGACTTGGCTGGGTTGACCGAGAGAAGAACTTCTGCAGACCATGTGGACAGGCGGTTTAGGTCTTGCTGAAGTATGCCACAATCATCGGGAGCGTCAATTTCTCTCCATATCCTCTTGTCGTCCTCAAACAAGGCACACGGCGACCGGAGAAGCTGCGGTAGATCGTTGATGTGGGTCAGGAACAGAGTGAGCCCCAGCACAGTGCCTTGAGGCACGCCACTTGTACAGGGGTACCAGTCAGTTAGATGGTCGTCGACGTGTACCCTCCACTTTCGTCCAACAAGAAAGTCGCGGATCCACCGGTGCAGTAAGCCACCGACACCACACATTCTGAGTTTGTGAAGGAGAACCTCATGACTGATCTTGTCGAACGCTTTACTGAAATCGATGAATATCACGTCGACGGACTTCCCCTTGTTTATTGCCTTCAACCACTCATGCCTCGTCACAAACAGGTTCGTAATGCATGAGCGGCCTTGCATAAAACCGTGCTGTGCGGGCGTTAGAACTTCGTTTGACTGTAGCAACTGCAGCAATCCCTTCTTCACGATTTTTCAGCAACCTTTGCCAAAATAGGTGTCAGACAAATTGGCCTGTAGTTGTGTACTTTGCTAGGGTCGCCGCCTTTCGGAATAGGCTTCACCACCGAACATTTCCAGTCAACCGGCAACAAACCTTCGGACAGCGACCTGTTGAATAGGTCAGTCACGACAGGAGAGATGACAGTCGAAAGTGACTTGAGGACCAGTGAGTGAAGCCCATCAGGTCCGACAGGTTTGGTGCCGTCGAGGTTGGCGAGTAGTTGACCTACCTCCAACACCGCATTGCAGACTATAGTTCGGTAAAAGCGGTACACGTCGTCTCAAGTTTAAAGGCCGAGTACAATGCCACTGTCCGTGCTGTCCTACTGTACGGTTACGAGACCTGACCTGTTCGATCGGAAGAATTGAGACGACTGTCTGCTTTCGACAACTGCTGCTTGCATTCGATTGTTCGCATATGGGGGCAGCACCATGTGAGCAACGCGGAAGTTAGAAGCAGAATCATGGGAGCGGGACAGTCGTGGTCTCCAGAGCATAATCATCCAGCACCGCTTGTGTTGGCTCTGTCACGTACTGCGCATGCCGGCCCACCGCCTTCTACGTCGCACATTATTTTAACTTCATAGATGCGAATGGAAAAAGAGCCGTGGTAGACAACCGATGACCCGGTAAAGGAGTATGACGATCCTAACCTCGTGTCTAGCGTCCGTTGGATCTGTGCGTCCTCCAGGCTGCGAACCATTTGAAGCAGATTCCCAATGTTTGGAAGTCTTGGAGGATATGGCCCACAATAGGAGTCAGTGACGTCAATGCTGTTCTACCATCTCTTCATGCTGTACTTTTAAATGTCGTACAAAACATAAAAACCAAAATCTCAAAACGGTGTGTGCGAAATTGAAAAAAATACATTTTTCCTCCTTGAACATTATCTTTCCCTACCACCATGGTTCGGATGGCACGTTTGTTTGTTTACGGACTTGTGAATATATATATATATATATATATATATATATGTAGAAGGCAAACTTTACGGAAATGCCACGAGCACAAAAATGTTTTCGGAAAGGACTAGAATTGGCTTAAGTGACGTGTGCAAGTTTATAGAAGAAAGTACGGGTAGACATTTATACGAGAAAGCAAAGCATTGGGACAAAATTGAAAACCCACCACCTGAAATAAACAGACTTAGCACGCAAGCAAACGGTGACATAAATCTTAAATTAGTGAGCATATGAAATAAGTTGTTTACAAAAGAATACGTTTTTACAAAAGAATACGAAGTAAGTTCACGAGGTCAGGAGGTTTATTTTACGGAAATGCTACAAACACGAAAATGTTATCGAAATAACTACAATTGGCTTAAGCGACATGTGCAAGTGTATAGAAGAGAGTATAATTAGGCATTTATATGGAAAAGAAAAGCATTAGAGCAAAATTGAAAACCCACCACCTGAAATAAATAGACTTAGCATGCAAGCACGCGGTTAGTAAATCGAATGCAGCGTACCTACAAACGCTGCGCCGGTTCTGCCTACGTTCTCTGCAGAACCCGTCGTCGCTTCGGTAACCCGAGTGGCCTCGCTCATGGCTTACTAGGCCTGCCTGACTCAGGCACTCGCGACCGCACGTACTACAGCACCATGCACTCGATGTCGATGAACTACAATCCATCGGTGCTTGCCGCTTCCGAACTTGCCGCTTCTTCTCTGCATGCGTGAGGTCTTTCTCCCGCACTTCAGCAACTGCCTTCGTGATGAGATCGCGCCATACGCGACGATCAACCGCTTTCGATTCCCATGATCTGCAATCAAGATTAGAACGTGTGAGGCTCACTTTGATCATGTTCTGGTAACGTAACTTTGGTTTCCCCTCGTGCCGCTTCCCAATACTCAGCTGACCGTATAAGAGTTGTTTCGGTATCCGAGTCGAATCCATGCGCCAGACATGACCAAGCCATCTCAGGTGTCTCAGTAAAAGTATGCAGTCCACTGCATACATCCCACTTCGGCGCAACACTTCCGTGTCTGCGACTCTGGCGCCCCAGCCGATGCGCAAAATTCGTCGCAGACACTGCTAATGAAACCGCTCGAGATATCGCACATCCCGACGGTACATCGTCCACGTTTCACTGCCGTATAGAAGAACGGACAGTACCATGGATTTGTACACCATCAGCGTTGTGCCAATGCTAAGCTGATGGTTGTTCGACACTCGGTACTCAAGCTTCCCGAATGCCACTGCTGCCTTCGACACGCGATTCCGCAACACAACGTGTAGCTGCTGGTCAGTCGACATCACACTTCCAAGGTAGCAGAAGCGGGAGGTGGTTTCCAATACTTCAGCACCAATGCTGATTTGCGGCAATATTGAAGATTGCACCTCCGGTGAAGGCTGAAAGAGACAGACAGTTTTGCTTGTGTTGATGGTGAGCCCGAATTTGGCCGCCGTCGAAGCCAGAGCACTAGTCATGTGCTGCAACTCATCCGCGCTGTGTGAAAACAACGCACAGTCGTCAGCAAACAGCAACATACGGATGGTTGTTTGTTGTTTGTTGTTTGTTGTTTGAGTTCTCGCACCGAAACGACGGATGTTCAGCAACCCATCATCAATACGGTGCTCCACACGAACACCGTAAGCACAAGCGGCATCAAAAGCACAAGATAACATTGCATGAAGATATATATTAAACAGGGCAGGAGCTAAGACACAGCCTTGCTTCACACCAGTGACAACTGTAAAGTCATCCGAGGTCTCTCCACTCAGCTGCACCCTCGCTCGCATACCACTGTGCAGACATACAATTAAACTTACAAATGTACTCGGACAACTAAACATACCAAACACCAGCCACAATGCCTCGCGGTTCACCGTATCAAATGCATTGGTGAAATCAACAAAAAGCGAGTACAATGGCTGGTGTCGTTCTCTGCACTTCTCTTGCAACTGACGAACCGCAAACACCATATCTATAGTGCTGCGACCCGAACGGAATCCACACTGCTCTTCCGCCACGGTAGGTTCCACAACCTGACTGACGAGGCGGTTGAGCAGGATTCGGGCAATAACCTTGCCCACACAACTCAGCAAGTTGATGCCACGATAATTCGTGCAACATTGCTTGCTACCTTTGCCCTTGTACAGTGGTAGCAGAAGGGCATCCTTCAGCTCAGGAGGCACCTCCTCCTCAATCCATACACGTTGCACCAGGTGGTGCAGCGCAGTCAACAACGCGGGTCCGCCGTGTTTCAATACTTCAGGTGGGATCCCGTCGGCTCCGGCACATTTGCCGTTTCGCAGCTGGGCAAGTGCTCTCTGCGTCTCATCCAGTGTCGGCGTATCCGCCAGATTCGCCTTCACATCGTGCTGCCTCAGGCCGTTCAATGTAGGCCAGTCGATCTCTGAACGGTTGTTCAAGAGCCAGTCAAAGGGTTTCCGCCAGATCTGCATTATATATGAATATATATATAAATATATATATATATGAATATATATATATATATATATATATATATATATATATATATAGTGGTTGCTATCCCTAAACCGGGCAAAGTGTTCAATGCTGCATATTGGAGCGTCTGACCCCTGCACAAGTTATCTACTCGGTGGGAGTGAACTTCCTCATGTGACTCATCAGCTTGATCTAGGTGTCGTCCACTGTTCCACACTAAATTCTGGAATGTTGTGGTTTATCCGTCGTTCTTTCGGGACCCTAACCGCTCATTTGTTTGTGAAGCTCTTCTCAGCGTTCATGCGTCCCCACCTAGAATATTGCGTCCAGGTCTGTCCACCATACCTTGTCCGGGACAAAATGGCACTAGAAAGTGTGTTGCGTGTCGAGGGGTTACGAGGACAAACGTACCTCGAACGCCTACTTATTTTAGGGATGCATTCAATGCATTATCGAAGGGTTACAGGAGACCTAATCTTAACCTACCGTATTTTGGCTGGGAAGATTGGTCTTGATTTATCCTGGGTATTTAATCCTACTAGATTATCTGGTCTCCGCAGGCATCGTGTGAAGCTGGACAAACCACGGTCCAATCGAGTTGGAGCGGAGACACGGTTATCGCGTCGGGCCATCGAGCGCTGGAACTCATTTCCAAAAAATGTCGTCAAGGTAGCTACGGTTAAGGGGTTTGAGTGTCAACTAGATGCTCTTGAGTAGCGACACGAAACCTTTCCTTTTTCCTGGCTAATTCACATCTTCATACTTCGATTCTATTTTCTGTATTTTTCCTCACCATTGGTATTATTCTCTTTTAACGGATTACCCTAACTTTTTACTTCGTTTTTCTTTCTTTCTTACATAATTGGCAAAACAGGGACAGTTAACGCAAGGAACGTAGGCCTTAAATTGGTGGACCAGGGTGTTTTTTCGGATGTTTTGATTTTAGATCCGTCAAGAATTCGGAGCACCCCTATCAACTCTTGGATCAACCACCTGCTCAAGAAGCAACACTTACGGGATTCATCCTATCGTTCCAGTCCTACTTGAACTTGGTCTATTTTTCCTTACAGCAATGAGCCACTCCCTTGTTTGGTTTTTTTGCTGAAGTATGTGGTTCAAGTTCAAGTGGGACTGGAACATTGGGATAAATCCTCGCGAATGTTCCTTTCCTGGCGCGTCTTTCATCCAGGATATTATTCGTCCAGGATAACTGGAATTCAGAAAAGTCAGATCAGCGCACGCGAATCACACCACGGTCAACCCATTTAATACCCACGCGACCTGCATTGGCCGTCCCCGCCGCACCGGTCACGTGAAATAGGAAACAGAAGTACAAAAGTTATAAGGGAGTTAAGAACCAAAAAGTAATAGATTTAATAATTCAGTACGGCAAATAAGCTAAGGTGTGAAGGGGAATGTTAAGGCGTCAAGTCGATGTTCGAACTCTTTCACCGTTAGTGCCAATACCAAGTCTTCCGGCAGTGCATTCCAGCAATCCACCACTCGGCGTGATAAACGGAAGTCCGCCCAGACTCCATCCGAACAGACTTTGTGTAGCTTCATCGAGTGACTTCGGAGAGATAGAAGCCGATCCGGTTGGAAAAGTCCAGATAAATCGGGTCCGATTTGACCGGTAAGTATGCGATAGGTCAAGATTAGGTCGCTTCGATGACAGCGATAATGCATTGATACCATTCCCAGCTCAAATAGTCTTTCTGGGTAAGAAAGGTTCCCTAGTCCATGAACCATTTTGGTTCCAGCTCTCAACACTCCACTGACATCCTGTCCCTGACTAAGCAAAGTGGACAAACTTGGCTGCAGTATTCCAAGTGTGGCCTGACAAAGGCTGAGAATAACCTAACAAGCATATCGCCTGTGATGGTCCCGAATGCACTGCGGATCATCCACAACATTCTGAAAACTTTGCATGTAGCTTTCCTCCAGTTACCACTGGATTTAAGTTCAGAAGACAAGGTGACTGCTAGGTCTACCAGTTGGGAAACATGGTGTAGTTCATTCCCGCCAAGCAGATAACGCGTTTGGGGGCCATTTGACCCCAATCGTAAGATGGACCACTGCATAATTTATGGGCAACTGCCACAGAGCAATCCAGTTCCAAAATTTGTCGAGGGCCTGTTGCTGAGTCGGGTCCATCGAGGTCGGAAACTGTGCCAAAACTTTAGGTCATCTGCAAACATGAGAGATGGTATTCCCAGCAGTTCGGGCAGCTTACTGACATACAGAGTGTGGTTGGGGAGGATTTGGGTGTTCTTGTTTCTCCAGACCTAAGAAAGACCCAGGACACTGCGGAAGGTGGCCTCTGCCAACAGGAATCTCTGTGCCATACGAAGGTGTTTCTACAAATTGACACCGCAGAACTTCAGACTCCTGTTTTCCTCTCATGTTCGTCCAATACTGGAATACGGACTGCCTGCCATGCACCCACTCACGAAGTTTGAATATGAGCTAGTCGAGAAGTTTCAGAGGCGTGGATCCAAGTCTATGTCTATGCTACGTGTGCGAACTTACGCGTATGAACTTATTTACGCTGGACTACCGCCATCGCCGTAGTGCTCTGATTTATACTGGACACATTTTAAAGAGTGATCTGGGCAATGAGGTGCAGCAGTTCTTCCAACTAAACACATTGTTCGACACGGGGTCGCAGCTTGGAACATTTTAAACCTGGGATGCAACATGTCCGGTTCGATGTCGCGTTGTCCACACGGGTTGTGAATGAGTGGAACAATCTCCCTGAATGCGTGGTAAGTGCCCAGACAGAGGAATCTTTTAAAGAACGGTTGAACAAATACGTACTGAGCATGCCTGGATTCCGCTGTTTTTGCCACAACTGTAACAATGACTCAGGGAACGCATTTTAGCAAAACGAAGCGTCATCCAGCTAATGAACGGGTGATGGAGTTGACACGGGTTTTCCCTTCTGCTCTCTACAACTATGAACTCGCGCCCTTGACGGAGCCAATCGGACGTGACCTGCTGTAGCGCGTCGATGTCGCAGTAGCGAGTCAATAGGCAAGTTGTCGAGCGTAGCTTATATTGTGATCGTCGTTTCCTCTTTACCTTTCCATTTCGTCTTTTATGTTGTTGTAGTAGCCACCTCGTGCGCTTTCACGCCCTCCATCTAGTTCTCTCGCGCTCGGTCCTCTATCGGCAGTTGTGACAGTACCGCCTCCTCCTCCAACCACGATCTCATTATTTAGCTTTATATACTTTCGCATAGTATTTTTTGATGCACAGTAGCCGACTGGTAGCTTACCGGAACGATGCCCATCCGTTACCGGTAGCTCAGCCGGCTTACACCAGTTGCTTTTTTCTCCCCTTTTTTCTGTGTATTGCGGCACAGTAGCTGAGGTGTTCCCCGCCTCTAGCTAACGTGTATGATGATGATGATGATGACAGTACCGCCAAGTTAACCGCGAGATGTGACAAACACACCGTTCGTCCAGCTCCCACACTAGGTGGTTTTCCAGCCGCCTACGAAGTATATCCTTTGCCTTTCAACCCCCCCTTAGTGTAATACGACGCAAGTACGCCCAGGAACCAGAGGCTCTCGGAACCCACTATTGGACGCATACTGCACTGATGCCCTTCGCTCGTCCCTGCACTCGACACACATCCAAATCCTCCAAAGCTAGCTCTCCTCTGGTGCCCTATTTTTAGCTTTAGCCACTTGAGCTACTTTCCAATAACTCCTTTCTGGCTTATTTTCGTGGGTTCTTCGGTGCACAGTCGGTTGGTCGCTTAGCCATGAATCTGATATATAGCGCACGATCAACGCGCTATAATTGGTGACCCCGCAACAAGTTTTCAGTGAGTTTGCTAATAATTTTTCTTTTCAGATCCGTCCTCATATCCCTTCTCTCCTTCCAATTTTATTTTGTTCACTTGTCGGTTTCAACTGCGCTGACTCAGCAAATTTTCGCTTTGAAAGTTATTCACTCGGATTCGGACGACCTTGTTAACGAATTCAGCCTTTCCGAGAGACTAATCCTAAGTCCCAGTTTACTACTCAGCTAGTATTCATTTTTTCGGTACATGGCCTTAGGTCTGACAGTGTCAAATTTCACTGCGTTGTCGGAGCGTTTCCTCCGTTAGTCGTCGATGATCTCGACGGCATTATGGAATTTCCTGACTTACAAAGTTCATAAGTACGTCGTCTTAATGTGATTCGACGTATCAGACCACGCTGACGCTACGCAGCTCCTTAACGAAACCGAACTAAGCGATCGAAAGCCTCAGCTGCTGCACAAGATGCAGACCCTTGCCAAGCCTCTATCTGTTGGCGACTCTTTCCTTAAAGAGATGTGGCTTCGTAGCCTGCCACGTGACATACGTAACCCCCTGCAGGCAAATGATGCATCACTTTCCCAGCTCCCTGACATTTGGGAATCCAGCGCCCAAATTTCCAAGGTTCAGTCTACTTCCACTACGGAGGTAGCAGGATTAAGAGCGCAAGCAGCGGCACTTACCAGTCGACTAGCGAACCTAACGCAGCCCGGATTCAACCGTCGAGATCGTTCCAACAATCGCACTTGTCCTAGATCACGTTCGAAATCTCCGCCTAGGTCGACCTATTGTTGGTATCACGAACAATTTGGTCCTCAGGCCAGATCGTGTCGCCCGCCCTGTTACTTCCAGCGCAACACGCAGGGGAAACGGGCCGGCCAGCACGTAGACGCGACGGACGTTGCTGGCTGCCGCAGTCGTCTTTTCTTCGCCACCGATCGCAGTACGGGAGTGCGCTATCTCGTTGACACTCGCAGAAGTCAGCGTGATCCCACATGATTCCAATGACGTAGTCGAGGAGGCGACCAGTTCATTACGCGCAGCAAATGACACCACCATTCGCGTGTATAGTCAACGCTCGCGCAAGCTTAACTTAAACCTAAACGTTCTTTTAAATGGACCTTTCTCGTTGCAAATGTCCAGACGCCAATTCTTGGCCTTGACTTTCTGCAGCACTTCGATTTGCATGTTGACGCAAAGCAACGCCGTT
Source organism: Dicrocoelium dendriticum (assembly GCA_944474145.2). Classification (NCBI taxonomy): domain Eukaryota; kingdom Metazoa; phylum Platyhelminthes; class Trematoda; order Plagiorchiida; family Dicrocoeliidae; genus Dicrocoelium; species Dicrocoelium dendriticum. The sequence continues at coordinate 91,264,008 of OX104064.1, read as the reverse complement.
CGATCGATCGTCAAACAGCTCTGGCAGTTCTAGGTACTTTGACCGATATTGGGTCAACCAGTCCTATATGCGCCAACCAGTCGAGCTCATCTATTCGTCAGATTCCTAATACCAAGTTCGCGCAAGTCTTCCGTGCAATGACACCGTTGCCATTCTCCACTGATGCTGCAAAACATCACATCGTTACCAAAGGTCCGCCTGTTTTCACCAAAGCCAGGCGAATGACCCCTGACAAGCTAAAAATTGCTCGCGCAGATTTCCAACACATGCATGAACTAGACAGCGTTCGCCCGTCTAAAAGCCCGTGGGCGTCGCCACTCCACATGGTGCCCAAAAATTCAGGAGACCGGCCTCCATTTGGTTTTTATCGCGCGCTCAATAACCTTACTGTTCCCGATCACTATCCTATTCTTCACATTCAGGACATCACGGCTAGCCTGCACGGCACCCATGTGTTCTCGAAAATCGATCTGGTTCGCGCTTACCATCAGATTCTAGTAGCTGAGGAAGATATGCCAAAGACTGCCGTAATCACGCCGTTTGGGCTCTTCAAATATTTTCGTGTCCTTCGCAACGCAACCCAGACGTTTCAACGATCCATTCACTAGAGGTCTAGATTCCCTATATCCATACATCGACGATATCCTTGCTGCAAGCGCTTCTAAAGAACAACATGCAGAACATCTCAAGATTCTTTTCGACAGGCTGGCCACGAATAGCATCACTTTCAACGCTGACAAATGCGTATTTCAGCAGCCTTCCGTCGAATTTCTTGGCCACCATATTGATCAGTATGGCATACAACCTTTGAAAGTTTGCGCCATCAGAGACTTTCCGGTCCCGACTACATTAGCTGCTTTTCGCCGTTTTAACGGCATGCTCAACTATTATCGACGTTTTACTTCCACACTGTGCCAATTCGCTAAGTCCCCTAACACCTACCTCGTGGGCGCAGAAGCGGTCAGCTCCAGCTGACCGCTGCTGCCGAAGCGTTCAAGACCAGCAGAGAGGACTTAACCAAAGCCGTTATGCTTAATCAATCAAACAACAGCAGTACACCAGCCATTTGAACTGGTGCTTCGCTGTCATACAGCCATGATGACCTATGGAATAAAGAATAATAAAATGGAGAGACTTACCTGAAAATCTTAATGCCGTAAGCAAACATTCGGGGTCAAGGTGCCTACTCCTTGTGTAATCAACATACCGTCACAAACCGATGACTATTATGCAAAGATAAGGCAGCATCGGTGAGACAACTTCCTTGCAGCTTTCACTGCCACGCGTCACAATCAGCCATTACCCCGCAGATAACTCAGCACCAAACACACTTTAAACAGACAATCCGACTAGGAGATGGCAGCAGACTGGTGTCGGTTACAAGCTATGTCCTGTAAAGTCTCGAGCCAAGCACAAGGCGAGTCACGTGGACTCCAGCCCGGATGGCGAGAAGGACCAATAGCACCCAGTTTGGTCGTCAGTGATTTCATTTCACTCTACCAAATCAACTTCTGTCCAACTCGAGCTTTGCGCCATCTTACATCTGGTAGATTAAACAAGGCCCTCCCAGGTAAGCGGTGACCAAGCATACGTAGCACGTGCCTAAGCCAACGCAACTTATTCAGTGCTATCTGTTGTTCTAGGGAGCTAGCATGCTTATCACTACCTAGAACTCGCCTACGCACATCATCGTTGGGGATACGGTGGTGCCATCCGACACCAACAATGCTTCGTAGACAACGATAATCAAAGACTTGAAGGCGCCTCAGATCTTCAGACCGAAGGGGTCAACTATCACTACCATAGAGCAGGATGGCCCTCACTGTGGCCTTGTATTCACGGCCTTTCAGACGGACGGAAACTCCCTTGTCGCCAAAGATGCCGCAGGTTCAAGAAGACAGCTCGGGCCTTTTCAGTGCGTGAACCGACGTCAGTTTCTATGTACCCATCGTTGCTGATACAGCTGTCAAGTTAAGTGAATTGATCAAATAACTCTAGTTCCTCGTTAGCAAGGGTCAAGGGATCATAAAGTGGCTGGTGGTATTGCAGCAACACTTTGCACTTTGAGGTGCGAAGTGTATACCAAATAATGGGACCACTCTAGCTAGGCTATTCAGGGTTGATTGTACCGCCGCAACATCATCGAAAAGCAAGACGATATCGTCCGCATAATCTAGGTCAACTAACCTTTCACTAGGCCTTACCTCAATGCCTACATCGTGAAATTCCGTGAGGGAACTCTGCATGATGAATTCCACGACGAAATTGAACAAAAATGGGGAAATCGGACAATCCTGACGAACGCCACTTGTGGTCGGAAAGCTATCCGAGAGGTCACCGTAGACGTTGACGCGGCCTATAGTGTTCGAGTATAGTGCACGAAGGATGTTCCCATGTTTCCTGGGAATACCTTTCCGCGCAAGTATTTCGAACAGAATGGGTCGATCGACTGAATCGATCGCACTCGTGAAATCAAAGAACACAACTATTCTCGGTTTGCGGTATGCGTGGCGCTGCTCTAGCACCTGCCGCAGCGTGAATATATGGTCTATACAGCCGTTATGCTTCACCGTTTCGATCCGAACGCTCCACTCAGTGTTGCTGTTGATGCCGTCTTACAGCAACATACAGATGGATACTGGAAACCTCTTGCTTTCTACTCTAAACGCTTACAACCTGCTGAAGTCAAGTACAGCACGTTCAGTCGCGAACTGCCCTCCGTTTACTCTGCCGTTCGACATTTCCGACACGTGCTTGAAGGTAACACCTTCACTATCTTCTCCGATCACAAGCCGCTTATCCATGCATTCCGAAATCAGTCAGCTCGACACTCGCCACTTGCGATTCGTCAGCTGGATTTCACTGCCCAATTTTCGGTTGATATCCGACACATTTCTGGTCAGCAAAACGTTGCTGATGCTCTTTCGAGAGTATCTGCGATCGACCTTGCAGGGCAGGCAATCGATTTGTCTGCTATGGCCGCCGCGCAATCAAACGATCAGAGTTTTTTGGCTGTCATCCAATGGTACAATTTTATGTGACACGGACGATCTCAACCCGTCGTTCCAGAAACCTTACGCTGTATCCTTTTCGACACCCTCCACAGTATCGCCCACCCAGGCATTGAAGCTACTGCTATGTTTGTCTCCGAGAGATACGTTTGGCCGGGGATGCAACGCGATCTTACGCGCTGGGCACGCAACTGTCTCACCTGTCAGCGAGCCAAGATCCAGCGACGCGTGTCTGCTCCGCTTGGTCGCTTTCCGTCCGTTTCAGTGCGATGTGTCCATGTGCATCTCGTCATAGAAGGACTTTTGGCACCGTCTAAAGGAATGGTCCACATTTTGACCATGATCGATCTTTTCTCCCGTTTGCCCGAAGCCCTCCCATTCTAGACGTAGCCGCGGAAACCGTAACGCGCGCTTTCATTGAGCGCTGGATCGCTTCACACGGCTGTCCAGCCACAGTGACTACAGACCGCGGTCCGCAATTCGAATCTACGACCTTTAACGATCTTATTAAGCACACTGGATGCCGACGCATTCGCACGACTGCCTGTCAGCCGCAGGTGAACTGCATGGTAGAACGTTTCCACCGACTGCTGAAAGCCTCACGTAGCGCCGCCGACGAGCTGAATTGGACTGTGGTGCTGCCTATGATCCTTATTGGGATCCGATCAACCGTTAAGGCTGATCTACGTACGTCTAGCGCCGAGTTAGTATATGGACTACCGTTACGTTTACCTGGCGACTTTCTCTCCGATAGTTCCAGAAGCACACGTCACGACGCGAATTATGCCTTTCAGCTAGCCACGAGCATGCGTCATTACAAGTTTCCCGACGTCAGAGAACAACATGAGTCTTTTGTTCCACAGGACCTACAGCACTGTCCGTTCGTTTTTTCTTCGCGTCGTTGGTTTCCGCAGACCACTGGAGCGACCTTACGAAGGTCCTTTCAAGATTCTGCCGTGTAAGGACCGCATCTTTATCATCGACCGTCCAGGTAGAGGAGAAACCGTTAGGATTGACCGTCTTAAGGTTGCCCACATGGAACCTGAGCTCGATGAAGACCCTTGCTCGTCTTCTGATGAATCTACCCCGCCTATGATGGAAGACTCGCCTGTTTCAGCACCCATGACCCCTCTCCGTACTTTCCATCCAAGTCTCCCACTTCAGCTCCGCCGCTTTTCCTCGAACCAACCAGCACATCTACAGCAATTCCTACAACTGCGATCCGATAGAATGCCAGAGACGACGCCTTCCTCTGGACCACGCAAGTCGACTAGGTCTGGTAGGCGGGTTCATTAGCTAGCGCGATTAAGGGATTAGTTTTCTTTTCGTTTCCCATTTTCCTTTTCTCTTTTGGCCAATACCGTACGAATACCCGAAAAGAATGGCAAAAGTTTCTGAAAACGCCAAAAAATTGACAAAAGCTTTTGAAAACCCATAAAAAACGTAAAACCTTTTGAAAACACAAAGAGTTGCGTTTTGCTAGGGCCCTTACCTCATCCGGTGTCATTCTTGCTTTCGTCCTAGCCACCACTGTCACTGCCCTTGTTTCCGTCTACTTCCCATACATGAACCGGAGGAGATGACGAGCTTGAAGCGAACATTTGGTATTCACACACTTTTGAACATTTGACTTTCACGAACTTCTTCCCCCATTTTCTTTTTGGCACCGTTAGGGAGGACACGGGTGGGAGCCCGCTAGGGTCCGATCGCCTGGTTCTCCCCCATCAGCTGCATCAGATTTCACCATCTGTTCTCGCAGAACGCTGGCCGGCGACGGACAGTCCTCACGTAGATCGAAGAGTCACCCGCGGTTTCCATTCTAGGAGAGAGGCTGTGTAGTGACCTGGAGATTCCCCCGTATGACTGTTCTTGGTGTCATTCATTCAACCACAATGTCAACACACTGGAGGTGAGAAGGCGAACAAGCACTGATGGAAGATGTATCTCCAGGTGGGGAAGTCCGGAGAAATTGAACGTATCACATTGGAAACGAAAGAGCGTCATAGTCCAGGATTGGATCATTGACGAGCTGAAATGGAGGAAAACATAGTTGTACTTAATGAACACAAGTTCAACAAAGGGAATGAGTTCGTTTGGAGGCAGCCTTCCTAACACCTCCCCTTGAGATTGGATGTTCGTATGGTTGCTGTCTTGGATCCAGCTGAATATGTACACGCTGCCGTCTGATTCGATCTGTCCATTTTGGTGTATAATTGTCTATATGGTTTGGGCCGATAACCTCATTCGGAGGCTTGGGTCTCGGCAAGAGCTCAAAATATCCGGGGGAATGTCAGTAAGAAAATCAGGGTAGTGAGGCGTTGTTGAGTGGCAGGGGGTCGAATGCAATTGGTTGGCATTGCGGACCCATAGTGAGAAGTGTACATCCACTACATAGGTAATCTGGCTCTTGCGGCGTACAGCCAGACCCTGCGTCCACTTTTCGTCACCATCAAGATAGCCCTTAGCAAACACAAATTAACCAATGTGAAAAGTGCGATTCATGGCACCATGATGACGGTTGAAATACTTCTCCATGCGAATATTTTAACCAATCGGCAGATATGAGGCTGAACGAATAACATCGAGGGGTAAGCGTAGTTTTCGGTTCATCAAAACTTCTGCTGCTGGGTATCCATTTGGCCTTAACGTGTAACTCTGCAAGAAGATTTCGATAAATTCCGGTTTAATCCCATACCTTTGATCTCATTTATAATGTGCTCTACGATCTGTGGAGTTGGTGCCAACTGCGTACTTTTGAATAGGGGTGAAAGCGGGATATCGAGGAGTCCAAGTTTTTCAATCCAATCAAGCTTGGCTTGAGACAGTCGGCGATATAGCATCTTCTTGAGAGCTGCATATTGTTGGAAAACACATCACAGATTAGTTCTCCAGTCAACAGTAAAGTACTACCGGATGCATTCCGTGCATAATGATTAGTGATTGACAATGCTGTTTTACCGATTAATTCCCAGATGGAACGGGAGATCAACTTAATGTCCGAAGTTGTGTCAAGCTGGAGGCGGACTGGGATCTCATTGACGAGAACTGCTAAGTACTTTATTCTTAATTCCAAATCGATTTTGTAGGTTGCAAACAGAATTCGACTGAAGATGTTTTGGACATTTCTATGGCTGAACTGTTGACGTTCTTTTTCATGGCTGGTTTCCTGACATGGAACGACAGAAGCCTTCTTTGTGGCCCCCTCGTTGACATTGCTGGTATTGATGTTTCTTTAAAGCACAAAAGCGAACGTGGTGCCATTCACCACATGACCAACATGGAGTTGGCTTTTTATTGGATTGGACAGTTGTTCGTGTCAATGCATAGACGCTGGTGCTCTTGATTCCTGCACCATGGCGGTATCGTGCTTAACACTGGCCAGATGTTAACATTCGGTGGTGAGAGATTTAACGGTGATATCCGGTTGGTGTTCAAGTTTGGAAAGCAGTCAAGTGCGAACGTCCGATTCTTGAGGAGAACGAAGACCATAACAAAAATCAAACATTTAAATTGATCTTCGGTGAGTGTCCGCAATTGAAACTTTTCGCATTCACGGTTTACGATGCCGGCATAAGTGACGTAATCATCCGCATCACGCTCCGCCAATTCAAAACAGTTGCACCGGACGTTAAAAATCGAAAGCTGATCGCTGAAAGTCTCGCGTAATTATTCCACTGTGTGCGCAAAATCAGGATCTTTGGGTTACCTGGTAAGGATTAAGTTAATGAAGCCATCGTGCTTGGCGGTTCCAAGTTTCCGGATTTCCACGAGTCATCTTTATCCGTAAACTCATTCTCAAATGCATTCTTCCAGCGGTTGTACCAAGAATCGAAATTGAGATCAGATGTAGGCTAGTAGTGAAACTCTGAGATAGAAGCTGCAATGGCATGGGCTAATAATATAGAGCTGTTCCTGTTGGGTGAAAAGAGAGGGATTGAACAAGAGTTTGAATGAGTGGCAATTGATATTGCCTGAACAGCGTTTGTTATTACTGGAGGATTGCTTTCAAATCCACAGTTGTAAATGACATAATTGGATCCGTTTCAGAACCCCGTCACCAGTATTATGTTCTTGGTGTCTCAGTCGATCACAATGTCAACACACGAAAGGTGAGAAGACGAACAAGCACTGATAGAAGATGTATCTCCGAGTGGAAAAGTCCGGAAAGATTGAACGTAGCGCAGTGGAAAGGAAAGAGCGTCACAGTCCAGGATAGGATCATTGACGAGCTGAAATGGAGGAAAACAGTTGTAGTTAATGAACATAACTGTCAACAAAGGGGATGAATTCGTTTGGAGGCAGCTCTCCTAACAAAAATATTTTAAAATTATAGTTTACTTATGTATTAAGGAATTAAGCGGTTTGCTTGTTCGTATTTTGCTCACGTTTGTTTGAGTCACACACAAGGCGTGTCTCGGTCTTTGCGACCAGTCGGAAGCGACATGCTGCCTGGCGCTAGTCTTCGCACTCGACACACGTCCATATCCTCCCTAGCTGGCTCTCCTTTGATGCCCTATTTTTAGCTTGAGCCACTTAAGCTACTGTCCAATACATTTTTTCTGGCTTATTTTCGTGTGCTCCCGTGGTTTGTCGCTTAGCCACGAATCTGATATATATATATATATATATATATATATATATATATATATATATATATATATATATAACGCACGATCGACGCGCTATAGTGCCCTGCGAACGCATCTCCATGATTTCATCAATAGTAAAGTTGGAGAGGTATGGTGACAGTGGACATCCTTGTCTTACACCGCTTGATATATTGAAGTGCGGCGGCAGCTTTCCGTAAGCCCTCACTCTGCCCGAGCTACACGCATAAGACACTCGGATAATACTTATATATTTCTCGGGCACACCTTTCCTTAGCAGAAAGTCCCAAAAATACATCGATCCACCGAATCCAAGCCCCCTTTGATGTCGAGGAACTCGACTCCGGTGGGCCGCCAATATATGTGACGACACTCCAACAACACGCAAGGTAAATATGTGATCGATGCAGCCTCGACCTCGACGAAATCCGGCTTGCTCCTCACGAATCTGGCCTTCACGAGTGCTAGTCAATCTGTGAAGGATAACAGAGGCAAGCAGTTGGGAGGCGATGGAGATCAGACTGATTCTTTTGTGATCGCAGCATTCGGAACGTGAACCTTCTTTGAAGATCGGGACAATAGCGGAACGGCTCCAGTCGATTGACACAGTTTCCTGCTCCCACAGTCTCATTAGTAACTCTTGGAAATCGTCAACAAGAGCAGGGCCCCCAAATTTGAAGACGGCTGTAAGAAGATCATCTAGTCCCTCGGCTTTCAACTTCAACAATCCGATCTCACGTTCAACTTCTGAGCGAGAGTGATGATCCAAAGGGACAGCCCAAGGACAAGGCGATCATTGGCCGGTGAGGAATCAAACGATTCTGGTCGGTTAAATTGCCTTACAAAATGCTCAGCCCAACGCCCCAAGCATTTTGACAAGTTGTGGATAGGCTGTCCACTCTCGTCACGTATAGTTTCACTAATATCAGGTCTCCTGCTGCCGGATTCCCGTATCAGCCGGAATAATTTCCGATGGTTGACAAGGTCAGCGGCCACTTCCATATCTGAAACACGATGAGACCACCAGCATTCGCTGTCTCTCTTCAGGCTAGCACAGAGTTTTGCCCGCTTTTTGCGAGTCTCATTATGATCGCTTCCAGTCGGAATGCACCGGTGAGCATCGATAAGTTCCAGAGACTACGAAGAGACCCAATGTCCCTGTTTACTTTTGGATTTACCACATGAGGATTTGCCTGCTGCTGGTAAGGTCTAGTGAATATGCGACAGGTGACCTTCAACTGTATTCATTGAATGCTTACTCCTCCCGCAAGTCCGGGTTCTTTGATATATATTCAGAACATTAGCTTCGCCAGTTAGCTGGTGTCAACGCGTTCACATGGTCGTCGAGGGCACCCGCAGATCAGCACGTACAAGAGCATGATCAGTGTCCACACATGTGCTCCGAATTGAGTGACAGTTTTGGACGCAACCGTAACTGTTCACCTTGTGATCGATCTGCGCCCATGGCTAATCTGAGGCTGGTGTGCGCCATATCACCTTCCGACGGGTGCTGTGTCGGAACTTAGTGCTCGCAAGAAATAAGCGGGAAGTGGTCGCTCTTCTTTATCCTTACGTGGGTCTACACCATGTTGGCCGTCCAGATGCAGCTCATCAGTGGACAATTTTCCAACTTGAGAGTTCCGATCCCCCACCAGCACCGCAGTGTCTGTGCTTCTTCTGTGGCGAAGGAGCTGGTTCACTTGACGATAAAAGTCGTCTTTTACCATGTTGTCGCTACAATTTGTGGGGGCGTAGGCATCGATGACAAACAGACGCCTATTGGCCCCGCGTGACTTCGAAGCTTTGAACGAACCAGCCAGTCGGACCGCACACATCCAAACAACCAAATCAGCTTCAGCCCGGGGACTCAGAGCAATGCCAACACCGGCTTGGCCGGTACTTGAAGCTGCATCGTCTCCGCATAGGCGCAATGAAGAAGCACTGCTAGGGTCACCTGAAGGGGATCGCAGAGTGACAACAGATCCCGAGTCTTGTAGGCCGGTTACCGATAGACATCAGATATCGATCCAGAGGATCTCTAATGCTCGGGCAAGTGTTGCCTGTTGACCGATCTGTAACAATGTGCGTACGTTGAGGCATGCCCATCTGTGGGAGGATCGGGAGTCTTGTATAGGAACCGGTGGACTGGGATTGACCGCTTGGTTAGAGATAGTCTTGTCGATGGGGCGGGAGTGGCTCTCCGCGTTTGTACGTGAGTCGAAACTAGAAGCTAAATGCCCATGAAAGCACTGAGTGAGAAACGGCTCGCTGACCAAAGCAAGTGACATGAGGCTGGTGTTGGTTACACTGGGTGGAGAGCGCCGTCTCAGCACTACGTAAACATGGGGTCGGATTTGCAATACCCGGCCGCCTAAATGTCCAGCTGGTGGCAGAGCCGACTGGCATCAGCGCACGACTGCCTGCGACTTGCAAGAGGTAATTTTACCAATTTTATAGCATGTATGGTCTCACCATGTGTTATCCTGATTACACCAGGGGTCGTTTTTACGCTCTTTTTCCCCTGTGATAAGGTCTGTGCCGAAGGACGACCGGTTATTCCTTCTGGGTGACTTCATTGCGCGCGTTAGGCCTGGTGTTTCAATGTGGACAGACGTAATCGGTCCATATGGAATTACCACAGCCAATGTGAACGGTGACCGGCTGCTCTTACTATGCGCCACTCACGGCGCGACCATCACTCACACACAGTGCAAGCTGTTTGCGAGTGATATAGCCACTTGGATTTACCCTCGGGGTGGTCATGCTCACATGTTCAGCCAAGGCTTCGTACGCCAACGTAGCTTGCATGAAGTTCGCATGACAAATGTGCTGCGTAGAGCCTAAGGTGGAACTGATCACAGGTTGTTGCGCACCAAAGTATACATACATTTTCGTACATCTATTTATTGCACTCCTGCCATGAACCGACGGAAGTATAACGTTCTTTCCCTTGGTATTGCTAAGAGGATGGAACTGGAGAACACGATGGCTACCCACCTTGTTGATGTCGAATACATAGCCTCAATGAGCGACTTGTGACATCAGGTCCAAGAACAGTTGACTGCTGCTACCGAAGAAATGATCGGTTACGCAAACAACAGGGCGACTATTGGCGCATTGGTGTCGAAGACGAATGAAGCGTTTGTTGCACATGTGGATGACCCTGACGACTGCGAACAGGCGAGTCATTTTCGCCAACTTCGATGGTGATTAACTCGAGAGCTCCCTCGCATCAAGGACTCATGATGGATGAAGAAGACGAAGCAGATCGAATGCTACGCCGAACGCCACCAGTATAAGGAATTCTTTGATTCCTTATAGGCGGTGTATGAACCAACGTTGCCGCCGCTAAGGACGCTGCTCTATCCTACTTCAAGCGCTGCCTGTACATAGGCTGTAGACCTAATGCAGATCTGGCGAACGAATTTTGCCTCTTGAGCTGTGTTGCACGGGCTGCAACTACAGGGGATAAAGATGTGTTTTACCTACACACCGACACTGGATGAGACGCAATGAACCCTTGCTCAGCTGCGAAACGGCATGTGCGCCGGAGCCGATGGCATATCGCCAGAAGTGTTGATGCATGCGCTACACCACTTGGCGTAACGCGTGTGAATTGAAGAGGAAGTGTCCGCTGAGATGAAGGACCCCCTTGTGCCACCACTGTACAGATGCAATGGAAGCAAGCTATGTTGCACGAATTATCGTGGCATCGACTCGCTAAGTTGTGTGGGGAAGGTAATCGTCCGAATCCTGCTCAACCGCTTCGTCACTCAGGTCATTGAGCCGCACGTAGTGGAAGAGCAATGTAGATTCCGTTCGGGCCGCAGCACCATAGATATGGTGTTCCCGGCTGATCAGCTGAACGAGTAATGCACGGAGCGACACCAGCCGTTGTACTGGTTGTTTATAGACTTCACCAAAACATTTGGTACGGTGAACCCCGAGGCACTGCGGCTGGTGTTGAATAAGTTTGATTGTCCAAGTAAGTGTGTAAATTTACTTGAATATTTCATTATGGTATGCAGGCGAGGGTGTAACTCTGTGGACAAACCTCGGATGACTTTGCTGTTATCTCTGGTGTGAAGCAAGGCTGTGTCTTAGTCCCTACCCTGTCTAATATTTACCTCCATACAATGATGTCCTGTGCCTTTGATATTGATAATGATTACGATGTCCGTTTGGAACACCGCATTGATGGTGGGTTGCTGAACATTCGTCGTTTCGGGGTGAGAACCATAGAGTATGAGACAAACATCTGTATGTTGCTATCTGCCGACGACTGTGCGTTGTATGCACACAGCGCGGGTGAGTTGCAGCACATGACTCTGACTCTCAGTTAGACAGCGGTCAAATTCGGGCTCACCATCAACATAAGCAAGATTGCTTGTCTTTTTCAGTCTACACTACTAATTTTCTTTGTATGTTTACCGCGAATCCATATCGGTGGTGACTTCTTGGAAACCACTCCTAGATTTCGCTAGCTGGATATTGTACTTTTCGACGATTTGCAAATAACGATCGAGCTAGGTGTCCTCGTGTCGAAAGCGGCTTCCGCGTTTGAAAAGTTTGATAAGGGTGTGTGGAACAACCTCCAGCATATCGCTGGTACGAAGCTGCTGGTATACAAGTCGATAGTGTTGTCTGTTTTCCTATACGGCAGCGGAACGTGACGTTGTATCGAAAGGACGTCAGGTATCTAGAGCGCTTCCATCAACGGTGTTGATTCGACAGATTCTGCGCATCGGTTGGTGCGACACTGTTGCAGGCAAGGGACTGCTGCGCCGCGGGGGACTGTGTCCTTCTGTTTTGGTGGCTGGGGCATATTAGCCGCATAGATTCGACATGGATACCCAAGCAGCTCCTATATAGAGAACATAATGCAGGAAAGCGGCATGTGGGAAAACCGAAGTTACGGTACCAGGACATGATCAAGGTGGGTTTATCATGAATTAATGTTGATTTCAAGTGTTGAGGATCAAAGCACGAATGGCGTGAGCTGGTCAGAAGGGCAGTTGCGCAGGTGCATGAGAAGGAACTATTGCACGCGGAGGAGAAACGCTGGGTACGGGAACGACAGGTGCCGGTGGAGTCTACCCTATGGACCTCAAATACATGGTGCTTTAGCACATACGGTCGCGAGTGCCTGAGCCAAGTGGGTTTGGTAAGCCACCAGCGTTATCACTTGTGGCTAGGATCCAAAAGACGACGAGTTAACTGATTACCTAAGCATGATCAGCGTAACAGTTGGTAGGTGCGCCGCGTCCGCTTCCATTCTATTTACTAACCCAGGCAACTAAGGCGGTTGATGTGGTTCGTATGCCGCATCACCGTTACAGTCGGTTCGTACGTGTGCCTGCGTGTTCATTTTCTTGCATTTCAGGGATTTGTTGTTTGTTGATATTCTCGGTGCGGCTGCGCTTGATGTGTGAATGTTGCCAAGGTGACTACCTGTCTATTACCCACCACCTCGTCTATACTCCCTTCAGGAGACAGCTGTTCGTTGCTGAAGGGGACGGGAATCACGGTCCTCGTGACCGTGGTAGGCTCAAAGAGTGGTTCCACACATCTAATGTGTAATGGACTACAGTTCACCCAACATCTTGTGCACGTCTGGTATGCACAATTCCATTTTTGCATGAATGCTTCTGCTTTACTTGTTAAATGAGTGTGTGCCTGCTCCGTTGATGAAATGTGGCTCCCATCCACCTGTCTCCCGGTCTTATTCCTTCGGGTTTACACCAGATATGGCGTGTGTGGATGGAGCTGTGGGTAACATAGCGAAAGCCACTCATGGGCTCTCTGGAACCGCAGGCGTCTTGTGGCTGTCCTATGGCGGCCGCAGTGACAGACAAATCCGGAACCGGATGTCGCCAACTATCGGCATTCCTGACATGGAAGGTTCTGCCACAGAGAAATCCCGACAACCCAGCCATCACTGGATGATGCAGTCCGAACCAAATCAACATTCAATAAAAATCAATGATTAACCAAGCTTAATGCTTTACCGAAGTACTGCTATCAGACCTCCACGGAAACATCTATACCAAGGCATCTAGTTTTTCCGTCCAAAAACCGCAACAGGTTTGTAAGACATGAATTTTTTTCTAACGAAGCCACGATTAACTTGTTAACGACCAAGTGTTCGCAAATTCGGTGCCCATTAAGCTTCTCCAGGGAAGTAAGCAGAACACGCGTTAGACTGACAGGCCTATAGTTAGGTGAGACGGACTCGGAGCCCCCTTATGAATTGCCGCCATGGTATGCTCTTTCCAGTCTTGTGGTGGCCAGTCTTCCCGAAGAGAACAATTGAAAAGTTCCAAGACGGGATACTGTAGATTATCAGCAGGCGGTTGGACAATCGTTGGGTGAACATTGTCAGGGTTTGCCGATTTATAGATGTTTACTTATTGAGGATGTCAATGTCTTACGCAGCGGCTGGACTTTAATAAGGTAGGGCTATGTTTCTGTTTCACACAGGATCCACTTCGGTATATGTTCCCTTATCCGGAACGTAAGCTCAATGTTGTATTCGAACAATGCAACAATTAATGGAAACTGACAAACGTTTTCCTCTGAATTCAAACTCGACTCCGAATGTTATAGATAGTGGACTGCGGGTCCTTTTAGTTTGGCCATACACTCCTTCTAGTGGTTGATTTGTTAATATGGACGGGACGATAGAAGCCTTTTCTGTGGCCACATCGTTGATATTGTTGTTTCTTAAGTGGACAACAGGGGGCATAATGTTCTTCGCCACACGACCAACAATACGTTTATGGACATGGTAGATTGTACGCTTGCTCTTGTCGGTGCATGAACACTACTTAGGGTCGTGACTTTTGTACGATAGCAGTCTCTTATTTATGACCAGGCAGACGGCGCTCGGTGATGCTTAAGTTTGGAAAGCAATAGACTGCAGCTATCCAAATTTCTTGAGAAGACTAGCAACAAGAGTTAGACATTTGTACTTACCCTCTGTGGGCGTCTGCGATTGAATTTCCTCACACTCACTATTTACGATGCACGCATGAGTGACACAATTGTCTGTATCACTCCTGTTCAACTTGAGACAGTGACATCACACTTTGAAGACTGCAAGTTAGTCACCAAAAGACTAACACAATTGTTTCACTGAATATTTAGAGTCCAACTCTCAGTTAATTTGGGAAAATGAACCTGGGAAAACAGTACTACTCGATGGTTCTTATTTTCCGAATGAACTGACGGGATTTCCACGCACCATGTTTATCTCCAGGCTAGTTCTCGAACTTTTACTCGATGTTCCTACTCAACGATTAGTGGGCGAAATCGGATGTAGGCTCGAAATGAAACTCTGAAATAGTAGATACAATAACAACGATTACAAATACTAAGCTATGGCGTGTTGATGGAACTCTTAGTTGAAGCGAGGGGGACTGCTCGAGATGCGCTTGCTATTGCTGGAGTTTTGCTCTCCATTTCCGCTGAATGACATTATTGAATCCGATTTAGGCCCCCTCACCAGTGTTATGTGTGTCCATCAATCAACCAAGCTGTTGACAACGTAGTAGGTAAGACGAAAGAGAATCGTTGGGGGTTACGCCGGATAGGTTGTGCTTGGGTCATTGGGAAAGTGCAGTCAGTCCAGAATGCGGTCATTGGTAAGCCAAATGGCAAGAACGAATATTTTTTGTCATCGAGCCTAAAAATCAACAAAATGGACTGATTCTTTTGGAGGCGGTCTTTTTGGCCATCGGGATCCCCGTTTCATTAAATTTCGCAGCCATGAATGGAGGTTGGATTCATGCGCTTACGTCACATCGGATTTCTGTATCACGTCAGCTTCCAATGCCCTAACACTTCATACAGAAGAACATCTCAAATGTTATCCCTTCAGCATTAGAAAACATGATAATCCCGGTACTGATCCGCAAGATTGTACAATGCGTTCACATGCTCAGCACAGCTTTCGGTCTCCAACTTGCCATCCTTCACGTCGCGTGGATCGGTGGAATCCACTCACTTTCTTGAGCTTTGTAGGCGGTGTTATAACTGTTCTTTGCTGCTTCTCACGCTTCATGCCTTCTTGAATAAATCTGCGTTGCCCACTTACCACTAACATGTCTGTATGTGTGATAAACTCCTTTTCTTTTATTGGCACTTGCTGAACGCGATTTTCACGAACGGAAATATTCTTTGCCAACGGCTGCAGCCTGTGTGAGTTAGGATGCAATCAGCATGGGACCGTGAAGGTCAACTCCAAGCTCTTGTCTCTCAGTTAGTCGCTGGCTTTATTACCGGACCGACTGGCCGGTGTATTATGTCCCATTTAATGTCAATATCTTTGTTGCATCAGCAGTTTTTCAATTCTTTGCCTCAACACTACAATAAAACGTCTGTTTTTTATGCATGTTTTCTCTCAATATCGTTCACTCATCTCAGATAATTCAGTTCTACCCATTACTTGCTTTATTCCCCTCCGCGGGATGCATCTGCCCATCATATTTTCCTTGCTTCCCATTCCAGCGTCTAGGCGATATTTCTTCGGAATTGCTCTGCAATTGTAGTGTCTATTGCCTCTTCTTAATTCATGGAGGAAAAGCCTGATCAGTGCTTGATAAGTGAAGATAACTTGGATCGGGCTTCACCAGACCTGTGGCCCGAGCAAAGTTAGTACTGTTATCACCCTTTGACGTTTTTCAGTCCCCGGAGCATCCGAATTTTTGTCGCTGCGTCAGAATGAGATCAGTTTGCAAACACCTCCAAAGTATGCCACTGATTTAGATAAGGAAGATCTTGAATTAATTCATGGTACACAGCAGTATATTCTGAAAACTCTTAGATTTTGGCAGCTTGTCCACACAGCAGTTGATGGATAAAATTAAGCATCTACAGAATCTGGCTTATCAGGTTGGTTTGGAGGAAGGTGAGCAACGACTTCCCACGCAACTTTTTTTCTCTAAGCCAAGGAAATGACTCGGGGGAAGTTCCTCAATATTCTTGGGAAACGCTAGTATCCTCATTCCATTTTGTACCTCTACCTGTAAATAAATCAGTTCCGTTCACTTCTTGCCATGAAGTATGGCGGTTGGGTGAGGGGTAGAAGAAACATGGTAAGTTTTGGAACGTTGAGCGCAAGCGATTACCATCGCTGTCATAATATTTTGTCACTGGTCGAACCGATGGATCTGCAGATTTAGTAGTTGTACTCGTAGCAACAGTTTAACGAATAGATATAGAGTCAAAAAACCATGGAAACCAACGGACGAACTCAGGCTGAATCGTTGCATCATCATCATGGCACACGAGCTGAAGGTGAGCAACACATTTCAGCTGTTGTGCCGCAAGAAAGCTCGGAGCATTTGTTCACTATTTTACACATGCCACCTTTTCCTTTTTTATCTTTTTAATTGTTAAGCAGTGGGCATCTGAATTTAAATAGGTATGCGCACATCTCTTCCACTGGTTTTTTGCGCGTTGTATCCTGAATTGTGTTCAGCCATCCGCACTCCTCATTCTTTGATCCCCAACCAGGTAGGCGTGTGGATTCAACGGCAGCAAGACGTGAAGTCAGCGATTTCATATGTTGTCGCTAGGGGGATGGATGAACATCGCGTGGTCTTTTCCAGCCAAGTCGTGCACGAACAAAAGTGCGCAGTAGGGAAAACGCAGCATGTACCCGGGCCATCTTAATTTGCATGGCAAAACAAGCTTGTTACAGGGGATAATCGCATTCCATAAAACACCATGTCTGACTTCATTGTTGCAGATACATTGTTGCCAACACACACGAGCAATTCTCTTCCAGCACCCATTCTCGAAGGCCGAGAGCCGGCGCATGTCATCCAAGCGAACTGTCCACGACTCGCTTCCATATAGCAACATTGCCCGAACTGTGGCATTGTAAACACAACCTTTTACCAAGACGGAGACATCCAGACTACTCTACACTTGCTTCAGGTTGACAAACAAGGGTCGAGCTTTAGCGATGCGGGGGTAAACTTCCTTCCAAATAGTGCTACCAGTAGACACACAGCTCCCCAGGTAGACAAAGCTGCCCACGTGATCAAGCTGTGTACTTTCAAGAGTGAGCACGGGTACGAGCGACTGCCAATCCCGGAGTAGCACTGTACACTACGACAGGGCGAAGCACATTCCGTACTTAGATCCCTCAATCGCCAAACGGTTTAGTATAGTTTGCATACTCTACGTGTCGTCACCAAGTAGTGCGATGTCATCGGCATAATCTAATTCGGTTGCACGTTTACCCGGTAGCAGCTACAGATCAAAATTTCGGCAACTTTCCGGAGCTCTCAACAGGACGTCTTCAATCTTAGAACTGAAGAGGAACGGGGACATATGGCACTCTTGTCATACACCGCTATTAACAACGAGAGACGAATAATATTTGCCACAAACCCTCACATTGCCAGATGTGGAGGTAGAGTGCGCATTGGGTGGCAGTGTACTTTCCTGGGACCCCGTTCTGTAGTAAACAACGCCATAGCGCAGGTCGCTCAAATGAGTCGAATGCAGCACGGATGTCTAGGAAGGCAACGATTGTGGGTCTATGATAGAGGTGGCGGTATTCGAGGATTTGATCCACAGATCATCGGCCAGGTCGGAAGCTAGCTCCTTCTTCCTGGTACTCTGTTTCACGATTATTACTCAGTATTCGTGATCCTGTGATGCATGATATGTGGGTCGCACGACAAAGTGCCTATCTCATAGGATTCGTGAGCACATCACGGCATGGTTTTACAAAGGCGAAATGAGGTCCTCAGACAGCTCAATCCTGTTACACCTTGAATGTGGCCATGCAGCTTCAGAGAATGACTTCAAACTCATCTACTCGCTACTTGAACATTTCTCCCAAGAATTCCACAAGCAGCTCTTATCCATCGCCGACGCTACCTACATTCATCATCTGAAGCCGGAATTATGTGTACAAAAATGATTCATACGGCCGACGCTACTACCTTGGCCAACGGACACTTATTTAATTATTTGTTTGTTACGTTACCTACCTAATTACTTCGGACTACTGAGTATTGTGTGTATGTTTATTTAGTTCACTTGGCATACCAGCTAGATTCCTGTCTCAAGTTATCGATTTTGATCCTTCAAACAGTCCAGAAGTCAATCCCAGTCCAAGTTGATGCTTTCCCCAAAATCAGTATTATCTAAAGTTTTGGGTCTGATGAGAGTTTACCGAAAAGAATTCTTTACCCTGAACTAATTTTTGATATTGATTCATATTAGTGGAATAGGGGAGAGTCCATAAAGTAAAATGGATGCCAATAACTTGAGGGCAAACGGAAGGAGACTAAATCCCCAGGGGATCAGCACCGAAATGGCGAGCAAGCTTAAAAATCGGGACAACTGATCAATTCCAGGAAGAAGACACCTTTTCTTCATGCCAGATTTTTTAGTGCAATATGGTTAGATGGCTGTTGATGACCGCACCTCTATATTTGCATGGCTCCAGAGGAAGTCCATCTGAGCTGGCAGACTTGAGTCGTTCCAAGTGTCGAATCGCAAGACAGACTTTCGCTTCGCTAGATGGATCAGGTGTGATGACCCAGGACAGGCAGCTGAATTTGCAGAGTGCTACAGGGCTGGCACAGCCCTACCAAACTCAACGGATTTCACGAGCGCCAGTTTACTATCGGATCCGAACAACACGGTCGCTATGCAGAGCGGAGCTTTCCCTACGGGAACTGCCGCCAAGGGTCTACTCATCTGCACATATCACAATGGAGTTACCCTTAGTGAGAACACGGCCAATGTATCTCGCAGTTTTCACTGAACTCGCCCTTATCTCACTGTCGTATCTCCTGGACTCTTCTCAAGTGAACAGCCTGCCTCCTGCACCGTGTTCATGCCAATGCCTTAGCCACCGAGCACACTCAGCAACTTTGATGTGCCCAATGCCTCAGGAGCATTGAACCCACCCAATTCTCACCGGAGATAGGACCACTACATGGCAACTCACCTGCCAACAAACATACGCCTTCTCTTAGTTTATACAATTACTACCGTTTTAGTGAACTATAAATACGAAGTGTAGAAAGCACGGTTGTCTTGGCTGAATCATTAAAAGCACTTATTATTGGTCAGTCTGCGGTATAATTGTGCGGCGTCTACGCGTTTCGTCTGCCTTCTCAGTTACGAGTTCACATCTGCCGGCTAAGTTCACCAGCTGTTTCAATATGAATCGTCTAGACTACTATGCGCGTGGGAAACAATGAGTGAAAGAGTTCGTCTGTTCCGACTAGGAGAGTCGAAATCTAACTAGGACGTTTATAACACAGAGCATGCAAATGGACACTGAGGGCCAACTGAACTGGAAATGAAAATCATCGACCCAAGCGTTTCTGAAGGTAGGCAATCCGCGAACCATCCACTTCGCAAATGATCTCACTGACGCAAGGCTACCTGTGTCCATTGGTTTGAGTTAGCTGGAAGAGCTTGCGAGTATTACAGGAGAGGGCAGCGGCCTCCATTTTGGAAGCACGCTGAGATCACCAGGTTTCTCGATCACTGCGTAGGCTTTGTTCGAGCTGCCGACTGACAGAACGGCGCATTTCATTATGATTGCGCTCCACTGGGATATTCCTGCGATTTTCAAATAGATCCAGGGAACGCTTGGAGATCCAGACCTTCATAGGGTGCTGAGTAAGACCACAGACTAACTGCCCAGGAGAGACCATGGTCCTTTGCATGAACGTCCAGCGTTCATCAATGTCTTGCGTTGGGTCGCACCTAAATGCATCGGTCAGAGGGGCTTGATAGCTTCGCTAAACTGAGGGAGTAGATAATTGATTTGTATCTTCTTTTAATGATTCTTTCGGGGACTCCGAAACTCATGCAGATGTTCGCACAGACAAGAGCATGGTATGCGTCAAGAAATGTATACCGAATTTATCTGCAATCCTTTACACTACCCCGCCATCTGCAATTGATTTCAATATGATCAATCTGAGACGCTGATGGGAGTCATCAAGTAGCCGAACGTCTCCTCGAATGCCAAAGGCTGGTGCTCGAGACAAACAGACCATTGTCTTCACACAGTGTGAGTAGTCTCTCCACTATCTGAGCGGCTCTCATTGTATCCATGGTGACCGCTGAGGTGACTTTAATTTGATCATAGACGACCGGCTCCTGCGTCGAGTTCCCTAGCAAGGATTCGCAAGCTCTTTTCAAGAGCTGGTGCAATTCACGGTAGTAGTTGTTCTTGACCGAGTCTCAACTTCAGTCATTTGGGATGTAAGCTTAGATCACAAACAATTTGCGTCTCTCCTCGCGACATCTGTTGACCCTGCATTACTCCCGAAACCGAACTTCACACAGTTGGCTATTAATCGGAAACCTGCCCAGCAGTGCGGCCTCGACTTTACAATTTAACGCTACACCACCACCAGCAGCCTACTGCGGCTGCTTCTGCGTCACCAGATAGATAGCTGAAATATGGCTCCGTGGTCGATGGAAGATCACAACTCAAACAAAGTACTTGGATCTTTTAAGCATATTTCGCAAAATTACAAACGTCGATATCGAGCGATTCCAAGGTGCGCGCAAGACCAGCATGTTGCACGATCTGTATGATTGTGTGCCGGAGTACAATACTCCACCGAGGTGAAGTTAAGTCAAAATAAGCTTTATAGACTTTAATGTTTTCATTTTCAGCATTTACACCACCATTGCGGACACCTGGATGATACTGTCAATATACCTCTTTGGGAAGAAAATGGGGAAAATGCACAACTGTTACCACAACAACCGCTTGCGCAGCATAATAGTGACTTTCGCTGGGTCAACAAGCTAACATGAGAGATAAGGCAAACAGTATTACGATACGATGACGTGCGGGAGAATAAAATTCTGAATTTCGAACGAATAGAAGAGAAAGGGAACGTTTCGGAAAGATCATTGTGAAGTGGATGAAATCGATCAGTTAGTACCTTAGAAGAGAAATCATTGCAGACATCAAGTTGCCTTGAAATAATTAAATCAACTAAAGGATCTTTAGACAAGCCGCTGCATCTAGAAATGTACTTTATAGATGCTACCAATAAGATGTAGTCTTTCTGAAGCAGTCCTCGGAAGATGCTATGAGAGCAGTATAACCAATGGAGAATGATGCAAGAGATCACAAACCTGAATATTAAAGTACGAGTTACTAAAAGCACCTTACGTCTGAGGGCATGAAAAGAAATTTTTCTAACTTTTTGAAAAGTTTTGCAGACATGCGTGAACCAAGATAGATTCTGGGGCAAGAACACGCCGAGATACTTGACAGTGGAAGAGCTGGGTATGGGACCTTTTATCATAGTAAGAGTGGGAGGGAAATCTATGAATGACTGCAACTTATCGTTACGGAGAAAAGAAGATATTACACCTCTGCATTTAGAAGCATTAAGCGTACGAGGTCTGGACGAAGACCATTTCACCAGGTTTCCCAACCCACGTTGAAGTGATGAGGAATCCTAGTAAGTGGGGGCCATACATCCCAGCACCACATTCCCAGCATATTTATACCCCATAAATGTGGGTTGTACATGGTGATGTTCAACATAAAAGGAAAATAGAAAAGGTGACCGGTTCGCTCCATGCGGAATACCCTAGTGGACACGGAGGGCAGAGGGTTTCTTACCGTTCAACTTGAAGTGAGAACGATCAGTGAAATAGTCACGTAACCGATTACACACACCCTGGTGAACTCCATTTCTGGATAGCAGGTTTAGCAACATTGACGTATCCAAACTTCCAAATACATTGGAATAATCCAGGTAGAGAATCCGTACGGATATACATTTTTGATCTAGTGAACAATATATGCCACTGCATCCAATATGGAGCGCTGGAGTCTATACACAAACTGTTATGTATTGTCCCCAGGAGTGTCTGAGCAAATCCGCGGAATTAACTGTCTTTCCGAAACTTTTAGACCACAGACGTACATGTAATTGGGCGATACTTTTGAGACCCATTTTTGGTTCTGGAGTTATACTGGCCGTTCTCCAAATGTCCGGCAGTGTGAGAGAATCATCACACTCCTTCAGAGCTGATGGTGATAGAGCATCCGGACTACAAGCTTCTTTTAAATCTTTTGAGCTCGTTATGAACGTTACTTTATCGAAGGGCACAGCTGGACGTGAGCTAATAAAGCAGGGCAAAAAAGGTGAGCCTACTGAAGCGGAACTAAACTCAGAATTCAGTTTATCCACGTCAGCTTCACCGCTCTGGCTGCAAATGCTCTTACCACAGAGCTGCTTCAGAAGCCTCCATAGATCGTGACAATTATGGTTGCCTAGACCTGCTTCGACGTATACTTGGTTTAGCCTTTTTATCTCTGATTTAATTGCTGTGGTTAGGCTTTTGACACGGGTAACATTATTGTACTTGTAATCCTATTCCTTCATCTTACGAAGCCGCTTTAATACTGGTGATGAAAGCCTATCTGACCTTAGCTCGTTTCAACAGGGCAAGACATGTCGAAGCAATATTTGGTGTAGTCCGTAAGATAGTTCGATCAACAGGTCCTCATCGTTGAAGACGGAAAAATCACTTAAAGGAAACGTCGTATGGAACCTCGTGATATTTTCCAAGGAGCAATCTCGCCGTTTGTTAATCTTGTAAGAACGTCTGGTCAGCGTTACAAAGTTAGACCTGTTGTATATGACGATACCGTTATAAAATACAATGGTCTGAGCTGCTCAAAGGAGCCCGTTTTTGTATGGAAATTAACTTTCGTTTGTTTGTGAACACAGCGTCTAACTGGGCATCTTCTCTGATCGAAACAGCCGCTAGGCCTACCAAGGCAAGTGTCTCCAAAAATGTTATATCCTTTCTATTGAATTCGCCAGCAATAATACAGATAGAACAATCTAATTTAAGCATTAGCGTTGAACAAACTTGGTCCTCAAAAAGCCTTAACTTTGATGCAAATGTGTCGAGAGCAATGTACAAATTTCCGTCGATGGCTGATTGAGAGCCACTTAAGAACTTCAGTTTGTATTCAGTTGAATGGCAGCGTATAGAAGTCGCTATGTGAATATTACGATTGCTGAGTTGAACCAACCTGGATTGAACTAAGTTATAACGCCACCGCCACGAAACTGGGGCTTTTCGGGGCGGTCAGACATGATGGGGAAATAACCATCGAGCTGAATTACCCAATTTTTCACATTAATATGCAACCAGCTTTCTTTTAACAGAATGATTCCTGTATTAGCATACTTATTTCGCTGCATAATAGCACTGAGATCATCGGTTTTACTGGAAGGTCTCAGTGGGACTTACGCTTTGTCGACCGAACAACGACTGAGGCTAGATTGCCAGCCAGCACGATGCTTTTGCTTTTTTCCAAGGCATTTATTCCTGATTTGTTTGAAGGTGTTCCTGACTTTATGATCGTATTCGACGAAGCACGGATTTACGACAGTAACTTGTAACGTTTTCAACTGGTGGACGGAGCAGCACAACATTGACCTTGAGACTTGGTCAGAAAAAACAAATTGCTTCAAAGTTACAAACAAAATATCGTATCTGCGGTCGGTACTGTAAAATAGTCATCCAACGAGAACAGCAACGGCCGAATTTGAAGGCTCCGCCACTAGTACGAGGGGCAGTGACTTTGTTTAGTGGCGAGTCACATCCGGCACCTCGCATTGTTGTTAAACAGACATTTGTTGATTTTTATAGGGAAAGCGCGAGAACCCTCCACGAAGCACTTTGCTAGAACAGGGTAAACTCGAATCACCTAGTTGGCACCATGAGGCGGTAGTTCGGCAAGCCAGTCTACCATCGAATTGCGAAAAGTGGACTACTCTAAATGCCAGTAAATGAAACAGTGCACTCTAGCTTCACGCGTGACTTGATTCCCCGGGCAAATGGAGTAAGACTCGGTGTGGCATAATTTGTAAAACGGGGTTATATAAAAGCAATTTGAAATGTACAGCGATGACTCACGACTTGATTTGTAGACGTAGCCTAAATGTTGCTCAACAGTTCATACAGTCTGTACTCCGGGTCAGCATTGGGACCGACAGCACATCAATGCTGAACTGCGTGGTGATGATTTAATAAGGCGGTGCTTCAGTGATGCGGATAAATAGCATGTTCGTTGGTGAGCTGATCGCCAGTAATTGACCGAAATATTTTCCTGATTGTTCCTATCATGCGTTTCCATGCGCAGCTCTTATGAATCACATATTGGGCGTTCAGAATCCACACAGTTGCACTCGTTCAGTTTAGGTATTATCGAGTCGTGGTCCCAGAAGCTGATTAATTTTTTAAGCTCGATATAAGCTCCACTGAAGCTTGAATCGTTGTCGTTGCAGAATCTCGACGGAACTCCACGTCTAGACGTAAAGTTCGTATGTGCACAATGGAAGGAATCTGTGTCCATGCCATTTGTCACTCCAATGTGCTCCGTCCTTTCAGATAAGCACGTAAATATGCATCCGTATCTCTTCCGTAGACCGCTTCAGATTGATAAACACTGGGCCCAAATAATCAGTCACAATGAATTAAACGCCGGCTGAATTACTAGGAGCCCGTCCTGCAATGACCTGCCATCTTTTGACAATATGGTTTGGAACTTTGCCCAGGTTTGCAGCGTCTTCCCTACGACTGATATACGTCGTTTTCGTTGCAGCTCCGATGGTACGTAAGTGATGCCGTGTGTCCGCCATTCTCATAGTAGTTCACAATTAACATGCAAGTAACAGAATGGTCGGGCGGCCACAGAACAGGATGCCTTCTCTCCGACTCGTAGAATCTCCAGCTTATTTGAAGGTGTTAGGTTTCTCAAGTGTCGACCGGGACAGGGTCCGTTGTTATTGTTGTGGAGACCTCATGATTCCACATAATGTCGCGCCGGACACCTTTTCTCGTCCTTCATGTTGCCATGGAACGCTTACGCGATGCGTTATCGGTGACAACGTTATCAGTTTGCAACTCCCAGTCCTACTAAGGGACACTGTTACTAGATCTCTTTAGTGGTACTGTTGTCGGGTGATAATTACGTCACTCTAACTGCCACCTTCGTTCCATTGCCAAGTGACAACTACGCCCCATTCCCATAACGAGGAACCCCTTGGTATAAATGCTAGCCTGTACAAACCGTGTTCCTCGTCTTCGCGAAAGGCCATTCATTTCTCTCCATCGGGGTCGCGAGTAGTCGCGCAGTGCCAGTGTTACTCTCGGTACAATGGGGAAGAACTGTTGGCCGACTAAGCCACTCGGGGTGGGTCTTTTCAAAATTCGACCAGTCACTTCTCCCTGCGGAGCATAGTCCACTAAAGCCTCATCGTTGTGTCGACTAAGGGCGATGTATGGAAACGACTGCGTTACAATAGATACCGTCAGTCGTTCCGATCTCCCTTTGGAAAGTGACTGCACCCTTCGTACGACATAAAGCTCAGCCTCATTGACTTCCATGTTTAATCGTCCCATCCACTCCATCGAATCTTTGGATTTGAAACCCTTAAACCTAGGTAATGTCGCGATCATGCACCTCAAAGTTATCCAGCTCTCGCAATTTGCGAGAGGTTCCGAGTACTCCGACTTAATCCAGCGCGATAGATGTCCGCAAGGGGGTCATTTCACACTTTCCTCTCTTGACCATCAAATTACGCGTCGCAACCCATCTTTCCTCTGACGAACATTTGTATCAGCTCCTTTGCTGAGATGAGAACTGATGCGACGAGCCCCAGGGCGACATGGACGGAAGCTATAAATGACAATCTATTTCTTCGAGAACAGTTGCTTTCATACGTCGCCAAGTGATAACCCATCGTGTTGTCACAAGTGTTCCACTGAACTTCAAGCATCGGGTGTAAATGTAAGTTCACAAATTAAGAGAGCAGTATACCAGGTTGCGTTCTGTGACCTTCAGGACGTCAAGTCAGAGTAGTTACTTTCACATTTGTTTAAATGGGACCCTCCCCTTGATCTGATAGTTTTAAATTGCGTAGACATGCGTATAGCTTCCTCGGTAGAATCTCAACTGAACTGACACACAAATCACAAACTCCCAAGTTGCACAGAGGGCATCGCATTAGTAAACTCCCCGGCGCAGTCCTCAATTGTTCGATGAATAAATAAACGGTATATTTCTCATCATGCGAGACGCAGGCACAATACCAGCCTGATCAGTTGGTACATCAAAATTGGATAGTGGAGGGATTTCTCAACGTCTGTTGTGTTCTCAATCAAATGTTTGAGGTGCTCAACCATTTAAAAGTAGTAAAATATGGTGAAGTTGAGAGTAGGAATAAAAGTAGATATAGTCATCAGTTCAGGTAAAGTAATACAACCCATCCTGGAACCATCTCCCGGGGACCTGCTTCCACACTTCGCTTCCACCTCTCATCTGGCCGTATGATGTTTTGGCTTAAATCAAGTAGGTAGTGATATTTTTGTCTCATTTTTTCTTGTTGACTGTTGTCAGATGCAATTTTGTCATCATAATGGTGACATTATATCTAAATATGTCTAAGTTTATGTGGGGTCTGTGTAATATTTTAAGATCTCCCATCCATACGGCCATCATTTAGCTCATTCGAGTCGAGCACTTTTAATATTCGCCAGGGAGTTTCTTGACAACATGCATTGCATGGATGTACTGCATTCATTAGAAGCATTTATCGGCCCAGTCGTGGACAACATTGTTACGAGAGAGAAATAAACAACAAGAACAGTAATGAGATGATGGGCTTTTGTCCGAAGTTGTCCTCTACAGAATGTACAAATTATCACTGGAGACACAAATCCTCAGCAATATACATGTATTTTAAAAGGAATTTTCAGAGGAAATAATTAAGGTAGTTGTAGGAGATCAAGTTTGGGAGATTGGTGATGTGAAATCAGTTTTTATGACCCTGAGAAATGTCGTAGGTGCACAAAATCTTTTTTCCAGGGAAGGAAAGAAAACTGTATACAGTGTAAAGCAACTTTACTGTCGTTCCAACAGTTTAGCTGCGTTCGGTAAGAGGATAAGTTGATTTTGAAAGAGGTAACCGTTCGGAGTGATCGTAAACATAGATGATTATGGTAGGTTTTCAGATAGTGCCTTCAGATGAATCCAGTCAAAGGCGGAGATACCTATGTTGTTTTCACGGAGCACAGAGAACTGCAGCACGTGCCTAAGGGGTGAGCTCCAGGAAAAATTAGAACATGAGTAGTATTTCAGAACAAATGTGAAGCAGTTTGCTAGAGAGGAACTCTAGGACATATTTCCGCTTTTATACGCGTGAACTTCATAGTAATCCGGATTTTTTTTCTTTAGAAAACAGCTTTTATCTACTGATAGATATGGGGAGGGCAGCAAGATCTGACAATAACAGCAAGCAAAAGTTCTCAGGTATTGAGACTATATCCATCTTGTACCAGTTCCGTACTTGGCTTCATTTGTCATGGTAGGTCGCAGTATACCAATTGCTGTTTCTATGTTTACAAACGATTGTATAGCGTCTCGAAACTTTATCCCTGACGGGATTTCCCGTATCTCAGATGGAAGTCTGTTCCATAGTATGGAGTATCAGTTAAGGAAAAGTTTGTCAGACAATTTTGTTCGTGATCTCTTCACTTTTACTTTGTTGTTGTTATTATTTCGAGTGCGATACATTGACATTTCTGCTCGTTGCACGGTTGGGTGTGAGGGGTGTATTTTCTGGGTAATTTTATCAAAGAAAATGAGATTAATTTTCATTCTTCGCAGCCACAGTGGATCAAATCCTACGAATGTAGATAACGGATTCTATGTGCAAAAACCATGACGATCATTCTCCCAAAAAGGTGGAGGGGCTAATGCGACAGTATTGACCATGACAGGCTCAACGGTATTAACCGCGTATGGAAATTGCTCATCTTC
Organism: Dicrocoelium dendriticum; assembly: GCA_944474145.2. Lineage (NCBI taxonomy): Eukaryota > Metazoa > Platyhelminthes > Trematoda > Plagiorchiida > Dicrocoeliidae > Dicrocoelium > Dicrocoelium dendriticum. Next base: position 91,235,527 of record OX104064.1, on the reverse strand, counting down.
TAGATAATCCATTCCAAAAAGCAGATAAAAATGCGGCAGGTTAGAAAACAACATGATCACAAGTAATGAAGCACAAAATCACTGGAACGAACTCACCAGAATGAAAATTCAAAATGGCAGACGGCGTGTTCTGGAGCGGCGTCACCAATTGTTGGGTGGAGCCTGGGATACTAGTCGGTAATCAGTGACACGCAAGAGCCTTGTCAAATACGGAACAGTATAGAAGTTGAAGTCGACTGAACCCAACGTGTATTGTGCATGCTACAGAAGTAGCGAGCGAATCAACCAGAGCGAGAAACGGTACAGCAAGGTACTCACCGAGACGCTTTGTGTCAACGAATGTGCCGTCAGTAAAACAAGTGGACGTTTTGAAGGTTAAAACAACCGTAAAATCCCATGTTGCAAAATACTGAAAGAGCGTGTTTTCCGGTACACTACAGCCGGTTATCTCAAAGCACACCGGAGTGTCCTTTGTTAGTCAATGCTGTGCATACGTTAGCTCTGACGTCAGTTCTGCGCCGTGCCGCGATGCGTCGATCCGTTTGTTCCTGTGCGCGCACACGTTCTGTTCAACCAGACAAAGAGTAGCACGACTGACCGGCTTGACAAGTCCGCTCGGAAGTTAGGCTTGGGAGATAGGCCAGCGGTTCGCTGTCATCAGCGAAAACAGGGAGGAATGATGTAAATCCTGGTAGCCGCTTTGTAGTGATACCGATTTGGTTGGAATCGGTTTTGATAGATGGGCCTCGTAATGTACTTTCCAACCATTCTACGAACCTTGATGGAAGTAGTAAAGGCGTTGACTTTGTCCACTTCTGTGTACGCTGAAATGCCGCAGAAATTGGCAATCAGCGGTAGACGGCGATCCGTTAGGAATATGGACCAGGAAGTTTGCGCACTGTGCAGGCCTGATCGAATGAGTTTACTCGGGTGAATATGGGATAATATCCAGAATAGCGAACAATGAAAATGTAGTAGCAACGAAATCTCACCAGCAAGCGACGACCTTGACGTTGCCTACCATGAAGTACAAAACTGGGACAACTACTGAACTACGAACTTGGTCCGAATGGATGAAATTTCATTCGAAACGTTCTAGGTTAAACATCTAATCGTCCCTTCTCGCTATAAAATGCGGAGATAATTCAGGTATTGTTTCGGGAACCACCTGACGGAACATAGATTCGGTATCAGCGACAACCACTAGGCTTATTTTGAATCCCACGAGGACCTCAGCTGGTTTATTACCCCCAGTCGAGTCCTTTGTGCAGCTGTTGGTTAATAGACCACTTTACCTGTTTTAGTTGAATGGGTTGCAGCGTGATGAGGGATATATCAGCATCCACATTTCTATTGTCAGCCTGTCGTCCGGTTGGCTCGTCAAATTCTTTTAATATACATTCTTCTACAGCTGTGATATAAAGACGATGTAAGACTGGGTAAAACATTAGTGTCTTTCATAATAACCCCAGTTCCTGGTAGGCTATGGAAAATTGTTCCGCAACTTTGCGCGACGAACCGATTTCATAGTGCGAACCGAAATCCTAGATAGAGGAATTTATATGGTTCCGTGTCAGCTTGTTTTTCATTGATGCGGAGATATGGGAACTACAGTGTTCAGTAAATCTTCAACGAATCAACAAAGCAAATATTCCGATTGCATTCAGATGAATCAAGACCAGAAATCAGTTCAGGGTTAAGAATTCTTTTCTGTAAACTCTCGTCAGACCCAAATCTTTACATAACACTGATTGTGTGGGGTAAGCGTCAAATCGGGCTAGGATTGGTTTCTAAGGCGTTTGAATGGTCAAGCTCGATGACTAAATGCGGCTACAGATGGCAAGAAAAGTGTATCAAAGGAAACTTAATACACAATCTTTTGCAGCCTAAAGTACATAGGTAAGGTCACGAAGGGAATTAAGTGACCGTGTCAGTCGGCCAAGGTAGTACTATCGGCCTTATGAATCGGTTATGTACACATAATTCCGGTTTCAGGTGGTGGATGTAAACAGCCTCGGCAATAGACAAGATTTGCTTTCGGAAGCTTTGCGAGAAGTGTTCAGGCCATTCTCAGATGCAGTATGGCCACTTTCGAGGAGGTGCGATATGATTGAGCTGTCTGATGACCTCATTTGGCCTTTGTAAAACCACGCCGGGATGTGCTCGCGAATCCTCTGGGGTAGACGTCTCGTTGTGCGACACACGTATGGTGCACCACAGGAGCACGAGTACTGATAAACGAGCATTGGACGAGTCAACAATGGCAGACTATCTTTCAGGGGTTTTGCAAGCAATGGTATTATTTCAAGGTAGCAAATTCAGACAATTAAACAGTTACGGTTAAACAACGAATTAAGTATCTCTAGGCCAGACAAGGGATCTGGCATAATGTTATTAAATAGGGTAGATTATGTCTTTAAAATACAACACATCCTCAGTGACGAACGTAAGTTCCAGAAGCTTATGGCCGGAAAGGACAACACAGAGGAGTTAGAGAAACAGTTGACCGGCTGTCTCAGGCGAATGATGCAAGCCAAATTTATCACAGAGCGAATTCGAGAAGTTGAAGCTTTCAGGTGGACACCTACCGAGGACATATGGCCTTCCTAAAGTTCACAAGGAAGGCGCCCCAATGCGTCCAATCTTGGACATGATGGGTTCTTCCCAGCACCTGTTGACCCAATGGGTGGTGAACAAATTGCAACCGTTACGGGATATGGTTTGCACTTACTGCGTGAGTGACTCCTTCGAATTCATTGAGATATCTGGACTCAACTTTACTAACAAAAGGATGATATCTTTTAATGCCTAGTCGCTGTTTACAAACATTCCACTGCTGGATACGGTGGATTACGTTTGCGGGTTGACCCGGCAACTGCCAATATACGCTACTTTTCCGGAGGATTTGCTAAAGGAGATACTATTTCGCTGCACGTTAGATTCACGTTCAATGATGAGATGTACAGTCAAATTGATGGAGTGGCCATGCGATCTGCTTTAGGGCCGTTGTTGGCTGACATCTTTATGGCGAAATTAGAACATGGTCCACTCAGGACGCACATCTATGGAGCTGAAATGTACGTACGTTATGTCGATGATACCTTCGTGCTTTGCGAATCCGAAAAGCATGCAGAACAGTTGCTGAAGGCCTTTAATGACGCCCATGAGAATCTATGCTTCACTTGTGAGCACGAAAATGGAAACCTTTTACCTTTCTTGGATGTAGTAGTCATCCGCAACACGCACGGCTCATATAGCAAGAAGGTACACAGAAAGCATACGTGGACTGGACAGTACAATAACTTTCACATCGCAGTGCCTTTAGGACACAAGAGGAGTTTAATCCGATCTCTTGCCTTCAGGACGCGCAGTATTTGCACTCCGGATACCGTTAACAGTGAGCTACAGAGAATCAGCGACGCCCTTCGGGAAAATGGTTACCCCGATAAGTTTATCATGAAGCATCTGAAATAACGAAAGCGAAAATCACCTAGGAGCATTGCTCCCAAGAAAGAGCGGTTCATACATTTGCCATTTGAGGGCGATACGGCAGCTGATATCTTATCTAAACGTCTGAAAGATGCTGCTGAGAAAACTTATTTCGCAGCTCTCTTGAGAATTGTTTACCACAAAAAGCCATTGCTTGCAAAACCCCTGAAAGATAGTCTGACATTGTTGACCCGTTCGATACTCGTTTATCAGCACTCGTGCTCCTGTGGTGCACCATACGTGTGTCGCACAACGAGACGTCTACCCCAGAGGATTCGCGAGCACATCCCGGTGTGGTTTTACAAAGGCCAAATGAGGTCATCAGACAGCTCAATCATATCGCACCTCCTCGAAAGTGGCCATACTGCATCTGAGAATGGCCTGAACGCTCCTCGTAAAGCTTCCGAAAGCAAATCTTGTCTATTGCCGAGGCTGTATACATCCACCACCTGAAGCCGGAATTATGTGTACATAACTGATTCATAAGGCCGATACTACTGTAGCCAAGAGGACTTAGTAGTTTTTACGTTTGCATTTGAATGTGCCGCAAGCCTTCCGTTTAAACACAAGATTATCGGTGGTGGTTTCTGTCACGTACGCGAATGACTTCGATCCGTTCACTCAGCCGCGCGTGGATTGGTTACCACACAAAACAGCCAGCCAATCATCAGACACACACCCCCGGTCTCGCAACGCGAGTTCCGTGAGTCTTGTACCTTCCTCAATTGATTGATAAACCTCCTGCTGCTTAGACGTCTTCTGCTTGCTGGGATTACGTGTCTCGGAAGCATGCGTTACATGCTTAGTGGTACTACGTATTAGTGGCGACGAAAATGACGAACCCAATGTTGAATACACCTCCTATATTCTGGTCATCTGCTGAGGAAAAACCGACCTTATCGAATTGGATAAGATGGAGAAAATCATTTACTAACTACGTGGAATTACTTCCTGTACTGAATCCGACCGTTTGTCTTTCTGAGGCTCACAAAATCACACTATTCAGGCAGGTGCTTGGCGATGAAGGTCAGAGACACTACGATGCCCTACAACTGGAAAATTACGCCACCCTCAGTTCTGCTTTGGATACTTATACCACGTTATGGGGGCTGAAACAAAATGTTTACACTGCTAGATACTGCTTCTCAAAACTTGTCCAAAAGCCGGACGAAAGCGTCAATGATTTTATTGCACATATTCACCAATCCATTCCTGATTGTAAGTATAATGATATTCCACCGGGGAAAGTTGAAGAGCAAATGAAAATTCAATGTTTGATTGCGGGAATATCGGACGAAACTGCTAGAGAGAAGTTGCTATCCTTGGATGAGTCAGCCACCACGTGGGAAAACGTTTGTCTCATCGTTCGCCAACGTGAGAACATTACACACCAGTTACGCGAGTTCACCGGTCGGCCGGTAGCTGATGATGTGCAGGCGATCTGTAAATCAGACAGCAGTGAAAATCGAAAACAATTTGTGTGTTATCGTTGCGGTTTGCGGCATTCTCACGCTTCCGATTGCCGGCACAAAGAAAGTATCTGTCGGAAATGTGGCAAGATAGGTCATTTAGCACGCGTGTGTAGATCGGAAAGTTCCCGCCCCACGAACATCGCCTCATCAAATCGTCAAAGCAAGATAGAGTTACGGGAAGATAATGTCCTAAAAAATTTGAACAGTGAGCTTAACTCCGTGTACTTGAAGAGTGTGACACACAACAACTATCCTCCTTATACAATACGTTTGATGATAGAGGATGAACCAGTAGACATGGAGCTCGATACTGGGGCGGCGGTCACCATTGTAAACCGCGGTTCAATGAAAAAGCTACCACCTTTGTTACCGTGCAACTCGAGATTACAGACGTACACAGGTGATCCAATTCAGGTGTTGGGCAGATGTTTCGTTAAAGCCAGGCACGGGGAGCGAGAATTCACCCTGCTCTTAATCGTTGTACCTGGGAACAAACCGAATCTCATGGGTCGAGACTGGATACAGTTCTTTCCCGAGACCATGCAACTCAACCAACTCACTGTTGAAGACGGCAGTTTGAATGGATTATTGAACGAGTTCTCATCATTGTTTGCAAATAAACTGGGAAAAATGCGTCATTTCAAGGCTTCCATCAAACTCCGAGAGGGTGCCGAACCAAAATTTTACAAAGCTAGATCATTACCTTATGCAATGCGCCCTAAAGTTGAGGCAGAGATACAACGTCTACAATCAGAAGGAGTCATAGTTCCGGTGCAACATTCGGATTGGGGCACTCCCATTGTACCTGTACTCAAACCTGACGGCTCCGTCCGTATTTGCGGGGACTACAAGTTGACAGTCAACCAAGCGTCGAAAGTGGAAAAATATCCCCTACCACGTATTGAAGACTTGTACGCGACTTTAGCCGGCGGCCAAAAGTTTTCTAAGCTAGATCTCAGTCACGCATACTCTCAGGTCGAACTTGATGATGAGTCACAGGAACTGACCACAATAACTACCCACCTCGGACTATTCCAGTACACGCGTCTCCCGTTTGGAATAAATTCAGCACCCAGCATTTTCCAACGTATAGTGGATAATATAGTTAAAGATATACCGTTCACCTGTGCATACTTGGACGATATCATTGTTACTGGTCGCAGTGACTCTGATCACCTAAACACATTGCGAACTGTTCTCCTGCGTCTGGAAGAGTGTGGGTTAAAAGTAAAAAGGTCCAAATGTGAGTTCTTATCCGATTCTGTTTGTTACCTTGGTTACAAACTGGACAAAACCGGTTTGCATGTCCTACAAGATAAGATAGCGCCTATTGTACAGGCACCTCAGCCCAAGAATAGCGATGAACTACGATCATTTCTGGGAATGTTGTCCCACTATCGTCGTTTCCTACCTGATGCATCGACCATTTTTGCTCCATTAAACGAACTGTTACACAAAAGCATCCCGTGGATGTGGAAAAGTGAGCATCAATCTGCTTTTACTTGTGCAAAGAAGTGTCTTGCTTCCGCACCTGTTTTGGTCCATTACGATAGTGAAAAACCGTTAATCTTACAATGTGATGCCTCTCCATACGGAGTCGGAGCAGTTCTATGTCACAAAATGTCCAATGGTATCATACACCCGATTGCATTTGCTTCACGAACTTTACAACCAGCCGAAAAGAATTACTCCCAGCTGGATAAAGAAGCCCTGTCAGTTATATTTGGCGTCAAGAGGTTTCATCAGTACATTTGGGGGAACTATTTCGAAATACAAACTGACCACAAACCACTGATATCTTTGCTGAGCGAGTCAAAGGGAATCGAGCAGATGTTTTCACCGAGAATGCAACGCTGGGCATTAATATTAAGTGCATATAAATATCGAATCTCGTATATTCCTGGGTTGAACAATCATACAGCGGATGCATTAAGCAGGTTACCACATGCGACCCCAGACGAAATACTGGAGGAACCAGTAGAGCTTGTAAATCTAATGCAACACCTCGACACCACTCCATTGACAGGTGACACCATACGTCAGTGGACCGATCGTGACCCAACGCTATCTTCTGTAGTGCGATTTACAAAAACCGGCTGGCCTACTACAGTTCCCGTCGATCTTAAACCTTACGCACAACGGAAAAATGAATTGAGCCTTCACGATGGATGCTTGTTTTGGGGATCGCGCCTGATTCCACCGCTAAAGGCACGGCCGTTCATCATAAAGGAACTCCACAACGCACATCCAGGCGTAGCCCGAATGAAAGCCTTGGCGCGCGGTTATTGCTGGTGGCCTGGCCTAGATACAGAGATAGAGAACTATCTAAAAACATGTGGTTTGTGTCAGCAGTATCAGTCAAATAAACCTCCCGGTCCGGTACACAATTGGCGTTGGCCTGAAAAGCCATGGCAGCGCATCCATGCGGATTACTTTGGACCCATTAATGGCGTATTCTTCCTGCTGCTAATTGACGCTCATTCGAAATGGATAGATGTTTATCCCGTTGCCCACCCTACTACAGAGACAACTATCTCCAAAATGCGGTCGTCATTTGCAATATTTGGGATACCGGAGACACTCTGCACAGACAATGGGCCATGTTTCACTAGCAAAGAATTTGAAATCTTCATGAATAGCAATGGTGTTCAGCATGTCCGTACAGCTCCGTATCACCCTGCTTCTAATGGGCTAGCGGAAAGGGCGGTACAGACAATTAAAAGAGGTCTCTCGAAACAAGCACCAGGAACTGTTCAGACGAGGTTAGATCGCTTGCTGTTTGCTTACAGAATAACGCCCTCGGAAGCCACTGGTAAATCACCTGCGGAGATGATGTTTGGCAGAACACTCCGTACCAGACTGGATCTTCTGTTTCCAAATCATAGAGCACAAATGGAGAAGAAACAAGACAAGGCTGCCGCATCGCAAAATAACCACGACTCTAGTTGGCAGCCGGGTGATCCCGTATACACAAGACTTCCCCATGAGCACTGCTGGCAACCCGCAACCGTAATTAAAGGTGACTGTACCCAAGCCGATCTTGAATTAAATGGTCGAATAGTAAGGCGACACTCGGACCATATACGATCACGTTTTGTGGGGACAACAGCAGATGAACGTCTGGGTGAATCAGCAACCGTTCAGCCGGAAACGGAAGCAAAACCCCAGGATTCTTTACAATCGTCTGATGAACCAACGCTTCGCAGATCTCAGCGTACGCATAAACCCGTTGACCGGTTCGTGCCAGGAGTATAAACATTTCAAGAGGTGAGGGGATGTCACGTACGCGAATGACTTCGATCCGTTCACTCAGCCGCGCGTGGATTGGTTACCACACAAAACAGCCAGCCAATCATCAGACACACACCCCCGGTCTCGCAACGCGAGTTCCGTGAGTCTTGTACCTTCCTCAATTGATTGATAAACCTCCTGCTGCTTAGACGTCTTCTGCTTGCTGGGATTACGTGTCTCGGAAGCGTGCGTTACATGCTTAGTGGTACTACGTATTAGTTTCAATCTGCCATCGATTGCATGGTCTGCAGGAACTGCTCCTCTGGAATTTCATAATCTTATCTCTTGTATTCATATGAATGGTTTACAACAACATGTCTCCAAACCTACCAGAGGAAACAGTATCCTTGATCTCATTTTCTCACTGGGCATACCTGCTATTAATGTAACGGTCCTTAATGAATTCCCTGGGAGCGACCATCGGGTGGTCAAATGCTGTTGAAGATTATGCATGGCCAATGAACCACACCCACTGCACTATCGTTTATTCAACTCCGTCAACTGGAACACGTTTAAGGATATGGTTCGTTCGATGAACTGGGATGATTTCTTCCTCTCTCCATGCCCTCAAAAAGCAGCAGACGTGTTCTATGATATCATCGGTCTTTGCATTGATTCATTAGTGCCTATAAAGTGTGCCCGCCTAAGAAAACAAAAACCCGATCGCAAAGTGTTAGGTATCACACGCATGCTTCATAAGATCCGGCGGAAATTCAGCTTAACAGCAGACTTTGCGCTAATACTGCAGCAGGCAAAGATCATCGAGGAACTCGGGCATCTAAATGCTCGCCATCTCATATTAGAAGAATACAAAGCTTTGAATGGCCCGAATAAAACAACGGAACTGCCCAAACTGTTTCGTGCCAGAGGTTTGCGTCGCAGTAATTCCATCAATTTTATCATTATGCCGGGTGGCACATACCTTGATGCTCCGGGTGAAATTTGTGAGGCTTTTAGCGCCTATTTCGCCGAATCAATGGTTGATGAACCGCTAGCCACACCAGCGCTTGTCACACCACACATTGCTGAAAGTTTATGCACAGTGGAATTCACTATTGCAAAAATCTCCGGTCAAGTCTCCCGCTTGTCTTCCTCGACTTACCCAGGACCTGATGGAATTCCCCCTTGTTTGTTAAAAAGCGGTGGGAGCGACTTGCCTCTTCTATTGCTCAACATTTTTACGCTCTCTTTTAACAGTGCAGTATATCCTAAGCACTGGAAGACTTCCGTTGTTATCCCGCGGCATAAGAATGGAAATGTTCACGAAATTAAAAACTATCGCCCCATCAACCACACACCTATAATATCTAGAATTATGGAAAGGATAGTGAAAGATGAATTACTTATTTTCTTGAATAAGAAAAACGTCATCAACAATTCACAACATGGTTTTTTGCAGGGCAGATCTTGTGCGACATGCCAGACAGACTTCTTAAACCACACAACGGCTGCCATAGACAAAGGCAACTGTGTTATTGTCCTGTTCTTAGACATGCAAAAAGCATTCGACAGAGTGCCGCATCGAAGACTACTCCTCAAACTGAAGGAAATAGGTATTGGAGAACCAATGTTTTCTTGGTTATCGTCATACCTAGCTGACAGACATCAGGTGGTGCGTATTGGCGATCGTGTCTCTAAACCGAAAGCAGTCACCAGTGGAGTAATTCAGGGAAGTGTACTTGGTCCACTTCTCTTTCTCCTCTACGTCAACGATGTATTTCATAGAATAAGACATGGTGCTACTTTTCTGTTTTCTGATGACATTAAAATTGTCTATTCACAAGAACGTGCAGATACCCGCGCAGCCTTGTGCCACATTCAGGAAGATCTATCGGCACTTGAATCCTGGAGCAAACTGTGGCAGATGTCCTTTTCCGTGGACAAGTGTAATATTCTGTCGTACAAATGCGAAGTTCCACCAGGCAGTCTATTATTACAAGGCACGTTTATATCACAGTGCAAAGTGATTCGCGACTTGGGTGTGCGGTATTCCACTACCTTCAACTTTTCGGAACATTGTGACTTCCAAGTTTCGAAAGCCATGAAGACTATTGGCTATTTCTGTCATAAATTTCAACTCACAGAATCTCGTATCTGGCTTTATAAAACATATGTGTTACCTGGCATGGAATACTGCTCACTACTACAGTCGAATCTGCGGAAATCTGACCAGCATGCTCTTGAGAGGGTACAGCGATGCTTTACAAAGAAGCTGTGCGGATATTCCTCCAAGATGACCTACAGAGAGCGCAGTGAAAAATTTGGACTTGACCCACTTTGGCTACGGATAATGAAGATGAACTTGTGTTTCCTGTACAGAATAATTCACCATCACATGCACAATTATGCTAACTGTGTCCATATGTCCGTTAACACTAAATACGAGCTACAAAATAAGGAGACAACGGTCATGATTCCAAAGTTCAATACGCGAATTAGGGAGCATTTCTTCTTAATACACTGCTCAAAGCTTTGGAAAAAAACTTCCAAGAGCTATCAGAACTTGTTGCACATTGCGTTTGTTCAAGCTTTCGATTAAAGATCATTTAACCGTTCAAAATGTGATAATAATGTTTCGAACAGCACAGTCCTTAGATAACGCTTTTGAGAACGGAGTTAATGGTGCCTGAAAATGCATGTGGTCAAGTGCACAAGTGGTTATATTTTGTTGGCCCGCAGCACTTTATTCTCTCTTTTTTTCGTGTGCGGTCAACTCTCATGTTGTAGCGAGAACGACAAGACAGGGGGTAGACGTTTATTGCACACCGAAAATGGGCACACCCGGGCCCGGAACTACGGAGCGGGAATATGTGGACAGCGCAATAAATCAGACAAATACGCCGCTAGCGCAGGCCACAGGACCGAGGCCGAGCCGATTGACACAGCCCAGAACAAGCAAGTCGAGAGCTCTCGAGCGACTCCTGGCCGATCCAAATCGGGTGCAGAGAAGCGGAGATCGAGGCGAAAACAGGAAGGCGGATCTTCCAAGTCAGAGCTCCCGAGGCGAAAGGACTGGCTCGTCTCTAACATCCGTACCTGTGTTGCGTTGTGGGACGGAAATCTAGTCGATATTCGATGGCGCGCCCGAGACCCTCATGTGCCCATTTTCGGTGTGCAATAAACGTTTACCCCCTGTCTTGTCGTTCTCGCTACAAGAGCGCCGGACATGGCGTGTCTAATGAAACCGAGAATGTACCTTGTAGTTTTTAGTGTTAGTATTATTAACATTCACCATGCGAACAGATGACTAATTATAGTGCACTGTGGTAAGAAATCTAAGCGGAATGCAATCGGGCATCGAGACCAAGACAGAAACGTCCAGATGAATGTGCATTTTTGACCTACAAATGTAATAGTACACTGTGGTAAGAAATCTAAGCGGAATGCAATCGGGCGTCGAGACCAAGGCAGAAACGTCCAGATGAATGGGCATTTTGGCCTACAAATGTATTTATTTTTCATCGAAGAAAACAATTAGTCCGCTCAGTCTTGACTTTCGTTACTTACCGGCGGAATTGGAGCACCAAGCGGAAAGCAAAGAAGGTTGAGTATCACAACACCAAACCAAATCAAATTCGACCAACTACTCTATAGGAGTGTGTCATCGGGACCAAAATGAATGCAGACTACTGTAAAAGAAGCAGAATGATACGAAGAATACATGCAACTTAGTTGCATGTATGTAACATACATGCATACATATATGTATCATAAGCATCAGACGATGACACTGTAGTGACGTCCTGAATGGTGAACTCTGGAGATGAGTCCAGTTTGAATAACAGACTTGTTCTGATTTCTGAGTCAGCTGCAGCGCTCAAGCCAGATACAAAATGAGTGACTTGAACTGACCATCTGTAAGTTGTTTGAGCTTGAAACGTTCACATGGATGCTTCACTCTGTCGGCGTATGAAACATATTCCTCGGATTGATTCTTAACCAGCTTCAAAATTGAAGACCTTTCACCAAAAATTAAAGCGAGAACATCTACAGTCTCCTGGCAATTGCACTCGCGGGAATGTTTCGTTAGAATGAAATTACAGTACTGGTTGTGTTCATTTGCGCCCAGCTTCAGTAGCCACAAACATACTTTGGCTGCATCATCAAGTGTGATCGCTTCAATCAGAAAGATGTCTTCATACCGCCTGTACCAGGCTGCGAATGTGCGCCATATTGGAAATCTTGCATTCCGTTTACCAACTCTCCAGCTGAAGTGGACGCGGTCTTCACTGTGGTGGATGGTATATTTAGAGATGTCAGTTTCTCAGTGAGTACTTGGAATAACAATGTCTGTCTTTGTTCCTATTGAAGCATAGCCCGCTGTTGCTGTTGGATGTAATCGTGCTGTTGTTGCAGTAATTGGGTTAACTGTGAATGACCAGCCATCTCCATCACCAGTTGAGGTTAATGGGGCGTTGAGCCGTCAGAACAGAGACTTTCACCGCACCGGACAGTGTATTGACCAAATCTCAAATCACACGAAACGCGCAATACAGCCGACAATATAGGTTAAGTGTGTGTCAGACAGGCGGTGGCCTGATGCATATGAACCACGGTAGACCATTGGGTGAGAGTGAAGTTCACGGTCAGGTGTGTGGGACGACATAGTACTTGTGAGGCACCAGATCGCCTGGTGTAACATCTCCCCGTTTGAAAACACGTTCACCAAACTCATACGAATGAAATGCAGGGTTCACATGTAAACGTCGGATCGGTTTATTTGTCTCCGAGTGACTCCGTGGCATGGCTCTGTGCACGTTTCCGTCGGCTCACTAAGATCCACAGTTTTTGGTAGTTCAAACGTGTCCAGCAGTATATCGAACAGCAACTCGAAAGTAGCAGTGGCTGTGTGTTCGATTCGTCGTTTGCGTAGCTGGTTAGCGTGCCGTACGAGAGACAATGGTCCGATAGACACCTCGTACAGCACAGTGCCTTTCCTTTTTCGTGCCACTGCAGGTTCTGCCTTGCATACAACGCGTACCACGGCTCCCTGGTAGAAAACTTCTGCTCACACCTGACGCAAGTGGCCGTTGCGTAACCTTAGGGCGTATTGCATCAATTTGAAGACGTAACTCACGCCTGAACATGTCTTCCGCTGGGAAACTGCCGTCTGGTACAGCGGGTTAGGCGTAGCTCGATAAGTTAACAGGAACAGCTGTATGATCTCCTCTGTCAGTCCTTCCACTCGCAGTTTTAGAAATGAACTTTTGAAGGTATCTACGAATCTTGCTGCTTGCCCGTTAGATTGGGGGTACTCCGGAGGCGACCGGCAGTGCTTGATACCATTACGCTGACAGAGAGCACCTAAATCGTCAGAGATCAATTGCGAACCGTTGTCGGAAACCAAGGTGTTAGGGGAACCGAACTGTGTAAATAACTGTTGTAGTTTTCTTGCTGTGACCGATGTAGTTGTGTTCATCAGGTATACGTCCGGCTACTTGGTATACGCATCAACCACAATCAAAACACACTGGATCAGGGGCTGGCATCCAGGGTTGGATGATTTTGCTTGGAAGTTTCGCTGCTGATGCACAATTGCTACATGTGCCAACACAATCATAGATAGCGTTGCTAATAAAAGGCCAGTATACGTAACATCTGGGTAAAGCTTTCATCCGTGATACTCTGGGGTGATGTAAGTGCAAATATCTTAATACTCTTGCCTGCAGGAACTTCGCGCTCACCGAACATAACACAATCATCAACCAGTGCTAACAAGTCACGTCGACAATAAAATTGTTTAAGATATGTGTCAGTAATCCGGCTGGCCACTGTGTTTAAAAAACGAATAACGTTTTGCAAAAGGTGGTCGAGTTTGGTGTGCTCCTGAATGTTCACAGAAGTAATCGGGAGAGCTCTCATTGAATTGCACAGAAGCTGTTTCACCTCCGATTCAAGCGCAACTGACGCGATCACCTGCTCTTTTGTCTATGCTCGGTTGTTTTGTGATAAGTCGAGACGGCGCATCGAGGTAGCTGAAATCTGCCTTAGTCACATGAGCTATAGTAAAATTATATCCGAGCAACAGTGTCGCCCAGAGTTGGAGGCGGTTCGCCGTATACCCAGGTATACCCTACCTTGAACCGAAAATAGCTAATAATGGTTTATGGTCAGTCTCCAATACGAATTCTCTACCCTGCAACATCCGATGAAACTTTTTGACAGCAAAAGTTAAAGCTAGTGCCTCTTTCTCGATCTGTGAGTAGTTTCTTTCAGACTTCGTTAAGGCATGTGATGCGTAGGCAACCGATCTCATGGTACTAGTGTCGAATCGCCACACGGAGGACTGCTCCAACACCATAACTAGAGGAATCTGCGAAGACAATGATATCTGCTTTTGGGTCATAATATGTCAGCATTAAATCAGATACAAGAGCTTACCTAGTTAGTCTAAACGCTTCCTCACATTTGGATGACCAAACCCAGAGTCGACTTTTACCCAGCAACTCATTCATTGGCCCGCGAAGTCGATGCATTTCAGGAATAAATGCACTGTAATAATTTACTATGCCCAGGAACGATTGCAGAGTAGATATATCGTGTGATGCAGGTACTTTCTCGAGGACGCGCATTTTTTCAGTATTAGGTCTTCGCTCGTCATGATCGACAATAAAACCAAGATGTTTCAGTTGAGTCATAGACAAATAACATTTATCGGCTCTCAGAGCCAAACCATATTCCCATAGGCGTTCGACTATCTGCAAGAGGTGGCAGCGATGGTGGGTTCTGTCTGTTGATGCGACGATAATATCATCCATGTATGTACAAACCGATGGTATGTCCGCTATCATAGTATCCATCAGTTGTGGAAAGAGTCCAGGAGCAGCGTTCACTCCGAACGGTAGCCGTTTCTACTGATACAGACCACGGTGTGTTAATTGTAAGCCGCCGTGCGTCATCATCGACCACCACTTGAACATAGGCATCCCAGAGATCAGTCTTTGAGAAAATGCAGTTGCCGTTGACTTTGGCGAAAAGATCCTCCGGTAGTGGCAACGGGTATTGATGGAGATTCAGTGCTGCTTTCAGGGCGGTTGAATAATCTCCACATAGACGAATGGTTCCGTTTGCCTTTTTCACTATTACTATGGGCTCTGCCCTGTCTGAGTATTCCACTTTAGAAATCACCCCCGATTGCTCCAGACGATCCAATGCATTGTCAATTAACTTAAGAGACGCATACGGCATCGGCCTTATGGGTCGAAAAACAGGCTTCGCGTCATCTTTTAGATACATAGATGCGGTGAACTTGGTGCAACAACCAAGTTTGGGGTTGACCACTTCTGAAAATTGCTTCTCCTTATTGCCAACGATCGTAGAATTCTACACTGCATAGCACTGTGATGACATGTCCGGACCGGATAAACTTTCCCCGGTTGGATCACACAGCGTCAAGAGAAACGCTCCACAGATTCAATGCCGTTATCCAATCAACACCAAATATGTTTAATCCCGGGTTGTCAGAAACGTGAGAGACGCCGGTTCGCTTATTGTTTGTGTAAACATATTCACAAGAAAATTTACCGTATAGCTGTAGGATACTGTTCGATGCATTCCTTGCGGTATTTTCCACATCGCACAATATCGGTCTACCGATAGCCGACCATGTCGGAGTGGAAATGATGGTAATGTTAGATGCGGTATCCAGCTGTAAGCGCACTGAGTAACCATTACTAGCGGCAGTGATAAAGTCACGGGGTGAGAGAATTTCTTCTTGTGCAGTTGCATAAGCTGCCTTAGACTCCTATTTGATTCCGCATTGTTGAAACGCTTTTGTTTGATCCCCACGATGTAGACCTCGTGTGGTTGATCGGCAATGCGTTTTTTGTGACACATGGTGCACTGGTGATTGATGAACGGACAGTTTCTCTAAAAATGCCACTCACAATTCCAATCAACACGTGGTGGTTTCTGTCGTGCGGTGTTATAGACATCTGTCGGGTAGAAATTGAATCAACCACCGCGATCTCTGACTTCAGTTGTCTCGACTACAACATTTATGAGTCAGTTTTTAAGTTGACCAGACGCTGACACTGCAGTGACGTCCTGAATGGTGTACTCTGAAGATGAGTCCAGTTTGAATAACAGACGTGTTCTGATTTCTGAGTCAGCTGCAGCGCTCAAGCCAGATACAAAATGAGTGATTTGAACTGATCGTCTGTAAGTTGTTTGAGCTTGAAACGTTCACATGGATGCTTCACTCTGTCGGCGTATGAAACATATTCCTCGGATTGATTCTTAACCAGCTTCAAAATTGAAGACCTTTCACCAAAAATTAAAGCGAGAACATCTACAGTCTCCTGTCAATTGCACTCGTGGGAATGTTTCGTTAGAATGAAATTACAGTACTGGTTGTGTTCATTTGCGCCCAGCTTCAGTAGCCACAAGCATACTTTGGCTGCATCATCAAGTGTGATCGCTTCAATCAGAAAGATGTCTTCATACCGCCTGTACCAGGCTGCGAATGAGATGCCATTCTCTGCGTCATATTGGAAATCTTGCATTCCGTTTGCCAACGCTCCAGCTGAAGTGGACGCGGTTTTCACTGTGGTGGGTTTTGGATTTAGGGATGACAGTTTCTCAGTGAGTACTTGGAATAACAATGTCTGTCTTTGTTCTTGTTGAAGCATAGCCCGCTGTTGCTGTTGGATGTAATCGTGCTGTTGTTGCAGTAATTGGGTTAACTCTGAATGACCAGCCATCTCCATCACCAGTTGAGGTTAATGGGGCGTTGAGTCGTCAGAACAAAGACTTTCACCGCACCGGACAGTGTATTGACCAAATCTCAAATCACACGAAACGCGCAATACAGCCGACAATATAGGCTAAGGTGAGAGTGTGTGCCAGACAGGCGGTGGCCTGATGCATATGAACAACAGTAGACCATTGGGTGCGAGTGAAGTTCACGGTCAGGTGTGTGGGACGACATAGTACTTGTGAGGCACCAGATCGCCTGATGTAACATCTCCCCGTTTGAAAACACGTTCACCAAACTCATGCGAATGAAATGCAGGGTTCACATGTAAACGTCGGATCGGTTTATTTGTCTCCGGGTGACTCCGTGGCATGGCTCTGTGCACGTTTCCGTCGGCTCACTAAGATCCACAGTTTTTGGTAGTTCAAACGTGTCCAGCAGTATATCGAACAGCAACTCGAAAGTAGCAGTGGCTGTGTTCGATTCGTCGTTTGCGTAGCTGGTTAGCGTGCCGTACGAGAGACAATGGTCCGATAGACACCTCGTACAGCACAGTGCCTTTCCTTTTTCGTGCCACTGCAGGTTCTGCCTTGCATACAACGCGTACCACGGCTCCCTGGTAGAAAACTTCTGCTCACACCTGACGCAAGTGGCCGTTGCGTAACCTTAGGGCGTATTGCATCAATTTGAAGACGTAACTCACGCCTGAACATGTCTTCCGCTGGGAAACTGCCGTCTGGTACAGCGGGTTAGGCGTAGCTCGATAAGTTAACAGGAACAGCTGTATGATCTCCTCTGTCAGTCCTTCCACTCGCAATTTTAGAAATGAACTTTTGAAGGTATCTACGAATCTTGCTGCTTGCCCGTTAGATTGGGGGTACTCCGGAGGCGACCGGCAGTGCTTGATACCATTACGCTGACAGAGAGCACCTAAATCGTCAGAGATCAAATGCGAACCGTTATCGGAAACCAAGGTGTTAGGGGAACCGAACTGTGTAAATAACTGTTGTAGTTTTCTTGCTGTGGCCGATGTAGTTGTGTTCATCAGGTATACGTCCGGCTACTTGGTATACGCATCAACCACAATCAAAACACACTGGATCAGGGGCTGGCATCCAGGGTTGGATGATTTTGCTTGGAAGTTTCGCTGCTGATGCACAATTGCTACATGTGCCAACACAATCATAAATAGCGTTGCTAATAAAAGGCCAG
Source organism: Dicrocoelium dendriticum (assembly GCA_944474145.2). Classification (NCBI taxonomy): domain Eukaryota; kingdom Metazoa; phylum Platyhelminthes; class Trematoda; order Plagiorchiida; family Dicrocoeliidae; genus Dicrocoelium; species Dicrocoelium dendriticum. The sequence continues at coordinate 91,217,368 of OX104064.1, read as the reverse complement.
TATACGTAATATCTGGGTAAAGGTTTCATCCGTGATACTCTGGGGTGATGTAAGTGCAAATATCTTAATACTCTTGCCTGCAGGAACTTCGCGCTCACCGAACATAACACAATCATCAACCAGTGCTAACAAGTCACGTCGACAATAAAATTGTTTAAGATATGTGTCAGTAATCCGGCTGGCCACTGTGTTTAAAAAACGAATAACGTTTTGCAAAAGGTGGTCGAGTTTGGTGTGCTCCTGAATGTTCACAGAAGTAATCGGGAAAGCTCTCATTGAATTGCACAGAAGCTGTCTCACCTCCGATTCAAGCGCAACTGACGCGATCACCTGCTCTTTTGTCTATGCTCGGTTGTTTTGTGATAAGTCGAGACGGCGCATCGAGGTAGCTGAAATCTGCCTTAGTCACATGAGCTATAGTAAAATTATATCCGGGCAACAGTGTCGCCCAGAGTTGGAAGCGGTTCGCCGTATACCCAGGTATACCCTACCTTGAACCGAAAATAGCTAATAAGGGTTTATGGTCAGTCTCCAATACGAATTCTCTACCCTGCAACATCCGATGAAACTTTTTGACAGCAAAAGTTAAAGCTAGTGCCTCTTTCTCGATCTGTGAGTAGTTTCTTTCAGACTTCGTTAAGGCATGTGATACGTAGGCAACCGATCTCATGGTACTAGTGTCGAATCGCTACACGGAGGACTGCTCCAACACCATAACTAGAGGAATCTGCGAAGACAATGATATCTGCTTTTGGGTCATAATATGTCAGCATTAAGTCAGATACAAGAGCTTACCTAGTTAGTCTAAACGCTTCCTCACATTTGGATGACCAAACCCAGAGTCGACTTTTACCCAGCAACTCATTCATTGGCCCGCGAAGTCGATGCATATCAGGAATAAATGCACTGTAATAATTTACTATGCCCAGGAACGATTGCAGAGTAGATATATCGTGTGATGCAGGTACTTTCTCGAGGATGCGCATTTTTTCAGTATTAGGTCTTCGCTCGTCATGATCGACAATAAAACCAAGATGTTTCAGTTGAGTCATAAACAAATAACATTTATCGGCTCTCAGAGCCAAACCATATTCCCATAGGCGTTCGACTATCTGCAAGAGGTGGCAGCGATGGTGGGTTCTGTCTGTTGATGCGACGATAATATCATCCATGTATGTACAAACCGATGGTATGTCCGCTATCATAGTATCCATCAGTTGTTGAAAGAGTCCAGGAGCAGCGTTCACTCCGAACGGTAGCCGATTCTACTGATACAGACCACGGTGTGTTAATTGTAAGCCGCCGTGCGTCATCATCGACTAACACTTGAACATAGGCATCCGAGAGATCAATCTTTGAGAAAATGCGATTGCCGTTGAATTTGGCGAAAAGATCCTCCGGTAGTGGCAGCGGGTATTGATGGAGATTCAGTGCTGCGTTCAGGCCGGTTGAATAATCTCCACATAGGCGAATGGTTCCGTTTGCCTTTTTCACTATCACTATGGGCGCTGCCCAGTCTGAGTATTCCACTTTAGAAATCACCCCCGATTGCTCCAGGCGATCCAATTCATTGTCAATTAACTTAAGAGACGCATACGGCACCGGTCTTTTGGGTCGAAAAACAGGCTTCGCGTCATCTTTTAGATACATAGATGCGGTGAACTTGGTGCAACAGCCAAGTTTGGGGTTGACCACTTCTGAGAATTGCTTCTCCTTATTGCCAGCGATCGTAGAATTCTACACTGCATAGCACTGTGATGACATGTCCGGACCGGATAAACTTTCCCCGGTTTGATCGCACACAGCGTCAAGAGGAACGCTCCACAGATTCAATGCCGTTATCCAATCAACACCAAATATGTTTAATCCCGGGTTGTCAGAAACGTGAGAGACGCCGGTTCGCTTATCGTTTGTGTAAACATATTCACAAGAAAATTTACCGTATAGCTGTAGGATACTGTTCGATGCATTCCTTGCGGTATTTTCCACATCGCACAATATCGGTCTACCGATAGCCGACCATGTCGGAGTGGAAATGATGGTAATGTTAGATGCGGTATCCAGCTGTAAGCGCACTGAGTAACCATTACTAGCGGCAGTGATAAAGTCACGGGGTGAGAGAATTTCTTCTTGTGCAGTTGCATAAGCTGCCTTAGACTCCTATTTGATTCCGCATTGTTGAAACGCTTTTGTTTGATCCCCACGATGTAGACCTCGTGTGGTTGGTCGGCAATGCGTTTTTTGTGACACATGGTGCACTGGTGATTGATGAACGGACAGTTTCTCTAAAAATGCCACTCACAATTCCAATCAACACGTGGTGGTTTCTGTCGTGCGGTGTTATAGACATCTGTCGGGTAGAAATTGAATCAACCACCGCGATCTCTGACTTCAGTTGTCTCGACTACAACATTTATGAGTCAGTTTTTAAGTTGACCAGACGCTGACACTGCAGTGACGTCCTGAATGGTGAACTCTGGAGATGAGTCCAGTTTGAATAACAGACTTGTTCTGATTTCTGAGTCAGCTGCAGCGCTCAAGCCAGATACAAAATGAGTGATTTGAACTGATCATCTGTAAGTTGTTTGAGCTTGAAACGTTCACATGAATGCTTCACTCTGTCGGCGTATGAAACGTATTCCTCTGATTGATTCTTAACCAGCTTCAAAATTGAAGACTTTTCACTAGAAATTAAAGCGAGAACATCTACAGTCTCCTGGCAATTGCACTCGCGGGAATGTTTCGGTAGAATGAAATTACAGTACTGGTTGTGTTCATTTGCGCCCAGCTTCAGTAGCCACAAGCATACTTTGGCTGCATCATCAAGTGTGATCGCTTCAATCAGAAAGATGTCTTCATACCGCCTGTACCAGGCTGCGAATGAGATGCCATTCTCTGCGTCATATTGGAAATCTTGCATTCCGTTTACCAACGCTCCAGCTGAATTGGACGCGGTTTTCACTGTGGTGGGTTTTGGATTTAGGGATGACAGTTTCTCCGTGAGTACTTAGAATAACAGTTTGTCTTTGTTCTTATTGAAGCGTAGCCCGCTGTTGCTGTTGTATGTAATCGTGCTGTTGTTGCAGTAATTGGGTTAACTCTGAATGACCAGCCATCTCCATCACCAGTTGAGGTTAATGGGGCGTTGAGCCGTCAGAACAAAGACTTTCACCGCACCGGAAAGTGCATTGACCAGATCTCAAGTCAGGTGAAAAAGACAAGACAGCCGACAGTATAAGTTAAGTGTGTGTCAGACAGGTGGTGGCCTGATGCATATGAACCACAGTAGACCATTGGGTGCGAGTGAAGTTCACGGCCAGGCATGTGGGACGACATAGTACTTATGAGGCACAGGATCGCCTGGTGTAACATATTTACAATAAGTAAAATACTTGTGCAAGAAAACACCGCGCTGGATGAAAGGTTGTTCTTCGGAAGAAAAAGAGTAAGTATAAACATACCTATCTTTCTTAGCTCAAACATCCTTTCGCTTTTAGGGAAAATGGATGAACTAACAAGCACCATCAACTCCCGAGAATATTCGCAGCTAGGCATCATTTTACTACAAGAGACCTGGCTTCATGAGGAGGTGGACAACACACTTGTATCGGTAGAAGGCTCAAATGTCATCGAGAGGACCGCCCTTACAGCCCCCGTAATCGTTGCGGTGGAATCGTCATCTATACCAACACTTCCTGGTGCGTATCAATAAATATTTGGCTTTGTTTCTCTTCTCAACGTATTACTTGCTTGATTCTAAGATGCAAGCCAAGATATATCAGTGGGTACCGTTCAATCATACTGGCTAACATGTATATTTCCTCCAATCAGCCAAAACCTGAAGTAGAGACATTTTATGATGAGTTTACTGCAGCCGTGATAGAACATATCAATTGTTCACTACATGTTTTTTCTGATGCTTTAACCGATTTGACACCGTTTTTCTCACAAGCTTTTGAACTACAAAATATCGTAAATTACCCCACTAGATCTGATGCAACTCTTGATCTAGTTTTTGGTAACAATGTGAAGCTGTTCTCCGTGTGTAAAAAGGCGCCGTTATGTAGCTCTGATCCCCCAACAACTAAGCTGTTTTCTATGATCTACTCTAAGACAAACCATACGGTGAATACTCGTTGCAACGACCGCTAGTTCAGGTGGAGGCACTGTACTGCACAGAATATTGACCGACTGCGAGAAGTGGTATCATCCACCGAGTTCAGTTTAATTTTTGACACTGATGTATCCACATTTTGCTATCAGTTGATAAGCTACTTAAACTTCTTTTGACATTTGCTGTCCATGCGAAACTGTTCATCCGTGCGGCAGGTTCTCTTCTCTTCCCCCCCCCCCCACCCAAAGCGGCTACGAAGACAAAAAGGAAAAGCTTTCAAAGGGACAGACAACACTTTATTAAAGTCACTATCTGTTCTTTTAAAGGAGGAATTGGGCCGTCCAAACAACATGTACATTCAGGCTACACTTGGGTATAGTAGCTACCGTGATCTCTGAAGGATGTTAAAACAATTAAGCGCGCCTACTCGACGTACATCAACTTCTGACGTAGATGTGAAGAAACTGAACAATGACTTTGGCAACAGCTACAACGATCCGATCTCTGAATCATCCTTTGCACAAACTAAATTTTCTTCCGATTCCCTGCCCTCTGTCGACAGCGACACGGTACACAAGTTACTCAAACAGCTTCATCCAGGGAAGGTAAGTAGTCCAGCCACTCTGTCTCCCATTGTCCTCAAAGAATCTGCTGACATTTTGACCAAACCTCTGGCCAATTTATACACATTATGCACTCAACAACATAAAATTAGTCACTGCTGGATAGGCGTCAATATTCGACCAATGCCAAAAAGGGGTCAAGCGCATATCGACCAATTGCTTGTACTTTGGTAGCCCTCAAAGTGTTCGAAAAAATTATTCTTGAGAGGATGCTGATTCTTTTTAACTTGCCTACCGCGGTTCGAGGTCAGCTCAAGATGCAGTAGCCTGCCTTGTGCCCTCTGTTTTGTCATCCTTGGACAATAGAATCAAGTTCACCCGAGTCTGTTTTTGACTACAACAACGCGTTCGGCTGCGTAAACCGCAAATTACTGCTTGAAGATCTACTTGATGCTGGAATGCATCCTTCCATCGTCCAACTATTGATGGATTATTTTACCGGTCGTATCCAGGTTACCCGATTTGAGGCAGAAGCTCCTCGCCCCTAATCACAAACTCCGGGGATCTTCAGGGAGCTATTCTGTCACAATTTCTCTTTTTCAACTATGTAAGCTCAATACCAGTTCCAAAAGAGGCAACCCTGCTGAAATACGAATGACACTGTCCTGGGCCTCAATCAATCGACGACTGCCTCTGCAGTCAGCTTGCCTGAAATCCGCTCGAAAATCACGTGTTCGTTCTGTGCCAATTCATATGACGCGACAAATGTGAACATTACACTTAACGAAGCTAACAGCGTATCGACAGCTTGTGGTTTTGTGACATATGTTCAAATAGTCCGATAATTAAGATTGTTCAAAAACTTACGATAAGGTGTGAAGCATTGACTGTTACGTCTGCAGACCAAAAGGAACTGATCGCAGCATTGGGAGGGAAAATCTCAGAACTCGAGTTACAGATTAGTGCATTACGTAGCCCGAATCCCCGACCTGTAAAAGGCAAAAGCTCTCTAGCAAAAGTGCTGCCCAGTCCAGCGAAAGGCAAACACCGTTAGTGAAAAACAGCAGTGAAAACAGGCCGCTTGAACGGTACCCAAAGTCTCACGTAATGCGCCAAAGCATGCAGAGTTACGCATAAATTGCATGCTCACCTCCGTCAGTAGCTGGTCAACAACAATTGACCCCTACAGATAGCGTAACTAACGGCGTTGCACGTAAAAATTCTTGCTGTAGCCTTGGCGTATTGTCCACGGAAGCCAAGCCAGACACCCCCACTCGACAGATCTACGCTCACAAGGAACTGCAGAACAAACAATTACTACGCAACCAAAAGGCGATGACAGTAATATGTTCAAACGTCCCAGAACCCACTAGCGAATCGCTAAAAGGTAGACAAGCCGAGGATCAAAACCGGTGGGCTGAAATAACCTGCGCACTCGGACTGAAAGTTCTCCCAACTAATCTTACACGCCTTTCACGAAATATATCATCTCCACACTTGGACAATGGACAATGGTTTATTACGGGTAAAAAAGCATCGCTTAACAAGTCCCGTGGGATGGAAATTATTGCGAAAATAAATTGCATAATAAAGTGAAAAGCGTTGTGGTGGACTCACCATAGACTTATGTGAAATAGCGGAGATGTTCGCGTATTAAACATAAAAATCCATAAATCCAATGGTTGAGCGTTTGGCAAGAAACCGTTTGATTGCGTTTTGTAGCCCCTGGCTAACAAGTCATAAAAGGAAATGTAAGTGAGACAACGCATCGTCAACACGTTTTTTAAATATCGCCAGATTGGGAGCAGAGACGACATAATTAGGGAGGGCATTCCAAGGCTCACGCACGCGGAGAGAAAAGAAATTTCTACGGCATTCAAGCCGGCTGTAATGAATTGTCAGTTTCAGAGGGTGACCTCTTAGTTTAATGTTGGGGTTCAATTCCAGCAGCGGACGGCAAATGTGGTTTGGGTTCTTCAGAATCTGGTAAACCATTATGAGATCCCCCCGCAAAAGCCGATATCGACTGCTGTACATTCTTAGAGATTTCAGTCTAAGCTGATAGGGCAGATGAAAGAGGCCCCTGACGTTCTTGGTTGCCCGTCGTTGAGGAGTCTCGAGAGCAATGAGATCCTGTTTCTGCCACGGCTGCCACGCCTGAATAGCATATTCCACATGCGGGCGCACGTAGGCGTTAAGCATTTGGGGAAATATTGATGGTTCAAACCGACCGAAGGCTCTGCGAAGAAGGCCGAAGTGTTGATTTCCGGTTCTCGTCGCCTTCTCTGCTTGTTTGGAACACCAGAGATCTTCCTGTACCAATACACCCAGGTCCCGCTCATGAGAAACCTTTGCCAAGGTGTGGTCTCCAATCTTGTAGACGCTCACCAGCTGGTGACGCAGATGCATCACTTTGCACTTAGCCATGTTCAATTGAAGCTTGTTACTCTTTGACCATTCGTAAATGCAATCTAGGTCATGTTGGAGCAGATCCTGATCTGCCTTGTTACTAATCGCCCGCCATATCTTGACGTCATCGGCGAAAAGCAGGAAGTTTGAGGAGATGACTCTTGCCAGGTCGTTGATAAACACCAGGAATAAGCGCGGTCCCAGCACTGAGCCTTGCGGGACACCTCATTCCACCTCAATTGGGTTAGAGAGTGATCCCCTAACACGTACTTGAAGCTTTCGTTGGTAAAGGAAGTTGCCAATCCAACCAAGTACAGGATCTCCGATTCCGTAACTCTGAAGCCGTTGAAGTAGGATGCGGTGATCGAGGCGGTCGAAAGCTTTGGAAAAGTCCAGATAGATGACGTCGACTCCGACCCCATCATCGCCCACTTCCGTCCAACTACCTCGAGCAATAAGTAGGTTGGTGGTGCATGACCGGTGTTGACGGAAGCCATGCTGTTCCACTACCAAGATATTGCATTTTTCCAGATAGTCCATCAAAGCCTCAGCGATGACTGCTTCCATCACCTTCGCGAGCACAGGGAGGAGAGTCACTGGACGATAGTTTGCAGGATCGGAACGGCTACCGCCTTTAAAAATAGGGGTTATAATGCCACACTTCCACATAGTGGGGACTCGTTGTTCATCAAAGCACCTTTGAAAGAACTGTGACAGTGGTTCAGCTAGCTTGGTGGCCACAGCCTTCAGTGCCTTCGGGCGGATGTTGTCTGCTCCCGGAGAACTATGTTCGCGCAGTGAGAGTAACTTCCTTAGCACAATTGATGGGTTGAAAATAACATTTGTAAACAAAGGTGTCGGTAATGAGCTTGATATTATGGGACAGGTAGATGTTGCGAGTTCAAAAATTGGGGCGTATTGCAGCCGCAGTGCATTAGCTGCTTCTTCGGCGCTTTGTACTCTACCGCCTGTCGTGAATAGTGGGGGTATTCCATGCTTCACTTTACGAAGCTTATTGACATGCTTATACAGCAGTTTGTTGTTTGCCATGAACATTTTGGCTAGACACTGTTGATACGTTATTTTGTCCTCACGGACAAGTGCGATGCAATGGTTGCGATGGGTCAGGAAATTTCCCCAAGTCTCTGAGTCTGGGTTAATCTTGTAGGCACGCCATGCTGCATCCCTTATCGCCAGGCATTTGCGAGTCCTACTCCTTATAATTGAAGGCATTTTCGTGGGACGAAGGGGTTTGGTCTCTGATGCTTTGTTGACGATGTCGCTGAGCTTTTTAACGAACTCTGCCCAAACGTTGTCAAGGGGACTTTTGTTTGAGAATTCCCAAGCAGCTTGCGTCGGCGAGTTCTTTCAATACGTGGTAGCGTGTGATTGTATGAGTTAGTTCCGAGTGTTCATATGGATACTCTGCATAACACACATAGTCAAAAGTTATTACTACGTGGTCACTGAGACCTAATGGACTATCCATCAATAACTTCTCAATCATGAGCTCTTCATTTGTGAGCACAAGGTCCAATATGGACGGTTTGTTTGCTGTCCTGAATCTAGTGGGCGTGGTGACATGATTGTACAAAGGGATATTAGCGATCAGTTCCTGCAAGTCTGCTTTGAACTGCTCACTGGGCGATGCCGAAACCTCCAGATTGTGTATATTGAAGTCCCCGGAGATGAGAGTGTGGCTGTACCTAGTGCGTGTTACTCTGTTTAGGCCACGGATCAAGCAGGAACCTCGGTTACTGCGAGTAACATTTGGCAACACGCGTGACCTGGAAGATGTTCTCTTAGCAAGCCACATGCTAGTGAACTCTTCTGTCAGTGCCCACATTTTTCCTGACAGGCCATGGGCAGAAAGACAGAAGCGTAAATCCAACCCTAGTTCGTCACGTCAAAATGAGATGAAGAAAGTGGTACTGGTTCATGGTGTGCCAGAATTGAAGCATGACGATAGCAGTAAACGACAGAAGCACGACATCGAAGAATGGCGGTACATCGCAGAACTATACGACATGCAGAATGTCGTGGCTTTTGACGTCACTCGTCTAACTGCTTCCACAAACTACCAAGGTAGTGGACCACGAATTTTGAAAGTTACCTTGGCTGCGCCCGAAATGGTATCAGTGGCAATCCAAGCATAGCATGACAACAGAAAACTTGGACCACCAGAAGTACGGTTAAGACCATTCCTTCAATTAGTACGGACCTCAGATACAGCTGAGCCAGCCTCAATTGTACCCATCTCAAACCAGTCAACTGTGCAAACAACCGTTTCAAATAACTTCAGCAGACCGGCACTATTTGTGCCGGTCACTCACAGCGAACCGAGCTCCTGATGCGTCAACAAATACAATGCTGCTACACCAACATTCAGGGGTTGTACCCTAAGCTCTCGGAGCTGCGCCACCGATATGGAACAACAACTTGGGACCTCATAGCAGTCACTGAAACTTGGCTCTCAAACGACATACTTGATTCGGAGATTGAACTCAGTGAGATGTCAGTCATTCGAAATGATCGTCCATCTCGCGGGGGCGGTGTTGCTCTCTACTATCGAGATTATCTGAAATGTGAGGCACTTACCGAAAATTCCCTTGTTATTCCCGACGCACTATTTTGCCGACCGCACCTAGCAGGTCGAGATGTTGGTTCACAGAAGAAGAGTGATGCTTGCCTCTTAGCAGTTATTTATAGACCTCCGAACTCATCAGCAGACAGCGATGACATTCTGTTAAACGCCCTCCGCTATGCTGTTTCACAAAAGTACTCTCACTATCTTATAATGGGTGACTATAATGTTCCTTCAATAGCATCAGTGTCCCCTAATGGGCCATCATTTAAATCGAAACTCCTCGAATTCATGGATATGGTAGTTTTGTATAACCATGTGCATCGACCAACCAGACATCGCGGTTCAAACAAGCCATCACTCCTGGACTTAATCCCGACTAATGAAGAGTTGATGGTTGAGTCAGTAGCATACGATCCTCCACTGGGCCGTAGCGACCATTCAGTCCTAACACTCGGTTATGTATGTTATGCCAGTATTGTTGCTAAAGAAAGAGAGACTCAACGCACTATTACGGACTATTATAAACTGCGCAGCTTAGCAGCAACCGTTGACTGGGACGTACAGATGCACAGCTCAGCGAATGACGCGTGGAATGAATTGAAAGACAAAATTAACTGGGTCATACAATCAGCATGGAAGGTTGTACCATTACGAGCATCGCGCCGGACCAATACGTGGATCCGGAGCAGAACACGTAAATGGATCAACAGAAGAGATGAAATCTGGAGGCAACATTTGCTAAGCCCATGTGATATCACATGGCAGGATTACAAAGTCATCAGAAACTACTGCACGTCACTCATTAGAGTCGATAAGTACGAATGACAGGAGAATATGGTGCTGAAATTTACGAGTAACACCAAACTGCTATACAGATTTGTGAATAGCAAAAGAAAGGTTAAGCCCAGAATACCACCACTCAGGACGGCCAGTGGCCTAACAACTACTGCTGTGGATGCCGCGAATGCTCTACTCTTGCAGTTTGGCGCGGTAGCTACAAATGTCATGGAACCTTCGCCCTATCAACTCCCAACAAATGTCGTTGGCTTATCCAGCGTCACCTTTACTCCAGCAGCTGTTGCAAGCAAACTACAGTCTCTCCGGGAGTACAGTGCCCCTGGAATCGACATGATCTGCCCAAAAGTACTAAAAACCCTTGCTCCCACCATAGCAACACCACTTGCAACCTTTTTCCAGTGTCTGCTTAACTCCCATACACTCCCATCTGAGTGGGAAAATGGCATTATCACTCCAATATATAAAGGAGGTAAGCGCTCGGATACTGCTAACTACCGACCTATTACTCTCCTTCCTGTTTTGTCAAAAGTTATGGAATCGGTAATCGCAGATGAACTGACGAGATACTTTGAAAGTCAACAGATAATTTCTAACGCCCAACATGGGTTCCGACGCAGACGATCTTGTCTCACCAATTTGCTGATTACTCGGGACTTATGGACCAGGGCGGCTGATGAAGGAGTGCCCATAGATGTGATATACCTGGATTTTTCTAAAGCATTCGACAGGGTCAATCACTTCTTTCTCCTCCAAAAGGTTGCTGCCTACGGTATCAACGGTTCCCTGCTCACCTGGTTGGAAGACTACTTACACGACAGAGCAATCAAGGTAAGAGTAGCCAACACCTATTCCGAAAGCCTTTACGTCTCCAGTGGTGTTCCACAAGGATCCGTCCTCGGCCCGCTCCTATTTTTAGTCTACATTAATGACCTTCCAGCAGACATTCTATCTCCAATGCAAATATTTGCAGACGACGCTAAAATATGGAGAGCAATTCGCTCAGCATCCGACCGTGTCTACCTCCAGGAAGATCTGACCCGGATTAACGAATGGGCAGAAAAGAACCAGCTCCCACTGAACCCTGCAAAGTGCCACCTGCTGACGGTGCACAACAGCTTCGTTAACACATACCTTTTGGGGCAACACGTCATGCAACACGTGACTAGTGAACGCGACTTAGGTATAATCGTGCAAGAGAGTCTTGGCAATTCGCTCCATTGTTCGAAAGCAGCAAGTGTGGCTAACTTGAACTTGAGACTTTTGAGGCGAGCTCTCGGCACTTTTGAGCGACAGCTAGTACCATTGTTGATTAACTCCTACATTCGTCCTCATGTTGAATATGCAATTCAGGCCTGGTGTCCATGGTTAAAACGAGACATCCGCCTCTTGGAACAGTCCCAAAGAAGAGCCACAAAAGCAACGCATGGACTATCCGGTATAAGTTACGAAATGCGTCTTCGTGTACTCGGTGTGTTCTCATTAGAATACCGACGGCTTCGCGGAGATCTTACTCTCACATACCGGATATTAACCGAAAGCGAACATCCATGTACATCACTGTTGACTCTAGCCCCATAAAAACAAAACCGAGGCAATCACCTGAAACTAATGACGCAACACTCTCGTTTGAATTGTAGAAAGTATTTTTTCTCACTTAGAATCTGTTCTCACTGGAATGCATTACCAAACTCTGTGGTGAACGCACCAGAAATGACGACATTCGAAAGACTCTTAGATTTTCATCTTAGTGATAAACGATACACAACACTTTGTTAAAGTGATACTTTACGTTCCACGTTGAAACATTTTGATTTTAATTTTCTTTTGCATATCCATCCTGTGGGTCTTGTACAGTTATGCTTTTTATCCCATCATACACCATTGAATCTTTTGGTCAAAGTCCCGCGAGCTGCGCTCAACGTGTCGAAATTCAATGCTGTCGTATTTTCACTGCACAAAGGCAATTGATATCAACATCTTCTTCAGTAATGACCGGAACACAACATCAATGGTGAGAGGGTGCATTCTATCACATTGGTAGAGTATTTAGCAGTTTGGCTATGCTACGATTTATTTTGGTCACACCATATAAAAGCAACGTTCACAAAAATCCGGAGGTTTTCATTCTACTCCTCACGTCTGCGAGCTTCCCCTGCCCCCTCCATGGTTTGATGCTGCACTTTGTCACTGCTTGTGTTCTCCGACACTGAAAGTACTGTTCACCAGGAATCTTTCTGTCTAATGGGCAAGGATTTTAAATTAATCTCCGTTATTAAAACACGTCGCAACGAAGCGTCGTATCGAAGCTGAATTTCGTCGTTATATTGTATTCACTCAGGTTGGTTCTTGCAGGAGACTAGCATCAACAGTACTTGCCGACGAAGTTCACACCCTTCATTGCGTATTGCCTGAATGTGTGTCAACTTCGTCAACAAGACAAAAGTTCAAATCTATGTATCACGTACACGAGCGTACGGTTGGTCAGTAACCCCTAAATAATGCGATTTTTGCTAGAACAAAACAGACGTCCATGAATTAAAAAACTGGTTTATTGAAGCTACTCTTTCCCGAAGAAATTTTCAGTAAAAACTTTAACAACAAAACATTGCACGATTTGAATCCGGGCAAATAGCTCTGCATATTGTCAAGGGCATACAAAGGAACACGTAAAAATTAATTTCATCATGAAGGAAGTTGAGATAGCAAATTCACCAACATCCGTACACACGCACACACGTCCTTGTCAATTCATCATCTGTCTTTTGGCTTACTACCAGGGTAGAGTCAGTGTGACGTACGCGTCTTTGCACACACAGACTAGGGTCAAGCTGTCTGATCGCGACCGCCTCAGCGTATCGCAGCACATGGGTGTAGTTTGATGCGTAGATCAAACTGAACATACGCGTGGGGTCAACACACTGTTTGTCTGTCAGCGGATGGCGGAGGATGGACGACACAGGCGTCTTGAACGGTTGACCACTTGCGTTCTTTGGCTGCGCACTTTGGGTGGTGGACGGGGCTAGGTTCGAAACGTGATTCCTGACCCACGCTGAGATATACTCCGCGATTTTCATCCGCAACTGGCGCTCTGTCATTGCCTAGGTAAGTCGCCTTGCAATTACATGTAAATTTGTAATGCATGTGTGAATAGATGGACAGAGGTAGCTGCAGCGTCATTGTGTATACCAGTAAGGGTTACGCACCAGGGTAGACTCGTGCAACCGCGGATTTCAAACGCCGTTGAAATACTTGGCTCACATCATCTCGGTTAAACGGTAGTCAGTATAACTTGGAGCTTTGGCACGGTGGGCACCTTCTCTTTCTGTCTTTTCTTAATGAATTGAGAGATGAAAGAAATTGGATACCCGTTTTCTTCTATGGTGTTAATGAGGAATCGTACCTCTTCATCTAGCGCATTTGGCGTGCAGGTTTTTCTTGTTCCGTCAAACAGGGTTTGCATCGATCCCTGTATTTAGTGTTTGGGTACAAAACTATGGAAGTTCAGATACTGTTCCTTCCAACTCGGCTTACAGTACACCGATCTACGTACCGATCCATCTGTTCTGTGTTCGATCAGTACGTCAAGAAACGGTATGCTATCACTCCAATGGTTCAACCTCGCCTATGTTGCGCATTAAATTTCAGTGTTACCTGTTCTAGCTGCATTAGATCGTACTGTCCACAATGTGTAGGCAAATCCGTCCACGAAGTGAGACAGACAAACCAAGTTGCTGACACATTTCGGTTTTGCCCAACATATCAAATCATTCCAATTGTCAACTGTTTATCTTTGCTCATGAAAAACTGCGATGGGATGACTGAGATAATCGCGTTTTGTAAATACTATGATCGATCCCACGGCGGTAAATATGGTCACGATAATACCTCACCCAGCCAAAGTAAGCTCCGAATATAAGCCGAAGAAGAGAGCTAGACGCTCCAACCGCACTGCAGCGTCTGTGACTCTAAATCCACTGGGTCACCTCACTCCCATAAGTGAACAAGCCTCAAACATGCCTGCTTCCACTTCTCCAACCATAGAAGCTTCACTTGGAGATTCAACCATAACGCCGACAGCTCAGAGCCGAAGGCAATCCGGTGCAGATAACAAGAAGGTAACGTACGCATCGATTGCCTCGACAAACACACCGGGAGCGACACACATAGGTTCATCTTCTGTACCGAGCACGCGTGGCGCAATGCACCTTTCACCGTCAACTCCAGTGGTGACTTCTAAACAACCCGAATTGCCAGCAAAAAATGTAAAGCCAACACTCGCTAGACAAAACCACGCTGCACTAACTCTCGTGTGCACCAGTGTTCCCGAATCCAAATCTGGCACAATAGAAGGCAAGTTGCAAGACGGTCGCAACCAGTGGAGTTCCATCTGCGAGGCGATTGGTATTCTGGTTGAACCTGTAACGTGTAGCGCTTCACCCGACCTCAGTGCACTTTGGTGAACCTCGAATTCTTCGAGTAACGCTAAACTCAGCAGATGAGACAGAGGCTGTCCTGCTCTCAGCAGTTCGTCTTCGCACCTCACCGAGCGGAGTGCGCATATTACCTGATCTACCTTGGAAAGATCGCCCAAAGGAAGCAGCTGAGCAACGCGGCATTCCTAATAGGGATAGCAAGAAAACAATATTTGTTTATGGTGTTTCCGAGATTCTGCATTCTTCTGATCACGATGTGCAAACACATGACCGAGAGCAGTGGTGCTACATCCGCGAAGCATTCTCTGTTGACAATGTTATTGCCAAATCCCTGACAAGAGTTCCGTCATCACCTAACTACAAGGGCTGCGGTCCAAGACTAATGAAAGTAGTATTACACTCCGACGGAATGACGCAAGTTCTGTTGGATAGCTGGTTAAAGTTTCGAGATAGGTTGCCAACAGAAATCCGGCTAAAGGCAGCAGGCGAACGGCCAAAAGTCGGAAGCAATTCGATGGAATTTGCAAACGCTACAACTTCTTTATTTTCACATTCCTGCGGAGAGACCGACACAACAGCGCCCATGGCACACAACAGGACAGAGCACAGCACGAATGAAACGTCTGTTCAGGAACGCTAAATGATGCCACACAACATGACTGAAATACATAAGCCAAAAAACGATTAATGGCCGGCCACCTAACGGCCGGCTTAAAAAATAACACAAAGTTGATATCCGCCAACGCACTCCTAACAACAAAAGCCCTATCTTGCATGTATACAAACGCCCAAGGTCTTCTAAGCAAGTTGGCCGAACTTAGAGAACTCCATGCCTCCCAACCGCGGGGCCTCGTCATGATTACAGAGACATGGTTAAACCCTGAGATAACCGACTGTGAGATCAAGTTACCCGGTATGTCACTGCTTCGGACCGATAGAACCGGAATGAGTGGCAGTGTGATTCTTTACTATAATACAAGCCTCCGATGTGAAGTTATCGATCACCCGGAAATCCG
Organism: Dicrocoelium dendriticum; assembly: GCA_944474145.2. Classification (NCBI taxonomy): domain Eukaryota; kingdom Metazoa; phylum Platyhelminthes; class Trematoda; order Plagiorchiida; family Dicrocoeliidae; genus Dicrocoelium; species Dicrocoelium dendriticum. The sequence continues at coordinate 91,201,448 of OX104064.1, read as the reverse complement.
AGCTCCCGATTCGCTTTGGTGCCGCCTTTGGTTGCGAAACATGGACACATGTCTACTAGCCGTGATTTATCGCTCACCAAACTCAACGTATGAAATGGACTCCAATTGAACTACGTTTTCCAGTTTGCTTTGAACAAGTCCTACACCCACATTCTTATCGCGGGAGACTTTAACGTGCACGACATAGAAACGCCGGCAACCAACGGTACGCAGTTTAAAGCCTGTTTGCAAGAGCTAATTGCTAGCCACCCTCTGTACAACCACGTAATTTCTCCCACCAGATTTCAAACTGCTAACAAGCCGTCGATACTGGATCTTGTGCTAACTAACGAAGAACTCATGGTTGACGGGATAGTTGCCAGCACACCATTGGGTCGTAGTGATCATGTTACTCTACTCTTTGACTATATATGCTATGCGGCGTACCCTGAGAAGGAGGATGATAAAGTGCATACTGTCACGTACGGCAATGTGTTATCTAAGCTTGTTAAGGATACATCTTGGACTTTCTTAACCGAATGCCCCCCAGATGTTGCCTGGGAAACCTTTACAAGGAAGTTTAGCACACTGATTGCACACGCATCGGAACGGAAGTCCTTCCAACCCAAAAACAAGTATAAGTCATTTCTGAGGAACAGAACACATAAATCTATGTTCCGGAAGGAATTGGCATGGCGAGATCACCAGGACTGCTCGAATGCCGAAACCTGGACTGCATACGTGACACGTCTTAACTTCTGTGGAAAACTGATCCGTGAAAACAAGGTCACTCATCAGCAGGAGTTAATGAAACGATTCTGCACAAACCGCAAACTTCTGTACAGGCACGTTAACGGCCTTCGAAAGGTGAAGCGAGGGGTTCCACACCAGTCACGGCCGATGGGTGCACGCGATCAGCAATGTAAACAGCTGATCTCCTACCGCTTCATTACTCCCAAACTTTCCAGAAGGTAACTAGCCCAAATATTCGCCTCATTTCTAATACTCCGCCATCTGGTTTAGAAAACATCACCTTCCCTGCGGTAGCTGTGTTGAAGATGTTGTTATCCTTGTGTATCCACAGTTCTCCCGGAGCCGACAACATCCGACCAAAGGCCTGCAGACGGTAGCTAGTGACCTAGCAGAACCACTGGCTGCTTACTATCAGTGATGTCTGGAAGAGAACCGTATTCCCCCAGTATGGAAGTGAGTGGTCATTGCTCCTATCCATAAAGGAGGTAACCCACTGATCCTGCCAACTACCGTCCAATAACACTACTTCCCGTACTATCCAAAATGATGGAATCAATGATCGCAGATGCGCCGATGCAGTATCTGGAAAGCCATAACTTAATAGCTCCAGAACAACATGGCTTTCGTCAAAAGCATTCGTGTAATACTAACCTATTAATTGCACGTAATAGCCGGACTGAAGATGTTGTTGATGGAGTATGAGTCGATGTCATCTACCCGGACTTCTCAAAAGCGCTTGATCGCTTAGACCATCGCATTCTCCTTCAGAAGCTTCGGAACTACGGCATTGGCGATCCAATCCTGAGTTGGATTATCAATTTTCTACAAGAACGACGGCCAGTGGTGAGAGTCCGAGAATCATTTTCTCATGCAATCGATGTGGCGTGTGGAGTACCACAAGGCTCGGTTCTTGGACCTCGTCTATTCTTGGTGTTCATTAGCGATTTGGTGAGATCAATTACTTCCGATTTCTTATTTTTCGCTGATGATATCAAGATATGGCGAAGGATCAGAGGACCGGACGACCACGAACGTCTCCAGTGCAATCTTAACACAGTGGCGAACTGGTCAGTTCAAAACGCTCTACCGTTCAACGTAGACAAATGTCGCGTAGTACAATTACGCCATAGACATAACTACACCTACATACTTGGGACAAACGAATTGCAGAATAGCTCCCAGGAACGTGATCTTGGTGTGATCGTACAGAGCGACCTCAACCGTTCAAAACAGGCTGAGGTAGCTGCGAAAAGAGGCAACCAGCACGTTGGCATGCTGCGAAGGGCATTCGGGAGATTTGACCCATCAATCTTCCCAATGATGCACAATTCCTACGTGCGCCTGCATGTTGAATACGCTATCCAAGCTTGGTAAGCTTGGTTGAAGCGCGACCTAGAAGCGATAGAGGCACCTCAACGTAGAGCAAAAAAGGATGTAAATAAATAAATAAATTGTATATAGCTCGACGAATCGAGAAGCCGTTCCCAGAAGGGACGGATCAAATAGTGGTACAACAGTTTCATATCATGGTATAATAAATTTAAAAGAATGTGAGCACAAAATGAAAATTTGTGTAGCGCGAAGCGGTCCAAAATATTTACATTCCTCTTGTTCTATCGTCTGACAAGCTTTTAGCAGTCACATGAGAGTTGATCGCACACGAAAAAAGAGAAAATAAAGTGCTGCGGGCCAACAAAATATAGCCACTTGTGCACTTGACCACATGCATTTGCAGGCACCATTATCTCCGTTCTCAAAAGCGTTATCTAAGGACTGTGCTGTTCGAAACATTATTATCACATTTTGAACGGTTAAGTGATCTTTTATCGAAAGCTTAAACAAACGCAATGTGCAACAAGTTCTGATAGCTCTTGGAAGTTTTTTTTACAAAGCTTTGAGCAGTGTATTAAGAAGAAACGCTCCCTAATTCGCGTATTGAACTTTGGAATCATGACCGTTGTCTCCTTATTTTGTAGCTCGTATCTAGTGTTAACGGACATATGGACACAGTTAGCATAATTGTGCATGTGATGGTGAATTATTCTGTACAGGAAACACAAGTTCATCTTCATTATCCGTAGCCAAATTGGGTCAAGTCCAAGTTTTTCACTGCGCTCTCTGTAGGTCATCTTGGAGGAATATCCGCACAGCTTCTTTGTAAAGCGTCGCTGTACCCTCTCAAGAGCATGCTGGTCAGATTTCCGCAGATTCGACTGTATTAGTGAGCAGTATTCCATGCCAGGTAACACATATGTTTTATAAAGCCAGATACGAGATTCTGTGAGTTGAAATTTATGACAGAAATAGCCAATAGTCTTCATGGCTTTCGAAACTTGGAAGTCACAATGTTCCGAAAAGTTGAAGGTAGTGGAATACCGCACACCCAAGTCGCGAATGACTTTGCACAGTGATATTAACGTGCCTTGTAATAATAGACTGCCTGGTGGAACTTTTGCATTTGTACGACAGAATATTACACTTGTCCACGGAAATGGACATCTGCCACAGTTTGCTCCAGGATTCAAGTGCCGATAGAGCTTCCTGAATGTGGCACAAGGCTGCGCGGGTATCTGCACGTTCTTGTGAGTAGACAATTTTAATGTCATCAGAAAGAAAAGTAGCACCATGTCTTATTCTATGAAATACATCGTTGACATAGAGGAGAGAAAGAAGTGGACCAAGTACACTTCCCTGAATTACTCCACTGGTGACTGCTTTCGGTTTAGAGACACGATCGCCAATACGCACCACCTGATGTCTGTCAGCTAGGTATGACGACAACCAAGAAAACATTGGTTCTCCAATACCTATTTCCTTCAGTTTGAGGAGTAGTCTTCGATGCGGCACTCTGTCGAATGCTTTTTGCATGTCTAAGAACAGGACAATAACACTGTTGCCTTTGTCTTTGGCAGCGGTTGTGTGGTTTAAGAAGTCTGTCTCCCAGCTCAAACAAGATCTGCCCTGCAAAAAACCGGGTTGTGAATTGTTGATGACGTTTTTCTTATTCAAGAATATAAGTGATTCATCTTTCACTATCCTTTCCATAATTCTAGATATTATAGGTGTGTGATTGATGGGGCGATAGTTTTTAATTTCGTGAACATTTCCATTCTTATGCCGCGGGATAACAACGGAAGTCTTCCAGTGATTAGGATATACTGCACTGTTAAAAGAGAGCGTAAAAATGTTGAGCAATAGAAGAGGCAAGTCGCTCCCACCGCTTTTTAACAAACAAGGGGAATTCCATCAGGTCCTGGGTAAGTCGAGGAAGACAAGCGGGAGACTTGGCCGGAGATTTTTGCAATAGTGAATTCCACTGTGCATAAACTTTCAGCAATGTGTGGTGTGACAAGCGCTGGTGTGGCTAGCGGTTCATCAACCATTGATTCGGCGAAATAGGCGCTAAAAGCCTCACAAATTTCACCCGGAGCATCAAGGTATGTGCCATCCGGCATAATGATAAAATTGATGGAATTACCTGCGACGCAAACCTCTGGCACGAAACAGTTTGGACAGTTCCGTTGTTTTATTCGGGCCATTCAAAGCTTTGTATTCTTCTAATATGAGATTGCGAACATTTAGATGCCCGAGTTCTTCGATGATCTTTGCCTGCTGCAGTATTAGCGCAAAGTCTGCTGTTAATCTGAATTTCCGCCGGATCTTATGAAGCTTGCGTGTGATACCTAACACTTTGCGATCGGGTTTTTGTTTTCTTAGGCGGGCACACTTTAGAGGCACTAATGAATCAATGCAAAGACCGATGATATCATAGAACACGTCTGCTGCTTTTTGAGGGCATGGAGAGAGGAAGAAATCATCCCAGTTCATCGAACGAACCATATCCTTAAACGTGTTCCAGTTGACGGAGTTGAATAAACGATAGTGCAGTGGGTGTGGTTCATTGGCCATGCGTAATCTTAAACAGCATTTGACCACCCGATGGTCGCTCCCAGGGAATTCATTAAGGACCGTTACATTAATAGCAGGTATGCCCAGCGAGAAAATGAGATCAAGGATGCTGTTTCCTCTGGTAGGTTTGGAGACATGTTGTTGTAAACCATTCATATGAATACAAGAGATAAGATTATGAAATTCCAGAGGAGCAGTTCCTGCAGACCATGCAATCGATGGCAGATTGAAATCACCACCGATAATCTTGTGTTTAAACGGAAGGCTTGCGGCACATTCAAATGCAGACGTCAAAAAGTACGAAAGAACCTCTGGCTACCAGTTTGGGCTTGCAGTGCTCAGCACACAACCTGACTGAGCAAGAGGCTACCAAGGTTGACAAAGTTAATTGTATGGAGTGAGTACCATATATAGGGCTCATAGATGACCACGTCTAGTAAATACCATATTGGACTATTGTGTGTTAAGTCAGAGGTAACCAAATGAGACACATCGGAACCCTAACTCCTACAGAACACACGCGACTACCACATCATATCGCAAGGCAAACTCGCCGCGACGCAACTGCTTGGGAAATCTCTAAACAAACGATCCCCTTGGACAACGTCTGGGCGCGACGTTCTGTTAAGAAGCAGCGCAGCGGATCAGGATCGTCAACGCAAGAGAGCAATCAGAGACACGCAAACCTCTGTACGTAGGTGCAGCGAAACGGCCCCTGTCAAATAATAATGGTAGAATGACTCGCAACAGCTGGCGCGATTAAGTGGAAAGCGGGCAGATTGGCATGCCACCAAGTTTAGACGCCGACGGACTGCAAGAGCATAAGGGAAAATTCTGACCCATTCGCAACCAATGCCAGGCACGTTGACCGATTAGGACAAAAAACAAAAATGTGAATCAACTGCAGTATGCCACGAATAGATCGTAGGAAACCACTAACAAATCTAGCTGTTATCAGCAAGTCAATACGCGTATCGTGTAAATATGACTAGCATGAGGACACCCCCCACTAACACGACAAGGCGGTAGAGACCATCAAAGCGCCCCCGCGGGGGCGACGCAGCAGTAAGCCAGGGCTGCAAACCGCCCAAATTTTGACCACGCAACATTCCCTTTTCCGCATATCAAGAGTCAACACAAACCGGAGCCGCAAGTAATACCCCTATCATTACAACGCCATGCACTAGAGTAGTAAGGGAATATACTAGACGCGATGTCCGTTGAGGCAAAGATTCCCAGTCAGCTCAGAGACAACCAAGACCGCCCGAATGCACTGACTTCTTGTGGTGCCGCACCCAGCGTAGGCAAACCCCGCACCAGAATCAGATCAAGTACCCCCCGCACATCCGCAGTGCAATGATGAAGAGACAATCGAGACGCCCAAAGTGGCGACGAGAAGGCAAACGACCTCAACAGATAAACAAGGTTGAGAGCCGTATACGCGAACTAGCAGAACTAAGATCAGTGAGACATCGTCCTATACCATTATATCGCTGAACAGTGAGATGAAGCAGTCCGGTCGCTGAGGCTTTGATGGTACTAGAGTCTGTTTTCCTGAACAATGCATACATTCTTAGGATATCCGCGATACAGCCATGGCAACGCCGTCTGCACACGGTCATGCACCTTCAACCTACTTATTGCACGAGGTAGTAGGACGGAAGTGGGTGATGATGGGGTCGGAGACGACGTCATCTATCTGGACTTTTCCAAAAGGCTTTCGACCGCCTTGATCACCGCATCCTACTTCAAAGACTACAGAGTTACGGAATCGGAGATCCTGTACTTGGTTGGATTGGCAACTTCCTTTACCAACGAAAGCTCCAAGTACGTGTTAGGGGATCACTTTCTAACCCAATTGAGGTGGAATGTGGTGTCCCACAAGGCTCAGTGCTGGGACCGCGCTTATTCCTGGTGTTTATCAACGACCTGGCAAGAGTCATCTCCTCAAACTTCCTGCTTTTCGCCGATGACGTCAAGATATGGCGGGCGATTAGTAACAAGGCAGATCAGGATCTGCTCCAACATGACCTAGATTGCATTTACGAATGGTCAAAGAGGAACAAGCTTCAATTGAACATGGCTAAGTGCAAAGTGATGCATCTGCGTCACCAGCTGGTGAGCGCTTACAAGATTGGAGACCACACCTTGGCGAAGGTTTCTCAGGAGCGTGACCTGGGTGTATTGGTACAGGAAGATCTCGGGTGTTCCAAACAAGCAGAGAAGGCGAGGAGAACCGGAAATCAACACTTCGGCCTTCTTCGCAGAGCCTTCGGTCGGTTTGAACCATCAATATTTCCCCAAATGCTTAACGCCTACGTGCGACCTCACGTGGAATATGCTATTCAGGCGTGGCAGCCGTGGCAGAAACAGGATCTCGTTGCTCTCGAGACTCCTCAACGACGGGCAACCAAGAACGTCAGGGGCCTCTTTCATCTGCCCTATCAGCTTAGACTGAAATCTCTAAGAATGTACAGCAGTCGATATCGGCTTTTGCGGGGGGATCTCATAATGGTTTACCAGATTCTGAAGAACCCAAACCACATTTGCCGTCCGCTGCTGGAATTGAACCACAACACTAAACTAAGAGGTCACCCTCTGAAACTGACAATTCATTATAGCCGGCTTGAATGCCGTAGAAATTTCTTTTCTCTCCGCGTGTGTGAGCCTTGGAATGCCCTCCCTAATTATGTCGTCTCTGCTCCCAATCTGGCGATATTTAAAAAACGTGTTGACGATGCATTGTCTCACTTACATTTCATTTTATGACTTGTTAGCCAGGGGCTACAAAACGCAATCAAACGGTTTCTTGCCAAACGCCTAACCATTGGATTTATGGATTTATACGTTTAATATGCGAACATCTCCGCTATTTCACATAAGTCTATGGTGAGTCCACCACAACGCTTTTCACTTTATTATGCAATTGATTTTCGCAATAATTTCCATCCCACGGGACTTGTTAAGCGATGCTTTTTACAGTAATTAAACCATTGTTCCCTATACAAAATCAAGCAGTTGCTGGAGGTTGATCGTTTATCGTAAGCAAAGCGACTCTTGACTAATATTCAGCACTGGTTCTACGGAATGTCGAGTAGCAGCGATGTTTCGCGTAAAGTACGCATCCTCCCTCCTAGACCGGACACTGCCGATTTCTCATACAACATATCATATCCGAAAATGAGTTAGCTGGGAGCTTAGACATGTCGTCATCTGCGCACGACCACCGTTATAAATATAATGTCAGGTCGGTCACAGAAAAAAGTGTGGTAGTATGGGATCTTGGAATGAAGCGAACGACATATTAATCAAAATATTAACAATAGATGCGAGAAGTGAAGAACGTTGTATAGACTGCTTAAATGAACACTTGGGTCTGATAGCTAAGTTTGTCTGTGCCTCTGCCAAAAAAGGTGCAACCCAGGCTGGATATGACACCGTTGAAATGGGAAGGTCGGTAGCAAGGGGAGGGGATTGTGCGCGAGTATGGACCTGAAGAAAAAGGGATAGGGGGCGGGTTCTGGTCGGGCCTAGCAGCTCATTCGGGCAGGAGGATTATAGGCGGGTTTCCAAGGAACTCGCTAGTAGGCTAAATTTCGAGGCTGGTCGCCTGCGTCGTGTCCACTATAGGTAGCTTGATAGTATCGAATTGGTGATAATCGGAGTAAATACGCAATCGTAATTTTCATGTGGAATGTAACCTAGCTCTAGGTGCGCTGAGTCTGTTCAACCTGGCTTCACTTAAGCTGTGGAGGCACAATAGTTTCACTCCATGCAGCTCTAACAGATTACATCGTTTTTAAACTGGAGTCCGGATTTAGGTGAAAAACAGAAAAAACGCGTTCAAATCTGACAGAAGTGTAGGGGCACCTTGTGTTCACATCCTCACAGTCTTGTGTGTA
>OX104064.1:91169510-91192414 GCA_944474145.2 Dicrocoelium dendriticum | reverse complement strand
TTGTTTCCTTGGCTATGTGGTCAATTTGGGTCCATCGCTGGCCAGCTACAGATGGACGCCAAGTGGCACTTCGGCGCCCATTGTGTCTAAAAGCAGTGCTAGCAAGAAACAACTGGTGTTCCGCACACAGTTGCAGTAGACGCTCGCCGTTGTCAGTGCGTTCAGAGTTAAGTCCATACTTACCACCCAGCTGAGCTTCTGAAGAGCTCAGACGCCCTACTTGTGCGTTCATATCCCCTGCAAGTACTATAATATCTGAACTAGTAGCACTGTGCAGTAGCGCGTTCAGTTCGTGATAGAATGTGTCCTTGACTGCATTAGAACTGCAGTCGGTGGGAGCATAAACGGAAATCACAAACAAACAGCGTTTTGTACTATTTCGCGAATTCACCTTAGCTGATGTCGTCAAACGGGCTGCACATAAACGGCTGTTCACCGGAATCCAATCAACCAACGATGGCTCAGCCTTGGAGCTGAGAATGATACCTACACCAGCTTGACCCGTGAGTGCCGCATCGGCGTCTCCGGATGCGTGCAACCAATAACGAGAGGATAAGCCGGGTGCAGTCAATTCAATAACCCCGTTAGGGTCATTAATCCTAGTTTCGGACACACAACACACATCAACACCCAGTGTGTCCAAGGTGTGTGCGAGTGCAGCCTGTTAACCTGTTTGTCTTAGAGTGCAAACGTGGAATGTCGCCATGGAAACGGGATAGCGAGGTCTTATTTGGGACTTTTGCCGATAGGCGTCCGAGAGGTGCTGTGGGATGGTGGCTGCAGATGGTTCTACTCCAGTGACACTTCGGTTGCTGCCAATTAAGTTGGGAATTATAGAAGGAAGGTTAGTAATGGGGGCTAGGGATAAGAGGAAGAGAAAAAGGTGGAAAAGAAAGAAGGGAGGCGCCAGCAGTAGCATGTTTTCGCTTATCAGCCCTGCTGTATACAGCAGATAAGTCGACCTTGATAACCTGGGTGACAGCCGATGCAGGATGAAGTTTATGTTTGAAGAAAGTGTCATGGTTGTATGTTGTTGCCCTATAGGGCAAACCAACGCACCAGCTTGGGAAATAAAACCAAGCTGAACAAATTATGTTTGCAATATTATAATAAAAACACTTATGGTGCTTCTTATATCTAACCCACGTCAAAACGGTTTCTTACCAATACAAACTTGTTTCTCAGCTGTCGAAAATGCACAACGAAAAAAGAAATCCAGCACAGCGAAGCAGAATTGGTAACCAAACCGAGCAGTGCAGAAGGAAGCTGAAAATGTAACAGTGCGACAGATTCAGATGGACCGAAACGATAGGAAAATCCCTTGAGTGTTCATTCTTGAGCACATCGTTGACTTGGAGTATGCAGACGATATTGCCCTAATCTGTGACGGCTCCCAAACATGCCAAACAGCACTGAACCGATTAGCACTGGCTGTCAGTCGTTTTGGGCTATGCTTTGCTCCATCAAAATGCAAAGTACTTCTCCAAGATTGGCTGGGACCTAATCCTGCCGCTAACGCTTGGTGGTGATCTGCTAGAAGTCGTTCAGGAATTCAAGTACCTGGGCAGCTATATATAGCACCCGTGGGATTTGAAGATGAGGTTACGAACCGTATAGCAAAGCTCGAGGTGCTTTTGCCCAATCTCCGCTCCCTGTGGCGCAGACGCGACATTACTCTCGAACTCATGGGCAGAGTTACAACGCAGCCGTCCGTTCAACTCTCCTATATGGCTGTGAACCTGGCCCATCAGGTCGACAGACATGAAGAGACTCGTCACGTTCGATCATCGCTGCCTTCGCAGCTTAGCTCATGTCTGGTGGGAACACCGCGTGAGCAATGAGCGTGTTCGACGTCGCGTATTTGGTGGAGGAAGAGCGAGTGAACCGCTCAGCACGATTATATCACGCACCAGGCTCCGATGGCTGGGCCACGTCTTACGCATGCCAGCACACCGACTCCCACGACGTGCATTGTTTGCGCGTTGTGGGTGCGGTTGGAAGAGGAGGAGGGGAGGCCAAGTGATGACTTGGTCGAGAGAAATGAAAACCCTCACTTCGAAGTTGGCGTCGGTTGGTGCATCCCGACTGCCTGGCTGGGGTCCTAAGGACGGTGAACACGTTTGGCTGGACACACTTGCTGATATGGCTAGGAGCCGGCCCCAATGGCGTTTGTGTTGTGAGTTCCTTTGTCCATCCCCCTCCTGTTTAGCATCCCCCTCCAATCACGATCTCAATCGTTAGGCATAATATGACTTTCTTTTACGGCAGCCAGCTGTTAGCTCTCCGGAACGATGTCCATCCGTTACTGGGGACTCAGCGGGCGTGCCACTGTTTGTTTGTTTTTTCTTTTCTTGCCTTTTGTATTGCGGCACAATAGCTGAGGTGTTTTCCACCTCCAGCTAACGTGTAATGATGATGATGATGAGCCACGAAATGATGAGACGCTAGTTCTTGATAGATCTAAAAGGAAACACCCGAAACACACCCTAATCAACCACTTACTGCCTAAGTTCCCTGCAATAGCAGTCCCAATTGCGTAGGCTACCTGAAGTAAGAAAGATGTAGAAAGTAAATGGAAGATAAAGGGGAATGAAAGTCATTTAAATGAAAGATAACACCAAAGAGTGAAGAGAATGACAGAATAAGAAGATGGATATGGTCAGGAGAAGGAATGGTTTCGTGTTGTCACCCAAGAGCGTCTAACTGACGCTCGAAACCCTTAACCGTAGGTTCACTGACTACACTTTCTGGAAGCGGGTTCTAGCGCTAGATAACTCTAAGCGATAACCGAGTTTCCGCCCTGATCCGGTCAGAACGCGGCTTGTGTAGCTTCATGGGATGACCGCGAAGACAAGGCAACATAGCCGGACTAAATAGCCAGTTCAAGTCCGGTCCAACCTTCCCTGTTACAATGCGGTAAGTAAGAATTAGATCTCCTCGAAGCCGTTGGTAGTGCATTGAATACATACCCGAGCTAAGTAGACGCTCGGGGTACGATTGCCCCTGTAACCCCTCGACCAATTTGGTACCTACTCTCAATACCCTCTGGAGCTCCATTTTGTCCCGAACAAGGCAGGGCGGGCAAGCCTGGACGCAGTATTCCAGATGGGGCCAGACGGAAGCTGAGAACAGCTTCACAAATATGTCGGCAGTTAAGACCCCGAAAGAACGGCGCATTAAGCACAACATTCTGAAACCCCTATATGCGGCCTTCTTCCAGTTGTCACGAGCATGCAAAGACGAGGAATGGACGGTGCTTAGGTCGACCTGGTTGGAGACAAGGGGAAGTTCGACCCCACCGAGTACGTAGCTCGAAGGCGGGAAACTTATTCTTATACGAAGGACGGAACACTTAGCCTGATTTATGGGCAATAGCCACAAAGCAGACCAGTCCCAGAGTCTACCCAGTGCATGCTGTATGGCCTTAGAACCCACAGGAACATTTACAACATTCCATAGCTTAAGGGCATCAGCAAACAATAGGGATGACACCCCAAGCTCTCCAGGGAGATCGTTTAAGTAGATGGAGAACAGCATCGGTCCAAGGACCGAGCCTTGTGGGACAGCGCTGAGGACCGCTTGCCTAAAGGATAAGCTGCGACCCACACGTACACACTGCTCTCTCCCCTGCAAGAACGCAGATACCCAGTGAAGGGCGCGGCCAGATACGCCCAGGACCTCAGCGTTTGTGCATAGCCTCAAGTGGGGTACATTATCAAATGCTTTCGAGAAGTCTACGAAAAGCACATCCACTACGTGGCCATTGTTCATTGCCTCAGCCCAAACTTCACAAGCAACCAACAAATTCGTCAAACACGGAAACCCCTTCCGAAATCTATGTTGTGCACTACTGAGTAGATTAAATCTATTCAGGTGCCGTTCCAACGTATCTCTCACCAGCTTTCCAAGCAGTTTGACCACGACGCAAGTCAGACAGACTAGCCTATAATTGGCTGACAGACTCCTGTCGCCATTTTTGAAGATAGGACAGATGACAGCCTCCTTCCATTCGGAAGATAATGTACAGCTGTCAAGTGACTTCTGAAACACCATCGTCGACGGTCCACTTAGTTCCCCCGCCAACTCATGCAGAAGCTTCGGGTGAATTGAATCAGGTCCAGCTGCTTTGGAAGGGTTCAGTACTTGCAGCAGTTTAAGGACTTGCGTTTCCACCACAGTAAACTCAGCTAAATAAAAACCCTCAGGTCACCTGGGGACACGTTCAAGGTTAGTCAACGCGGCCTTAAGTAACACAGCCCCTGCATACTGTTCCCCAAGTACACGAGCTTTATCTGAGACCGCATACGCACGAATTCCATCGGCCTGCATCAAAGTTGGGACTACCGAAGTTGAACCACAGCGTATCTTGACATAAGCGAAGAACTGCTTCGGATTTTCCGAAGCTCCATCAGCCAATTTCTTTTCGTACACCAGCTGAGCTTTCTTTAAGTGTTGTTTACACCTATTTCTAGCTTCGCGGTATCTATCATAGGTGCTAGTTGATGGAGCCGCACGGTAGGTCCTCCAGCACCTAGAACGCTTCTGGAGCAGATACTTGCCAGTGGTATCTATCCACGCGGCCGCGCTCGTGTCTCCTTTCTCCTCGCAAGCGGGATGTAGGGAGTAGACACTTCAGTAAGATAAGGTTTAAATTTATCCCAGGCCTCCTGAACCGTATCTACCACCGAGATTTCGCAACGCATCGCAGCAGCCTTGATACGCATTGCCTGATAGTTAGCACGTCATATGTTTGGAAATGGCTTAGCAATGCTCTGGTGACGCCTGGTCAGAGTACACCTGAACGATAAACAAACATGATCACTAGCACTTAAGGGAGAGCTGTAAGTGATGTCCCCTACGAATTCTAGTGACTTGGCAAACACTAGATCCAAAATGGACGGGAGTTGGGCGTCCATGTACCTAGTGAAGAGGTCCACGAACTGATGCAACGGTACTCGTAGCGTAAGCTCAAGTAGATCCGCCCCGCGGCAAAGTCAAAAAGTGGAAAGATGACCTTTCCGAGAAATATTTTACATTTTTCGACAGAATGAACAGCTAAACAATGCTACCTTATTTATCATTTAACGTAACCTACATATATGTGCAACCACCGCTGAAATACTGGAGCATCGTATCCGCCACTTGCGATCAATGATAGGAGTGGCAAATTTTTGACATGAAAAATTGGCCTGGAGGGACCTTGTGTTCAAGTTCAAGCGGGACTGGAACGATAGGATTAACACGTGAGTGTTCCTTCTTCGGCGGATCGTTGAACCAGGAGTTAGCGAACTTTGAAATACTGATGGACCTAAAACAAAGACCGCATCACACCCTGTCCAACCAATTAATGCCCACGTATCCTGTTTTAACAGTCCCTGCTGGGCCGCTTACGTTAAATAAAAAAGAGAAAAAAGTAAACGCAGAAGGCAAAAGAGAAAGTGAGAAGAGCTAAGCAAGTGGAATACCAAGATATTTGAGTCAACAAAAAAAGAACTAAAAAGTGAAGGTGAGTCAGCTAGGAAAAAGGAAAGGTTTGCTGTTGTTACCCAAGAGCATCGAGCTGGCGCGCAAAACCCTTAACGGTAGGTTCCCTAACCACATGATCTGGAAGCGAATTCCAGCGATCTATAACTCGGCGCGACAGACGAGTTTCCGTCCTAATCCTATCAGACCGTGGTTTGTGCAGTTTCAGTGGGTGACCGCGGAGACTAGGTAACGTAGCGGGACTAAAAAGCCCTGACAAGTCCGGGCCAATCTTACCCGTCAAAATACGATAAGTGAGAATCAGGTCCCCTCTTATCCTTCGGCAGTGCATGGAGTACATACCCAAACTGAGCAAGCGTTCAGGATACGCCTGTCCCCGTAGACCCTGCACTAACCGAGTGCCCACTCGTAACACCCTCTCCAAGTCCATTTTGTCTCGGTTAAGATATGGTGGACAAGCCTGAATACAATATTCCAGGTGGGGTCGGACGAATGCCGAAAATAGCTTCACAAACAACTTGGCCGTTAAGATTCCGAAAGAGCGGCGGATAAACCACATCATACGAAACCCTCGACAAGCAGCCTTCTTTCAGTTGTCTCCAGAACGAAGTGCTGATGCGTGTACGACTCCTAAATCAACCTGCTGAGTGACAACAGGGAGTTCACCACCGCCGACGACATATCGGGTGGGAGGATTTGCAGCTCCGATTCGGAGAAGAGAGCACTTCGCCCTATTTATGGGCATCAACCATAAGATAGACCATTCCCAGAGCCTATCCAAAGCACGCTGAATTGCCTCAGGACCCCCCCGGGATATCCACAATATTCCAGAGCTTAAGGTCGTCAGCAAACATTAATGATGACACCCCTAGCTCTCCCGGCAAGTCATTTACATAGATCGCGAACAACAATGGCCCCATACCGAGCCCTGCGGAACGCCACTAAGGACAGCTTGCCTGAGCGAAAGGCTACGCCCCACCCGTCCACACTGTTCCCTCCCCTCAAGGAAGGCAGACACCCATTGAAGGGCGCGACCAGATATCCCGTAAGATCTCAACTTTAGTGAGAGACGAAGATGTGGAACAGTGTCAAAACCTTTCGAAAAGTCCACGAATAGCACGTCTACAGCGTGGCCACTGTCTACCGCTTCGGCCCAGCTTTCACGAGCTATAAGTAGATTAGTCTGACATGAAAATCCCTTTCGGAATCCATGTTGCGCAACACTGAGAAGGTTGAATCTATTCAGGTGGTTCTCCACTGAATCCCTTATCAGCTTCTCGAACAACTTGACTACTACGCTTGTCAAACTGACAGCCGGTAGTTCGCGGGTAGAGCGCTGTCACCGCCCTTAAAAGTCGGACAGATGATTGCCTCCTTCCATTCCGAAGGTAGGCTGCAGCTGTCCAGCGATATTAAAAATACGCACGTGAGCGGACCACTCAGCTCAGTGGCCAGTTCATACAACAGCTTCGGATGAATTGAATCAGGACCGGAAGCTTTAGAGGGATTAATGCCTTGCAGTAGCTCCAAGACCTGAGTCTCCGTTATGCTAAATTCAGCTAAGCAAGAATCCTCTGGAACTATTGAAACCAATTCAACCTATGGTAAAGAGATCTCCCGAGCAAAGACCCCAGTATACTGATCACTCAGTATACAAACCTTGTCATAGTCAGTTTACGCACGGGTCCCGTCTGCTCGCAATAAAGCTGGTATAGACAATTTTGCCCCGCTGCGTCTTTTAACGTAAGCAAAAACTTCTTGGGATTAGCTGCGGCCGAGTCCGCTAAACCCTGCTCGTATTGGAGACGAGCAGTTCTGAGATGTTGCTTACATTTATTTCTATTCTCTCGATAACTATCATAGGTACTGGCTGATGGAGCTACTTGGTAGGTTCGCCAGTATCTAGACCGTTTCTTGAGTAGGTACTTGCCTGTGGTATCTATCCATGGAGGGCGTGCCCTTAACCCTTTTTTCCTCATGAGTGGAATATAGGGAGTGGAAACCTCTGTAAGGTATGCCTTAAATTTATCCCAGGCTAACTGGACGGAGTCAGCCATCGAGATCTCACAGTTCAGAACCGAAGCCTTAGTTCGCATTGCACTAAAGTCCGCCCGCCAAATATTCGGAAGTAATTCAACAGCGGTCTCTTGGTGCCTTGAAAGAGCACATCGAAAGGATATGCATACGTGATCGCTAGACCCTAGAGGTGCACCGCATGAAACAACAGTCACGAAGTCCAGGGACATAGCGAAAACCAAATCCAAAGTAGATGGTATTTGGTTGTCCATATACCTAGTGGGAAAGTCAACGAACTGGTGCAAAGGCACTTGGAGAGTCAGTTCAAGGAAGTCTGCACCGAATGTTCCTAATGCGAATTGCAAGAAAGATCGGCCCAACAGACTTCCGGGAGGTTGAAATCCCTAGAACTAAACACTTATTCGCAGACTGAGTGCGAATAAAGTCAAGTATCCCCCTGGAGGAACTTCCAGGACTTCTGTATATCACTATAACTGTAAACTGGGTAGAGGAAGTGCACAAAACAGCCGATAGGGCTTCAACAGTCTGATCCGACGACTGGAATGTGCAGGTCCTCAACACATCTAAGTTACAGCTCACATACAGTACAACGCCTCCGCCTTGGCGACCAACGGAGCGATCAGTTCCAAGCAGCGCGTAGCCAGGTAAATACACCTCACCGTCCGTGATATCCCGAGACAACCACGTCTCAGTGAAAGCAAGTATGTCGGGACGGGATTTGTCTACAAGTAGACCCAACTTGTGCATCTTGTTCCTTAGGCTACGCACGTTGCTAAGTACTACCTCAAGGAAGTCGGCACGACTATCCCTGGCTCGTGCGCCATCAGGATTGGTTCTGATAGGGCGGAAAGTAACTTCCGGCTGACCACCTGAAAACCCACCAGACGGAGGCCTTGCTCACCAGCCGCCCGTCTAGTTCTGAGGTCTTTGATAGCCTCCTTTAACTTCAACCTATCTGCCAGTGGTAGGTCCGGCTGAACGCTGACACCAATACCCTTAAGTTTGAATGCAAATCGCAGTAACGATTTGCGTTCCTCCGGAGTAGAAAGGACTACGCGAAGTAGTCGGGGTCGCGGATTTGGCGCAGCGATAGGGACGTTCCCCAATCTGGTCAGTTTTCTGACAGTGACATCAGGGAAACCAGGTGGAAGCAGCTTGATGACACACAGTTTCAGCCACTTGATATCATCCAAGATGCGTTCCCTTGGGAGAGCGGCCGCAGATTCAGTAACGTTACGGAATATAACGCTACTATCCGTGAGTCGGCACGACGGGGAGTGTTTACCCCACGTGCCTTGGAGTCGACACCTATACCACCTGTTTTCACCACTGGCGGTGGGACTGTCCCTGGCTTCCCAAACAACGCCGAAGCAACGGTAGCGTAGGTTTTCCGCTCTATTGCCGGCATCTTACTGGTTCCTGGGTCTTCAAGCCCCTTCGAAGTTTTACGAGCAGATCTTGTCCGCTTCTTCTTTTGGCTCATTGGAGCAGGAGCCGTTGACTTTGTATCGCATTGAGCAGTTACCAGCATTTCGTCAGAACAGGCTGGTTCACTGGCGGCCGAGACTGTCAGCGTCTGTGGAAAGTTCTGTGTGCAATCGTCGGACGAGTTTATGACTGTCAAAGACGGCATCTCTTACGATGCCGTGGCAACTATTTCTCTGGGTTTAGCAGAGGGCTTTTGGTATTTCCGCACCCTATTTTTCTTCACTTTGATCGGATCATGAGGACCGCCAGCAATGCTACCTGGATTGGCCAGTAGGATGTATTGTATTGTATTCTCAACAGTCTATTAGCTAGACAAAGAGCCAGCCTAAAACCATGGAGATAAGGAGATAAACAAGATTCAAAGCGTCATAATCATCGTGGCATGCTAGTTGAAGGTGAGCAACACACTTCAACTAATATGCCGCAGGAAGAATGGAACAGTTTGATAAAAAGCAGAACAAAACATTTTTAGTTTGTTTTTCACACGCCGCTTTTGCTCTTTTTTGTCATTTTAATGTTTGTAGAATTAAACATGTGAATCAATACAATAATGTACACAATTCCTCCAATGATTCCGGTTGCGGGCCATTTCTTCAAGAGTGCTAAGCCATTGGCACTCCTCATCTTTGGGTCCCCATCCTGGAAGACGTACGGATCCTACAGCGGCTAGATACGACGTCAGCGATTTCATGTGCTGCCGCCAAGTGGAAGGCTGACCACCACGCGGCCGCCTCCAGCCAGGTCTTTGACGAGCGAATAGAGCGCGACGCGGTAGACGCTCAGGTGCCATGCGTAGAACGTGACCGAGCCATCTCAACTGGCGCAACAAAACCAGTTTGTTGAAGGGAATACTCGCATTCCCCAAGATGCGACGTCGAACGTCATTACTATTAACTCGATGTTGCCACCAAACACGCGCGATCCTCCTTAAGATACCGTTATCGAACGCAGAAAGGCGACTTTATGACCGATTGACAGACTCCAGTGGATGGATCGTCAGCAATGTTGCCGGCTATTGCTGTGCCTTCAAACGAAATATTTAGGGATTTTAAAATCAAATCCATTTTCGTATCGAGCGAAGCAATAGAGGCGAGTTTAGCTATCGCCAACTCAACATCTGCCAACCTTGAAGCCAACGCTGAAAGTTTAGCACCGGTGACAGCCAGGCGCGTCGATGTTTTAGCGCAGCATTCAGCACAGCTGAAAAGAAAGTGGACGCTTGATGATAGCATTTTGTACTGGTCAGCTTGTAGGCCGGTACAGCTTTCGTGATACCAGCGGCAGCAGACGTCACACTGCATACCACCAAATGCATCTGTTACTGGCTCTGTACAGTTAACCTGTCCGCAAGCTGCAGCAGACTCATCAAACGAGGACCCCATAGGTCCATCCGTCTCGGTGTTTAGCGAGACAGCCATGTTCATGTGGAAAAAAGATTAGAATTACAACAAGTATACAATAGGAAAACGACCGCAATAAAAAGACAAAAACAGGGTGCAAAACGGGATTAAAACTGGGAACAACCGGAAAAATTACCAGTAAGCGCCAAAGACGCTTTGGCCAGTACCAATTTAATCGATCCAAGATATCTTGGAAAGGTTTCGTGTTGCCACCCAAGAGCGTCAAGTTGCCGCTCAAACCCCTTAACCGTAGATTCCATGATAACTCTTCCCGGAAGCATGTTCCAGCGGTCGATGACTCTGCGTGACAACCGAATTTCCGCCCTAATCCGATCGGACCGCGGTTTGTCCTGCTTCAACGAATGACCGCGTAGAACAGACAATCTAGCGGGACTGAATAGCCAAGATAAATCTGGACCAACCATCCCAGTCAAGATACGGTAGGTTAGGACTAGGTCTCCTCTAAGCCTTCGGTAGTGCATTGAATGCATTCCCAAACTAAGTAGACGCTCGGGGTACGTCCGTCCCCGTAATCCCTCGACTAACCTAGTACCCACTCGTAAAACCCTCTCTAGCTCCACTTTGTCCCGGGCGAGGCAGGGCGAACAAGCCTGGACGCAGTATTCCAGATGAGGCCGAACGAAAGCCGAGAACAGCCTCGTAAAGATGCTGTTGCGACCTGGAGATTCCCCCCGTATGACTGGTTCATAGGATTGTAGAGAGCAGAAGGAGAAATCCTTTGTCAGCTCCATCGCTTCCCGATCATTGTGTGGAGACCGCGATTCGATGTTATGCGGTAATCCACAAGGGACCTTGACAGCTACACTGGAAACTGCAAGGACCCATCGTACTCAAAAGATAAGAGTCTAACATTCGCTTGAAACATTCCTCCGTCTGGGCCTCGACCACATACTTCGGCAAGTTATTCCAATCGTTGACTACGCGAGTTGATAGAGCGAGAGCAGGATGAATCCGAAGTCTTCTGGGTTTAAACAGTTTCCAGTTGTGGCCTCGAGTTGAACTGTTTGGATTGGATTGAAAGCACGCCTGCAGCTCCGTCCCCATCTCTCCTCTCAGGATGCGCCTGGTGAAAATCAGGTCATCGCGACGTCGGCGATAATCCAGGGTGAACAGATTCCTCCGCTGAAGTCTTCGGGGATAAGGCAAGTCCCGTAACTCCAAGATGTATTTCGATGCACGCCGTTGCACCTTCTCAATTAGGTCACATCCGAACTTGGTGAGAGGGAAGAGGGCAGATAATCCGTATTCGAGAATGGGGCGGACATGGGAAGTAAACAATAGTCGGAAGATATCCGGAGTCAAACGCGAGAAGGCTCGTCGTATAGCGTGGGACATCCTGTTGGCAGCAGCAACCCTTCGTAACGTGTCCTGTGTAGTCCGTAGATCAGATGACACCAACACGCCGAGGTCTTTTTCTAGGATTGAGGTTCTGAGCAACGTCCCACCGATGTGATACGTCCCGACTGTGTAAACTATTCTAAAATATTCAAATTATAGCTTTCTTATGTATTAGGGAACCATTCGGTTTGCCAGTTGGAACGTTGTTCCCGTTTGTTGGAAACACGAAGACGATCTCGGCCTTTGGCGCGCGACTCGACTGCGAACGACGCTCTGTCAACGCACTCGACGCCAACGACATTCTCCCTAGCTAGCTCTCTCTGGGTGCCCTATTTTTAGCATTAGCTAACGCTCCTCCCGTCCAATAAACTTCTTCCCTAGTTTACTTTTGTGTCTTCTACCCACCGCTTTTGGTTGGCCGTTTAGTCACGTACCGGATATATAGCGCACGATCTACGCGCTATAATTGGTGACCCCGAAAAAAAACTATTTTTGGTGAGTTCGGTACTAATTTTTTTCAGATCCGGTTATTTATTCTGTCTACCTTTCTACTTTTTCTCTTTACTATTTGTGTTCACATTCACACGCACCGGAATTATTTCACCATGAAGGTCAGTCGCCCAGATTCTGACTAGCAGGTTTGTGGGTTCCGTTTCCCTCTCCCGCCTTTCCGAGATACTAACCCTAAGGCCTGGTTTAACCAGCTAGAGTCCATTTTTTCGTTACATGGCGTTAACTCTGACAGCGTCAAATTTCACTGCGTTGTCGCCGCGCTTCCTCCGCAAGTCGCCGATGACCTCGACGACATCTTGGAACTTCCGGAACATCAGAAAAGTTACGATGAGCTTGAGGCCGTTGTCTTAAAGCGATTTGGCATATCAGACCATGCTCGCGTCACGCAGCTTCTTAATGAAACCGAGCTAGGGGATCGAAAGCCTTCGCAGTTGCTGCACATGATGCAAGCTCTAGCTAAGCCTCTCGCTGTTGGCGACTCTTTCCTTAAAGAGATGTGGCTTTGTTGCCTGCCACGTGACATGCGCAATCCCTTGTATGCAAACGATGCGCCTCTTCCTCAGCTCGCCGATATTGCCGACCGTATTTGGGAATCCAACGCCCAAATATCTCAGGTTCAGTCTACCTCCAGTACAGAGGTAGCAGAACTAAGAGCGCAAGTATCCGCATTGACCAACCGACTAGAGAAGCTAACACAATCCGGATCCAACCGCCGAAATCGTTCCAGTAGTCGCAGTCCTCCTAGATCACGTTCGAAATCTCCCCCTAGGTCAAGCCATTGCTGGTACCACGAGCGATTTGGTCATCAGGCCAGAGCGTGTCGCCCACCTTGTTCTTTCAAGCGCAACATGCAGGGAAACGGGTAGGCCAGCACGTAGGGGCGACGGACGTTGCTGGCTGCCCCAATCGCCTTTCCTTTGTCACCGATCGCAGTACGGGAGTACGCTATCTCGTTGACACCGGCGCAGAAGTCAGCGTTATCCCACGTGATTCTAATGACGTTATCGAAGTGGCGACCGGTTCTTTGCGCGCTGCAAACGGCACCACCATTTGCGTGTATGGTCAAAGCTCGCGCACGCTTAAACTAAACCTACGACGTTCATTTAAATGGATCTTCCTCGTCGCAGATGTCCAGACGCCAATTCTTGGCCTTGACTTTCTGCAGCACTTCGATCTACTTGTTGACGCGAAGCAACGCCGTCTGATCGATCCGCAACCAAACCTGACAGTTATAGGTACTTTGACCGACGTAGAGTCAATCAGTCCTGTATACGCCAACCTGTCAAGCTCGCCTATCGGTCAGATGCTTAATACAAAGTTCCCGAAAGTCTTTCGTGCAATGACACCGTTTTCATCCGCCACTGAGGCCGCGAAACATTATATCGTCACGAAAGGTCCGCCTGTTTTTGCCAAAGCCAGGCGAATGACCCCTGACAAGTTGAAAATTGCTCGCGCAGAATTCGAGCACATCCTTGAACTAGGCATTGTTCGCCCGTCTGAAAGTCCCTGGGCGTCGCCGCTCCACATGGTTCCCAAAAAGTCAGGAGACTGGCGTCCATGTGGCGATTACCGCGCGCTCAATAACGTTACTGTTCCCGACCGATATCCGATTCCTCACATTCAGGACATCACGGCAAGCCTGCGCGGCACCCGTGTGTTCTCGAAAATCGATCTGGTTCGCGCGTATCACCAGATTCCAGTCGCTGAGGAAGACATCCCAAAGACTGCTGTAATCACGCCGTTTGGTCTGTTCGAATTTTTGCGTATGCCGTTCGGTCTTCGCAACGCAGCCCAGACTTTTCAACGACTCATCGATTCAGTCACTAGAGGTCTAAATTTTGTCTATGCATACATCGACGATATCCTAGTTGCCAGCGCGCCTAAAGAACAGCATGCAGAACATCTCAAAATACTTTTCGATAGGCTGGCCGCTAATAGCATCACTGTCAACCCTGACAAATGCATATTTCAGCAGCCTTCCGTCGAATTCCTTGGCCACCATATTGATCAGTATGGTATACGGCCTCTGGACGATAGAGTCCGCGCCATCAGAGACTTCCCGGTTCCGACTACGTTAGCCGCTATTCGCCGTTTTAAAGGCATGCTCAACTATTATCGACGTTTTCTTCCACACTGTGCCAATTTGCTAAGTCCACTAACCGACCTACTTCGTGGACGTAAAAAGGGCCAGGTGGAATTGACTGCTGCTGCTGCCGAAGCATTCAAGGCCAGCAAAGAAGCCTTAGCTAAAGCCGTTATGCTTCATCAATTCGATCCGAACGCTCCGCTCAGTGTCGCTGTCGAAGCATCGGACACCGCCATTGGCACCGTCCTGCAGCAACATACAAATGGAGGCTGGAAACCTCTTGCTGTCTACTCTAGACGTCTACAACCTGCCGAAGTTAAGTACAGCACGTTCAGTCTCGAACTGCTAGCCGTTTACTCTACAGTTCGACATTTCCGACACGTCCTCGAAGGTAACACCTTCATTATCTTCACCGATCACAAGCCGCTTATCTACGTATTCCAAAAGCAATCAGCTCGACATTCACCACGTGAGATTCGTCAGCTGGATTTCATTGCTCAATTCTCGACTGATATCCGACACATTTCTGGTCAACAAAACGTCGTCGCTGATGCTCTTTCAAGAGTATCTGCGATTGGTCCTGCCGGGCAGGCAATCGATTTGTCTGCTATGGCCGCCGCGCAATCAAACGACCAAACCTTTTCGGAACTTCACGATTCTTCTTTGAAAATATCCACGCACCCTTTGCCGTCATTTGACGATACCATTTTATGCGACACATCTACCGGACGACCTCGACCCGTCGTTCCAGAAACTTTTCGCCGTATCGTTTTCTACACCCTCCACAATATCGCCTACCCAGGCATTAAAGCTACCGCTACGTTTGTCTCTGAGAGATACTTTTGGCCGGGGATGCAACGCGATCTTACGCGCTGGGCACGCAGCTGTCTCACCTGCCAGCAAGCCAAGGTTCAGCGGCACGTGTCCGCTCTGCTTGGTCGCTTTCCGTCCGTTTCAGCGCGATTTGCCCTTGTCTATCTCGATATAGTGGGACCTCTGGCCCCGTCCAAAGGAATGGTCTATATTTTGACCATGATCGATCGTTGCACCCGTTGGCCCGAAGCCGTTCCCATCCCTGACGTAGCTGCGGAAACCGTAACACGCGCTTTCGTCGAGCGCTGGGTCGCTTCACACGGCTGTCCAGCCCCAGTGACTACTGACCGTGGTCCGCAATTCGAATCTACGACCTTTAACGTTTGATCATGCCTGCGTTGGTGTGTCCCTATGAAACTGAGAATAAATTATTTCTTTATTTCTTTCTTTATTTATTTACTTAAACTCATTGGATGCCAACGCATTCGCACGACCGCTTACCATCCGCAAGCGAACGGCATGGTGGAACGTTTCCACCGACAGTTGAAAGCCTCACTTAGCGCCGCCAATGCGCTGAGTTGGACTGAGGTGCTGCCTATGATCTCCTTGGGATCCGATCAGCCCTAAAGGCCGATCTACGTACGTCTAGCGCCGAGTTAGTATATGGACAACCACTGCGTTTACCTGGCGATTTCTTCTCCGATAGTCCCAGAATTCCCCGTTACGACACGAAATTATGCACGTCAGCTAGCCACGAGCATGCGTCAGTACAAGCTTCTCCACGTTATAGATCAACGTAAATCTTATATTCCACAGGACCTGCAGCGTTGTCCGTTCGTTTTTCTCCGCCTCGATGGTCTCCGCAGACCATTGGAGCGACCTTACGAAGGTCCCTTCAGGGTTCTGCAGTGTAAGGACCGCGTCTTTATAATCGACCGTCACGGTAAACGTGAAGCTGTTACGATTGACCGTCTCAAGGTTGCCCACGTGGAAGCTGAGCTCGATGAAGACCCTTACTTGTCTTCTGACGAATCAACGCAGCCTATGATGGAAGACTCGACTGCTTCCAACATCCCTGACCCCAAGTATCATGCTCCATCCAAGCCTTCTACTTCCGCCCCGCTGCTTCCCATCGAACCAACTGCCACGTCTTCAGCAGTTCCTCCAATTTTGCGATCCGATAGGACATCTAAGACCACGCCTTCCTCTGATTCGAACAAGTCGCCTTGGTCGGGTAGACGCGTTCATTGGCCAGCGCGATTAAGGGATTAGCGTTCCTTTCACTTTTCTTATTGCTTTTCTTTTCCCTTTTGGCCAACAACATACGAACCCCTCCAAAGCTTTTGAAAACGACAAAAAACCGACAAAAGTTTTTTTTTGAAAACCCAAAAAGAACGCAAAATGTTTTGAAAACCCAAAAAAGAACAAAACGTTTTGAAAACACAAAAAGAGCTGCGTTTTGGCTGACGCCTACCTCATCCGGTAAGTGTCACTTTTGCTTTTGCCCTCGCCCCCATCGTCACTGCTCTTGTTTCCGTTTATCTTCCATGTATGAACCGGAGGAGATGCCGAGGCTGAAGCGAACACTTGACCTTCCCGAACTCGCGAACATTTAACGCTTACGAACTTCCCCCATTTTGTGTTTTTGGCACCGTTAGGGAGGACACGGGTGGGAGCCCGCTAGGGTCCGATCGCCTGGTTCTCCCCCAGCAGCTGCATCAGGTTTCACTACCTGGTCTCGCAGAAGGCTGGCCCGCGACGGACAGTCCTCACGTAGATCGAAGGGTCACCCACGGTTTCCCTTCTAGGAGGGGGGCTGTGTAGCGACCTGGAGATTCCCCCGTGTGACTGTGTAAACTATTCTAAAATATTCAAATTATAGCTTTCTTATGTATTAGGGAACCATTCGGTTTGCCAGTTGGAACGTTGTTCCCGTTTGTTGGAAACACGAAGACGATCTCGGCCTTTGGCGCGCGACTCGACTGCAAACGACGCTCTGTCAACACACTCGACGCCAACGACATTCTCCCTAGCTAGCTCTCTCTGGGTGCCCTATTTTTAGCATTAGCTAACGCTCCTCCCGTCCAATAAACTTCTTCCCTAGTTTACTTTTGTGTCTTCTACCCACCGCTTTTGGTTGGCCGTTTAGTCACGTACCGGATATATAGCGCACGATCTACACGCTATAATGCCGCCCGTCAAGACTCTGAAAGAACGGCGGATTAACCACAACATGCGAAAACCTCTGCTTGCGGCCTTCTTCCAGTTGTCGCCGGAGTGTAAAGCCGAAGAGTGTACGACGCCCAGATCAACCTGGCTAGATACACGGGGGAGTTCGACCCCACCGACCAAGTACTTCGCAGGAGGACAACCTCCTCCAATTCGAAGAACGGCGCACTTTGCCTGATTTATGGGCAGTAACCATAAAGTAGACCAGTCCCAAAGCTTATCCAATGCTCGCTGAATAGCTTCGGATTCCCCAGGAACATCAACAATGTTCCACAGCTTCAGGTCATCAGCAAATAGCAGCGATGGTACCTCAAGCTCCGCGGGTAGGTCATTCACATAGATAGAGAACAACAGCGGGGGACCAGGACTCTCACATCTGTCGGGAACGGGTTTGCGGGCCAAGATCAACCGGCACAGCCGGGAGTATAATGGTAGCGTAGGATATTGATATGTAGTTAAATAATTTGTAAACATTATAAATAAACCAGTAGCGGATGTATAAATGAATCGGGGTCCTGTAGCTTTTATAGTACTATAGTTCACCGTAACCTGGGTACCAGGTGCCCGAAGTTTCAAATTTCATAAATGGGTCTAAATTGGACCTAGGTTATTGGATAAGTAAATAGTGCACTCAGCTAGTCATAAAAGGCAGAATAGCCACTTTATGGTAGTATCTAAAGAGTGATACACTTAAATTGAAGTCGAAATGAATATTTTGCTTACCTCACGTGCTCCTATGTGATTTCTTTTTTGGAGAAACGACTGGTCACAATGGTTGGCGTACTTCGAGAAATAGGTGGAAAAGAACGGAAATGACTGTGAGAATAATATGTAAATAACGGGGTGAACGGAGGTGGCGCGAATAGGCAAATAACCGAGCGATATGCGCATACATATTTACATATGGGACTTGTTACTGAATGCGTATTTATAAAGGAAAAGTAACGCGAAAGCGTCAGTTGCATGTACGAAGGCCTGAG
The DNA here is from genome assembly GCA_944474145.2 of Dicrocoelium dendriticum. Taxonomy (NCBI): domain Eukaryota; kingdom Metazoa; phylum Platyhelminthes; class Trematoda; order Plagiorchiida; family Dicrocoeliidae; genus Dicrocoelium; species Dicrocoelium dendriticum. The sequence goes on along the minus strand of OX104064.1, from coordinate 91,174,025 downwards.
GAGAAGTTAGTTAAGTGAGCTAAAGTGAAGGAGAAGTGAAGATGCATGTCTGTCCCTAGTCAATATGTGGTGGATAAATGCGCATAACCGCGGAAGGAGCTTTCATAGTGTACATAAATTGTTGATGAAACCTTTATTTAAATAAATAAATATATATATATAATTAAATAGTATATTCTCGAATTTCCGAGACACACCTGACCAGGCATGATCAACGTTTACAAGCAATTTATGTTTCGCAACAAACACGTTGCTATGTATGTAATCGGCAGTAAGCCGAAAGTTGTCCAAGCTTTGGAAATTGTAAAATTAATCTTGAGGTATAAATTCGTCAAAACATGACGACAAGTTGGGTTCTAATGGGCGTAGTGTAAACAGGCTGTGCATTCAGTTTGTAGAGAAAACTTGTCAGGAAAATATTACATTAGGATTCAGGTCGGCTTGCCAGTATGTAGTTGTGGGCAGTGACTTTATTCAGTGGCGAGTCACATCCGCCACGTCGCAGTGTTGTTAAGCGGACATTTGTGGCTTTTTATAGGGAAAACGCTTGCCAGGCGAAAACCCACCACGTCCTGAAACACTGTCAGAAATCCGTTTGTACACTAATGTAAAACTGGCAGAGCAGCTCGTCGACTGATTTAACCCTCGGTTAACCGCCGTCAATTGCCTTCTAATTTCCTCTGTTAGCTGAACAGGTTATTTTTGGTCGGGGCGGCCATAATGGCTGAGGCCCATGGAGGGTTAGACCTTCGTCATCTTCGTGTCCAGGTGAGCAAAACTTCCGTTTCTTGCTTCTAGAATTTACAGGATTATGTATACTTCGCAGGAGTATAAAGGCGTCATGTCCAGCTACCATTACTGGACGACGGTCGTGGTAGTGAGTGCATTTTTATCCACTTGTTGTACAGCCGTGTTCTATGTAGGTCCTTGGGGGTTTCTATGTCCTGTCCCAGGCACAAGCTCTTTCACGTTCCGATCCCAGATTCCCAAGAAGTTCCAGACCTCGTTGCAAAATTAGAATGCATATATTTGTAATTAAATATATGCATTCACTTTCAGACTGCATTATGTATGCATAAATGTACGCATTATTAACCTCAATCCCACATATATATATATGTTAATGTTATGGCGGGAGAGCCTATGGTGCGCTGAGGCTGGTGGTGGCTAGATCCTGACAGATGGTCTACCCACTGCTGCTACTGCTGCGCCATAGTCTCATGTCCTGGGCGCCTCCACGTGGCGACCGCTGTGTGGGAGTTAGGTTTCGCCCTTCTCCCTGCTAAGATTCAGGACACCAATCCGCATGAGTCAGCTAACTGACCATGTGCTAGACCCGCTGCCTTTCGGGTGTTCATTTAATCGAAGGCTTTGGCTGAGGACCCGAGTCGTTCTCCTGTCAGGATTGGGCGCCCTGGCAGTATCCTAGTCCATCCTCTCCGGAGGTTAGGAAGTGGTCGATGGCCCACTTCCCGTAAAACCTAGCCATCGGAGACAACAGGTTTACGGGTTATATTCTCAATGCTCGATTGGCGTAGAGCACGAGTGCCACGCATTGTCTCTGACGGTGGGAGGACACCTCCGGGTGTTCAATGGTTTGCTACTGCCCGCCTCAAGCCAGGCAGCCCCTGGTCAAATTGGTGCAAACCCGCCAAAAACCCACCTGCGTCTGGCCGTGGTCGCAGGTGCGTATCCAATTACGGTCGCAAAACATATGATAACTGTTCCAGAACCTCAAAGGCTGCGTGTGACGGCCGTCAAGCAGATCCCAATCTGTCTCTGCAATCACATTCCCGAGCTGGATCTGCTCCCCACTGCCTTGTGGGTCAGGCTATTGAGCCAAGGGCTCCGGGCGGAGTCCCTCAAGAAACCTCCAAACCACCCACTGCCATGTGGGTCAGGCTATTGAGCCAAAGGCTCCGGGTGGAGTCCCTCAAGCAAACCTCCGAAGCACAACGACCACCTCGTGTGCGACTGCCCACCAATGCAATCGTATGCCTGCGCGCAAAGCACTCAGCATCGGGTGCTGGAACGTGCGTACACTACTTGACCGGAACTCCAGCGAGCGCCCGGAGCGACGCACTGCACTGGTCGCAGTGGAGCTGGCGCGCTACCACATCGATATTGCGGCGCTCAGTGAAACTCGGCTCGCTGAGCAAGGTAAGTTACATGAAGCAGGTGCTGGCTACACATTCTATTGGGTGGGCAACGCCGCCTCAGCACCACGTGAACATGGGGTCGGATTTGCAATATCCGATCGCCTCCATGGACTGCTGGTGGGTGAACCAACGGGCATCAGCGCGCGGCTGATGACTGTTCGCCTACGACTCGGAAGAGGTAAGTTTGCTACTTTCATAAGCACGTACGGTCCGACCATGTGTTATCCTGATGACACGCGTGATCAATTCTACACTGAGCTATCCTCCGTGATACGGTCTGTGCCGAAGAGCGACCGACTATTTCTGCTGGGTGATTTCAACGCGCGCGTTGGGCGTGATGCATCAGCGTGGACAGATGTTATCGGTGCGCATGGCATTGGTTCAGCGAATGCGAACGGCGACAGGCTGCACTCACTGTGTGCCACTCATGGCCTGACGAGCACAAACACGGTTTGCACTGAGTGCGAGTGATATAGCAACTTGGACGCACCCACGGAGTGGTCACGCTCACCTGCTCGACTATGTCATCGTACGTCAGCGTGATATGCGTGAAGCGCGCATGACACGTGTACTGCGTGGAGCTGAGTGTGGCACTGATCACAAATTGGTGCGGACCAAACTGTACATATATTTTCGTAAATCTATGTATTGCACTCCCGCCGTGAATCGGCGTAAATTTAACATTCTCTCCCTCGGTACTGTGGCGAAACGTACTGAGCTGGAGAAGGCGATGGCTACACGCCTGTGTGGTGATGTGGCCTGTATAGCCACAGTGGGCGACCTGTGGCACCACATTCGCGACCATGTGACAGCTGCTGCGGAGGAGACCATCGGGCGCGCAAACTGTAAGCGGCCTGATTGGTTTGATGACAACAATGTGACGATTGACGCATTGGTGTCAGAGAAGAATGCAGCATTTGCTGCACATGTTGCAGACCCCAGTGACTTGGGGAAGAGTAGTCAGTTTCGCAAACTTCGACGGCGACTGACCCGAGAGCTCCGTCGCATTAAAAATACATGGTGGACGGAGAAGGCGAAGCAGATGGAATGCTACGCCGAACGTCGTCAACACAAGGAATTCTTTGACTCCTTGAAGGCGGTGTATGGACCGAGATTGGAGCCGCTGAGGACACCGATCGATGGTAGTTCAGGCGCGACCTGCACCCAGACTGCAGACATTATGCAGGTCTGGCGGAAACACTTTGACTGTCTCTTGAACAACCGTTCAGAGATCGACTGGCCTACATTGAATGGCCTGAAGCAGCACGATGTGAAGGCGGATCTGGCGGATACGCCGAGACTGGATGAGACGCAGAGAGCACTTGCTCAGCTGCGAAACGGCAAATGTGCCGGAGGTGACGGGATCCCACCTGAAGTATTGAAACACGGTGGACCCGCGTTGTTGACTGCGCTGCACCACTTGGTGCAACGCGTGTGGATTGAGGAGGAGGTGCCTGCTGAGCTGAAGGATGCCCTTGTGCTACCACTGTACAAGGGCAAAGGTAGCAAGCAATGTTGCACGAATTATCGTGGCATCAACTTGCTGAGTTGTGTGGGCAAGGTGATTGCCCGAATCCTGCTCAACCGCCTCGTGAGTCAGGTTGTGGAACCTACCGTGGCGGAAGAGCAATGTGGATTCCGTTCGGGTCGCAGCACTATAGATATGGTGTTTGCGGCTCGTCAGTTGCAAGAGAAGTGCAGAGAACGACACCAGCCATTGTACTCGCTTTTTGTTGATTTCACCAATGCATTTGATACGGTGAACCGCGAGGCACTGTGGCTGGTGTTGGGTAAGTTTGGTTGCCCGCGTAAGTTTGTAAGTTTAATCGAATGTATGCACAGTGGTATGCGAGCGAGGGTGCAGCTGAGTGGAGAGACCTCTGATGACTTTACAGTTGTCTCTGGTGTGAAGCAAGGCTGTGTGTTAGCTCCTGCCCTGTTTAATATCTATCTTCATGCAATGTTGTCTTGTGCTTTTGATGCGGCTTGTGCTTACGGTGTTCGTGTGGAGCACAGTATTGATGGTGGGTTGCTGAACATCCGTCGTTTCGGAGCGAGAACTCTAGTCTGTGAGACAACTATTCGTATGTTGCTGTTTGCCGACGACTCTGCGTTGTTTTCACACAGCGCGGATGAGTTGCAGCACATGACTAGTGCTCTGGCTTCGACAGCGGCCAAATTCGGGCTCACCATCAACACAAGCAAAACTGTCTGTCTTTTTCAGCCTTCACCGGAGGTGCAATCTTCAATATTGCCGCAAATCAGCATTGGTGCTGAAGTATTGGAAACCACCTCCCGCTTCTGCTACCTTGGGAGGGTGATGTCGACTGATCAGCAGCTACACGTTGAGTTGCGT
>OX104064.1:91141024-91169132 GCA_944474145.2 Dicrocoelium dendriticum | reverse complement strand
TCTAATATGCGTGTAAAAAGGCATAGCACTGGGGGTGCATATATAAGGGGGTGCATAAAAGTATCCAAATTAACAAATCTTGCTGAAATCGTTTAACAACTTAATGGGGTGTACAGGCTCATTAATGCCACATAGACACTAACTTGTCTACGCTTAGCTTGAAGGCCAGACTCCCGTGGTCTCGGAACATAATTCAAAAGAGTCTAAAGTTAGATACTTTATGGAATTTTCTTATACGGTGGTTGCTTTTATCCTCAGGCCTCTGAAAAAGATACACAAAGTTCTGTTGACCATGGCCAAGTTGCACATAGTCACGGAAGTAAGTGCAGACATTCACTTCCACACTGGCTTTTGCGTGTTTCTGTATACTCTTTTACCAATTTGTCCACGTTATATTACGTACACTAGGAAAGCGTGTTTCCCGGCCACTGTGGCGTATATTATAAATACTACTAATGGAGCAATTATGTCCATTTACAGGTACGCAACTCTTGAGTTTCTGTAGCAATGAACCATCTTTCCTAAATTTTCTTGCTTTATCCATAAATGCTTGAAAAGTTATACGTGATTAGTAACAAGCTTATTAATTACGGTATTGGCCGGCGCTTCAGAACTCGTGCAATACGGCAAGTAACGCGGTAATTTTGCTGTTATCTTGTAAAACGGTTAGCGATGTTTTGATTAGCTTCTGTAGTTTGCCTAGCAACACTTTTACTTCAAAACAGGATCTTGCTTTTTAACGCAAGTAAAACCACTTGCGTTTGGCGCTCGGAGTAATCCGTTAAGCATATGCATTATTTATATTTTAAGCTTATGACTTCGGCCAAATACTCATAATTGCCGTTTCTTTTTTAAAAGCCATTTATTGTATTTTTGCTTATTTTAGTTTTACTGGAAATTATTACAAACTTTATTTCTGACACTAACTCTGCCAGCCCTTTTCATCCCTCCTTCCATAAGTCCACCATTTATCTAAACCCTTCAGCAACCGAAAGTGCCCAGTGGATCTTGAATAAATATCCTAGAGGGGCGGTTCCCAGAGAGATTTGGCGTACAGAGAGTAAAAGGCGCACAAATGTGCATTTGTGAAATGGAACGTAGCCCCGTACCTTCGTGCGTAATACTTCAAGTACATAGCTATGATGCATACCTATAACCTTAACTCTCTCTACTTCTTCACTTATCTCTCTGAAACTGGCCTTCTTGTCAACGTATGGACCTCCTACCTCTGACGCTCCACCGACTCACCTTCCACACCGCAGCGCCGACTTTTTCGCGTAGGACCCTCAATAGCAGATTATGTTTACAATTTATATCCATATCGCAAAGCTGTCAACTCTTTATCTATAACAGTATCTCTATGAACCAACATGCAAATAAGTATTCTATCTACAGTTCGCTTCCGTTCATCGCCTATTCCTACTACTTCTATTACGTTTTTGGTTCTGACTTTCCTCTCCCCTTATTGACTACATACCTGTGATGCTCCACCGACTTACCCTTTACACTGTAGCTCCGCACTTTCGTGAATAAGACGTCAACTATCTGGCTATGATGCATATCTATAACCTTACATCGTCCTACTTCACCTATCTCTCTGACGTTGGCTTTCCTGTCCACCTATGGAACACCTACCTCTGATGCTCTGCCTAGTCCTCTTTCATACTGTAGCTCCAAATTTTTATGCGTAGAACTTTAAGTAGCAGACTTTGTTTCCCGCTTATTTCCTTATCACAAAGCTGTCATCGTTATTTTATAACTGTTCTTCTATGAACCACAATACCTTTCATATTCTCTTTACATCTAACTTCCATTTATCGCATACTCCGAGCACTTATATTACCTGCTTGGCTTTGGCTTTTTCCTCCTTCTTGGCACCACCTATCTACGGTCCTTCAACGACTTATCTCTCACACTGTAGCGCCGCACTTTTGTGCGTAAGTCTTCAAGTATATGGTCATGACGCCTATCTATAACCTTATTTCGCCCTACATCTTCACTTATATCTTTAACCATGGCTTTCCACTCCACTTATGGACCATCTACATCTGGTGATCCACCGACTCATCTTCCACACTCTAGCTTCGCCCTCTGATGCGTAGGACCTCAAGTAGCAGGCCGTGTTTTCCAATATATCCTTATTGTTGCCCTATGTACCAAAACACTATTAAATATTCTCTTTTAATCCAGCTTCCATCTATCGAATATTCCCACCACTTCTCTTACCTGTTTGGCTCTGGCTTTCCAGTTCTCCTATGCATCACGTATTTACGGTCCTCCAACGACTCATCTTTTACACTGTAGCTCCGCACCTTTATGCGTAAGACTTCAAATTCGTTACCACACTCTACCGTGCGGCCGCACTTTAACTCGTCTCTCGCTTTGCCCTCTGTGGCGACTCCAATTCTCCCCACACAATATTGTGCTTGCGCTCGTTCGAACCAGTTTGACAAGCTCTACTCAGTGCTTTCCATCTCCTGGATCTAACCTGTGTGGATTACACTCTTGCTCCAGTTCCCAGTTTTCGGCATATTCTTTGCCGAATTCCACTTGTGTAACTACATCAAACCGGTCTTTCGGAAAAGATTTTGGTCTCATTCGGAAGAAGAAGTTGTGGACTTCCCAACTACGTGGCAAAAATCCCCGTAAGTTGCAGCATAACAAACTTACAGCCTTTTTGCTCCGCTCGTCAACTGAGCAGCTCTAGGGACGCTTATCAGCGCTCCACCTGCATCGTCGCTTAAGGCAGGCCGATTAACACACGCTGCCGCTTTGTGTGTGTGTGTACCACTGTGAGTCGATTGATCGCTGAATCCGACAGTCTGCGCGTTACGACCTCCATCTGCCTACCTACCTGACCTTGGTTCGGTTGAACAAATATCTATTCGTGTGCGTGTTCTGACCTGTTCCTGCATCACCCGTAGCGCAAAGTACACTTATCAAGGTGAGCGCTTTGATAGGCTTTGCTGTAAACAATAAGAGGACCAGTAGCATTTCAATGGTTCAACGTCACCTATGTTACGCAGCCAACTGCAGTAAACTGCTTAAGATCAGTATTACCTGTCCTAGCTGCATTAGATCGTACTGTCCGCAATGTGCAAGCAAATCCGTCCCAGAAGTGAGACAGACAAACCAAGTTGCTGACAAAATTTGGTTTTGCCCAGCATGTCAAGTCATTCCTGTTGTCAACTGTTTATCATTGCTCATGAAAAAATGCGATTAGATGACTGAAATAATCGCGCAATTTGTAAATACTAAGATCCCTCTCCCGGAGGTAAATACGGCCACGATAATATCTCACCCGGCTAAAGTAAGCTCTGGGTCGAAACCGAAGAAAAGAGCTATACGCTCCAACCGCACTGCAGCGTGTGACCCTAAATCCACTGGGTAACCTCACTCCCATATGTGGGCAAGCCTCAAACATGCCTGTGTCTACTTCTATAACCATAGAGGCTTCCCCTGGAGCTTCATCCATGACGCCGACAGCTCAGAGCCGTAGGAAATCAGGTGCAGATAACAAGCAGGTAAAGTACGCATCGATTGCCTCGACAAACACACCGGGAGGGACACCTAGGTACATTTTCAGTACCGAGCACGCGTGGCGCAAAGCAGCTTTCACCGTCAACTCCAATGGTGTCCTCTAAACAACGCGAATTGCCGGCAAAAAGTATAAAGCCGATACTCGCTAGACAAAACCAAGCTGCGTCAACTCTCGTGTGCACCATTGTTCCCGAATCCAAAGCTGGAACAATAAAAGGCAAGATGCAAGTCGATCGCAACCAGTGGAGTTCCACCTGCGAGGCAATTAACATTCGGGTTGAGCCTGCAACGCTGCAAGGCGTAGCGCGTCACCCGACCTCAGTGCACTCTGGTGAACCTTGAATTCTTCGAGTAACACTAAACTCAGCAGATGAGACAGAGGCTGTCCTGCTCTCAGCAGTTCGTCTTCGCAACTCACTGAGCGGAGTACGCATATTGCCTGATCTACCTTGGAAACATCGCCCAAAAGAAGCAGTTGACCAACGCGGCATTGCTAATAGAGATAGCAAGAAAACAATATTGGTGCATGGTGTTCCAGAGCTTCTGCATTCTTCTGATCACGATGCACAAACTCATGACCCAGAGCAGTGGTGCTACATCCGCGAAGCACTCGGTAGACAGCGTTAGTGCCAAATCCCTGACAAGAGTTCCGTCATCATCTAACTACAAGGACTACGGTCCAAGGCTAATTAAAGTAATGCTACACTCCGAGGGAATGACGCAAGTTCGGTTGGATAGCTGGTTAAAGTTTCGAGCTAGGCTGCCAACAGAGATCCGGCTAAAAGCAGCAGGCGAACGACCAAAAGTCGGAAGCACTTCAACCGAACTTTCAAACGCAGCAAATTCCTTATTTGCACAGTCCTTCGGAGAGACCGACACAACCGCACCAACGGCACACAGGAGGACGGAGCACAGCACCAATGAAACTTCTGTTCAGGAACGCTTAATAATGCCATGCAACACAACTGAAATACATAAAACAAAAAACGATTAATGACCGGCCATCTAATGACCGGCTTAAAAGCGAACGCAAACTTGACATCTATCAATGAACTAACAGCAAAAGCCCTATCTTGCATGTATACAAACGCCCAAGGCCTTCTAAGCAAGTTGGCAGAACGTAGAGAATTCCATGCCTCACAACCGCGGGACCTCATCATGATTACAGAGACAAGGTTAAACCCTGAGATAACCGATTCTGAGATCAATTCACTCGGTATGCCACTGCTTCGGACCGATAGAACCGGAAGGGGGCGGTGTGATTCTTTATTATAATACAAACCTCCGATGTGAAGTTATCGACCACCCGGAAATCCGAGCTCCCGTTTTGCTTTGGTACCGCCTACGGTTGCGAAACAAGGACACATGCCTACTAGCCGTGATTTATCGCCCACCAAACTCAACTTCGGAAATGGACTCCAAACTGAACCACGTTTTCCAGTTTGCTTTGAACAAGTCCTACACCCATGTTGTTATCGCAGGAGACTTTAACGTGCATGACATAGAAACGCCGGAAACCGTCAGTAAGCACTTTAAAGCCTGCTTGCAAGAGCTTATTGCTAGCCACCCTCGTTACAACCACGTAACCTCTCCCACCAGATTTCAAACTGCTAACAAGCCGTCGATACTGGATCTTGTGCTCACTAACGAAGAACTCATGGTTAGCGGGATAGTTACAAGCACACCACTGGGTCGTAGTGATCATGGTACTCCACTCTTTGCCTATATTTGCTGTGCGGAGTACCCTGAAAAGGAGGAGGATAACGTGCATACTGTCACACGCTACAATATGTTGTCTAAGCTTGTTAAGGATACATCTTGTACTTTCTTAACCGAATGCCCCACAAATGTTGCCTGGGAAACATTTACAAGGACCTTTAGCACACTGGTAGCGCACGCATCAGAATAGAAGTCTTTCCAACCTAAAAACAAGCGTAATTCATTTCTGAGGAGCAGGACACGTAAATGTATGTCCCGGAGGGAGTTGGCATGGCGAGATCACCAGGACTGTCCGAATGCCGAAACCTGGACTGCATACGTGACCCATCGTAACTTTGTGTGAAATTGATCCGCGAAGACAAGATCACTCATCAGCAGAAGTTGATGAAGCGATTCTACACGAATCGCAAACTCCTGTACAGGCACGTTAACGGCCTTCGAAAGGTAACGCGAGGGATTTCAGCACTAGTCACGGCTGATGGGTGCACGCGATCAGCAATGGAAGCAGATGGTCTCCTACGGCTTCATTACTCCCGAACTTTCCAGAAGGTAACGAGCACGAACATTCTCCTCATTTCTACTACTTCACCATCTGGTTTAGAAAGCATCACCTTCACTGCGGAAGCTGTGTTGAAGAAGTTGTTATACTTGCGTTTCCACAGTTCTCCCGGAGTTGCCAACATCCGACCAAAGGCTCTGCAGGCGGTAGCTAGTGATCTAGCAGAACCACTGGCTATTTTCTCTCAGCGATGTCTAGAGGAGAACCGTATTCCACCAGTATGGAAGCGAGGGGTCATCACTCCTATTCATAAAGGTGGTAGCCGCAATGATCCTGCCAACTACCGTCCAATAACACTACCTCCAGTACTATCCAAAGTGATGGAATCAATCATCGCAGATGCGCTGATGGAATAAATAAATATATAAATAAATATGGGTATATTTCTAGAAAAGCGCTAGATGCTGTTCCTGCGTGGGATCAGATCAAATTGTACATAACATCCATGCTCATGCATGGAGAAGAAAAATCGTTAACAACTGCTTTTGATCGTGTTTATCTTTCCGAACAGTAAAGCAGGGATAAATACAAACGTTTCGTAAGCCTCGACATTTTTGAAGGCAGTAGTTTGGATCTCCGTAGCTTATGTACGTATTCTGCGCTTTTCACCGGCTACCGCTGCCAAGCCTTGAGGTGCCTGATTCCATTAGTAAACGCTCAATTAGAGGAAATTTGATCCATTTTCATTGGTCACATCACCGCATTTCGAGCATCCATTAGTAGCGGGCTCATGGAAAGGAATAAGCAAGCCAAAATTAGATCGTAAAAGTGGAGGGTGGAAACAAAGGAAATAACAGTAGTGGCTAACAACTTAGCCTTTCTTAGAAAAGCGCGACTGAAAGGCCGGCCCACTTAACTAGAAAATACATTAATATTGGAAAATGTAGCCAAAATATAGCCCAGAAACAGCATACCAGAACCGCAAACCTGGCGCGAATTTCAAAGTGTAAATCTCCAAACAAGCGGAATCAACGCCGTTTTGGAGCCGAAATGTTAACTAAAACGGGACAACAATGAGCGGTCTAGGACAAACCCTATGCGCTGGTTACGACAAAGGTAAAATAATTAAGCTAGGTGCAGTGGTTATGGAGATATTTGCATTTTTAGCGGTCGGCGGCGGATAGCACCGTTTTCGAGCCTCCGCTAAATTCACGTTGTGCTTTGGAAGTAGATACAGAAAAAAGAAAGAAATAATACTAAAAACGGCTAGGCGTAATAAGTTCCGAATATGGAGTAGTAACTGGGAATGCCTAAGCTAACGTGTAATTCGCTGCAGTAGCGAAGTATGACGCAGTAGGCCGAAAAGCATACTTTCTCAGTAAACGTAGTAAAAGTTGGGAAAACAGACAGGAAAACAGACTGGAAAGCCACAATTTAATAGCCCCGGAGCAACATGGTTTTTGTCAAAAGCATTCGTGTAATACTAACCTATTAATTGCACGTGATAGCTGGACTGAATCTGTTGATGACGGAGTAGTGGTCGATGTCATCTACCTGGACTTTGTAAAAGCATGTGATCGCTTAAACCATCACATTATCCTTCACGAGCTTCGGAATTACGGCATTGGCGACCCAATCCTGAGTTGGATTGACAACTTTCTACAAAAACGACGGCTAGTGGTGAGAGTTCGAGGTTCATTGTCTGATGCAATCGATGTGGCGTGCGGAGTACCACAAGGCTCGGTTCTTGGACCTCGTCTATTCTTGGTGTTCATTAACGATCTGGCGAGATTAATTACTTCCGAGTTACTATTTTTCGCTGATGATATCAAGATAGGGCGAAGGATCAGAGGACCGGAAGACCATGAACAGCTCCAGTGCGATCCTAACACAGTGTCGAACTGGTCACTTCAAAACGCCCTGCTGTTCAATGTAGACAAATGTCGCGTCGTACAATTACGCCATAGTCATAACTACACCTATTCACTTGGGACCAACGGACTGCAGAATAGCTCCCAGGAACGTGACCTGGATGTGATGGTACAGAGCTACCTCAACTGTTCAAAACAGGCTGAGGTAGCTGCGAAAAGAGGCAACCAGCAAGTCGGCATGCTGCGAAGAGCATTGGGGAGATTTGACCCATCAATCTTCCCAATGATGCACAATTCCTACGTGCGCCTGCATGTTGAATACGCTATCTAAGTTTTGCAACTTTGGTTGAAGAGTGACCTAGAAGCGATAGAGGCACCACAACGGAGAACAACAAAAAATATAAAGGGTCTGCGCTATCACTCTTACCACCGAAGGCTGAAGTTGCTGGGAATTTTCAGCTTGCGCTATCGAAGACTGCGCGGTGATCTTATATTAGCGTATCAAACATTGAGTGACCCCAAACACGTATGTCACCATTTGCTGAAACTTAGCCACAACACGCAGCTCAGGGGTAACTGCTTAAAGTTGAAGGAACAATACAACCGTCTAGAGTGTCGACGGAGTTACTTTACCCTTCGGGTTTGCAAATCTTGGAACGCACTCCCAGGCTTAGTTGTACCCTCTCTTACCTTGGATGTTTTCAAAAAACGATTAGATGTTGCTATTAGCTCCCAACATTTTGTTACCTAAACTCCCCTACTGTGGATTAAGCCAAGGATGCATTTCAACAGGATTTCTGTATCAAATGGACCTAAGTGAGCGACCATATCTTACTTTTCTCACTCTTTACCTCAATGATCACTGCACCACAGTGTCTTTCTGAACGTCTATGCTCGATAATTTATTTCAATTTTACACTGATGGTAATTATCAAACTATTCATCTTGGCAGACGTTCGATAGATGACCCAGACATATTTTGATTTCATCATATTCACCTCAACCACCCTACTGGACGTGGCAAGCACTTGCTTTTATCCCGTGATAACTCATTGTTCATTGTTCATATAGCTATGATGCATACCTATAACCTTAACTCTCTCTACTTCTTCACTTATCTCTCTGAAACTGGCCTTCCTGTCAACCTATGGACCTCCTACCTCTGACGCTCCACCGACTCACCTTCCACACCGCAGCTCCGACTTTTTCGCGTAGGACCCTCAATAGCAGACTATGAGTGAGGTTTCATCCATTCACAACTATTTCCCACCTTGGGGGATGTGTGTAAATCGGTGCCAACTTACAGAGCTTGAACCCTGAGAAACGGTATGAGCCTCGTAAAGTGATGAGGTATCAATTCTCCAAGACGAAGTTGCCATGTGTATAAGCGCTCCTGATAAGAAGCTCCGCACTTACTTCAGTGAAAAGACAATACCCTCCGTGGCTCTATATTACCATATCCCAGGTGTCAGCTGGATAAGTCGAACGGAGCGAGGCATCTACGCTGGCCGATTAAAATATATATCAAGTTATGCTATTTATTTAGCTTAGGTATTTCACGGATGTGAATGGGACGAGATACTCAATGGCTAAGGTACGTGGGTGGAGTGTGGCACTGCAAAGCCAGTGAATAAAGCGGTGGGTGTGAACTGGGTTTTGGGAGCCTTGGAAGTGGAGGGTGTGAATGTACTGGTGAAAAGTAGAAAATATTCTCTTACTGATGGTAGCTAGGATTTGTATTGTACAATGAAACCATGGCCCGGGAGGGCACATGCGTAGTATCGGTCTAAATAGCACGTGTAATATGGGGTATTCACAGGCTTTGAACCTGGCACAAAAAGCAATGGCTGATGGTTGGTGGAGGCGCTATGGAACTACCAGCACCAATCAGTAGGACAGGTGTCTAAAGATGAGCTAAAAGCCACATGTATGCATGCTATGCACAGAACAACATTATTGCGGACGTAATAATTAATGGATCATTGCAGATGGAACAATGGTTTATTATTAAAAGTCATTGCTTGACAAGTCCTGAGGGATGGAAATTATTGCGAAAATCACTTGCATGATATAATGAAAAGCGTTGTGGTGGACTCACCATAGACATATGTAGAATAGTGGAGATTTTAGCTTATTAAACGTTTAAATCCATAAATCCATTGGTTAGGCGTTTCGCAAGACACCGTTTGATTGCGTTTTGTAGCCCCTGGCTAACAAGTCATAACATGAAATGTAAGTGAGACAATGCATCGTCGACACGTTTATAAATATCGCCAGATTAGGAGCAGAGACGCTATACTTAGGGTGGGCGTTCTAAGCTCAGATGGAGGCCATCTGACATTGGTGATGACGGAGCGCCGCGGCAACTGTGCACTGACTGCTTGAAGCTTTCAGTACTGGATGCAGTTCGCTTGCTGTAGTTAAATCGGGCGGCCAAATGTAAGGTTGATTGTACGCTAGACTGTGTGGTCCCTAGACACCATTTGTCAAGGGGCCGCATATCCAATAGCGGCGTAGAAACCAGGATAAATGTACCTAATTACTTGGATACAGGAGACAGCGTTAACAGGACAAACGTGCATATTGTGTTTCCAGATGTGGGACTGCATTACTTGGAAGACGCAAACCACATAACACTTACCATTGACACCCGGAAGTGCCAAGTAGCATCGGGCAAAGTAGCATTGGCATCAAGATGCACTGGTAGATGCGAGAAGCAGATCAGGCCCATTGGCTATGTGCAGCTGGTTATAGGGCCGATAAGACACTAGGTTAATTCACTTTAGGCCGGTAACTTAATTAGTCGGCGAAAAGCAGGGATGGCACTCCCAGGCCAGTGCAGTCGATCAACCGTGGTGCGAACACCGAGGGGCGATGGATGCGGTTTCCACGATTCGCATTGTTGGGATAAGAATAACTAACAACGTCAATATAATTGCCTTACACGCAAATGGAATGTATGGAAACGGAATACAAAGTGCAATAAATTAACCAGAATTGAATAAAAAAGCAAACAGATGCAAGCAATGAAATACAGGCACCATACCGACTTCGCTACGTCTGAAACGGTTTCGCAAGCACCAGCCTGATTTTATTCAATCAGTTTATTCAGTCCACCGTGCCATGTCATGGACTGTCCACCAGTGTTTTCTCCCACATTTTAGCAGTCACGAAAAACTCCTCGCAGTACAACTGACCATTGGATACTTTCGAGTTCACTCGAAGGTAAACTTCGAAATTTTCATCGACCACATATTTCTAGTTTACGCGGTAGGCCCATTCTCCGACAACTACTCTCCTATAGTGCTCCGCCAGCTAGACTATGTCATGCATTGCACGTAAAAACATTCGGCACCTCCCAGTTGTAAAATCTGTCGTAGGCGCCTTATGCGGCGTCTGTTCCTTTACACCGGATCCCCGCATCGATGTAGCAGCAATGGCCGCTGCAGTATACACCGATCCGGATGTAAACAACCTTCAAACATCAAGCTTTCTCCGCTTCCGAGCAGTTTCTTTACCAGGTTATGAAGGAATCATCCTTCGTGATGTTTCACAGTTATCCGCGTCCTGTAGCTTCACCTACCTTTCGTCGTACCGAGTTCCACACGCAGTAATTTAGCACATCCAGGTATTCGTGCCTAGATTAACCTCATCACGCAACACTTCGGGTGGCGCAACCTTAACCGAGACGCTGCAAACAATGGAAAGTCCAACGCCTTTGAACCCCTAAACTATTGGTTGGTTCCCTACAGAGAGCTCTCGGCTCGCCCACATCCACATGGATGTCGTCGCTAGCTTTCCACCCCTTAAGACATGGTTTACCTGTTGACAAACATGGATCGCTTGCTCAGGTGGCTGGAAACAGTTTCACTAACAAATGTTTGTTTGGAGGTCATTCGTCTTTTCATGAGTCGCTGGATCTCTCTAAACGGTTATCCAGCAAACGTAAAGACAGAAAGCGGACCGCAGTTCAAGAGTGCACAAGCCCAAGGTGCGCTAAACCTTTTAGGCTGCAAGCATTCCCAAACTGCCTCCTAACACCTACAAGCAACCGGTATAGTGGAGTGTTTCCATCGTAAACTAAATGCCAGCATCACAGCAGTCGACCCTATTTAATGGACAGATGTGTTGACTACTGTCAGGTTAGGCGTAAATGCTAGCCGCAAGGTCAAGTGCAATCCTCCAGCGCCGAACTATTTTCCGGTCTACCACTTCTTGCTGCATGCTGCTATATACGTTGCACTTGTTAGCCTGATCTAACACACACGCGAGGTACACCCACCGTATAACGGTTTGATTCAACTCGCTGCTCAATCACGAGGTCAAGGTCATTATTACCTAACTAGCTGCGGCGTTCGGTGTCGTAATTTTAGGTATTACAGAGGAAAACACTTGTCACAATACCATCGTCCCGTCACTTCCTGCCTTATCCTTCCTATCACTAGGGACGGTACTCCTCAATGTACTGGTATCAGGAGCCGGCCATTCTCGATACATTTGCTGTTGCAGACTCCCTCACCGAAAAGGGGTGTGAGTGAAGACTATGTTAGAGATGACGGACTTAAACGTATCACAAGCCCTCTATACGTCATCATCCGACAAGATTATGCATGGGGAACTTACTGTTTTTCTTTACTAGACTGAAAGTCGGCGTGCCAAACGTTCGGCTTTCGGCCCCTGCTTGCGTCGTAGTCTCTAATGAGAGCACAATTGAATGACAAGCACACATGGACCCTGGCTCCAAAATGGAGCCATATTTAAAGTTATTGGAGGCAGGGGAATGTATAGAGCGAAAGGAAAATATCCTTCCTCAGCTCCATTGCCTCTCGTTCGTCACATGGCTCCAGGTGAACGTTGCATGTCAGTCTCAGTGGAATCACTGCAACGACAAAAGAAGCAACCACGTCCGAGTGTCCACTACAGGTACAACTCCAATCGGGGCTTGAACCATTTCTCCTACTGCACCTTAAGTACCCACACAGGTTGTTAGTCCCACTCGTTCACTATTCTGGTGGACCGTGGGACGTCACAATTACCAGACGGCTCCTTTGTTTAAGCAGTTTCAAACAATAACCCCTAGTCTTACTGAAGGAACTGAGTGGAAAGGAATCCTGCAGTTCAGTTTCAAGTATACTCCTAACGATACGTCGCGTGGAAAGCCAATCTCCGTGATCTAGACGCTAAACTAGGGAGAACAAGTTCAGACGCTGAAGACGAAGTGAGTAAGACCAGTTCTGTAACTCCGGAATGGATTTCGACCATCTCCGCGCAGATAGTTCAAGTTCACTTTCAAGTGGGACCCGAACAGTAGAAAAGCCCGCGAATTTTCCATCTTCGGACACGTCGTGGATCCAACTGGGAAACCGGTCACTTTATGTGCCAAAGGTGAGTCAAATAAACACACACGATTCACATGGTCAATCAAACAATGCCTATGTGCCCCGCATTGGAAGTCCCCGCTGTGCCGGCCAGGTGAAGTATGAAAGAAAACAGTAGTGCCAGTAAAGGAAAAGAAACAGGGGAGAAGACAAGCTTATGGCCGATACTTTGCATTTCCCTTTCCTATTGGAACGTTGCTTAACCTACTGTTGCTCCTGCATTAATTCTCAACCCAGTTGGTCTTAGTTTCACTTAAGCTGCCTCTCGCAGTCGGACTGCTGTCATCATCATCGGTTTATCTGTTTCTCTCCAACAATGGTGTAATTCGCCCAATGTTGTAAACACGCTTTGTTATATCAGTCTCTTGATCCTGTGCATGTAGAACCTACTTCCTACGTAGTAGTTGTGGTCCGAGCCACACCAGCGGCATGATGTAAAGAACGTGCTTGCAAAGCGTATATGCTAAAGCAAATTACATGGGGTTTACTGTATCACAGGCACCGTTGCGCGCCACTAGTCTTTAGATAGCGCTTCTTGATGCATTGCTGTCTGTCTGTTTGGCTGCCATTTGCCTGTTACCCGTTTTTCCCGAGGGTTCTAGTTACATCGGCCAAAACGAGAATGGTTATCTACTGGGACTGGCCGACCCATTCTCACGAGCCAGCCGGCTTAAACACTTGAGGCTTACTCTGTGAGATGAAGAACGCACCCAGCGTTCCAAATGGAGCAATTGCCGCCATTCTAAAACGCCACTTTTACGGGGTCTAAACAAATGGCTTTAGCTCGCTTCATACTCACATTATCGCAATCTACTCACCTGAAATAATATATTTACATGGACGCCTTGTTCCGCAACGGAAGACAAATAATTCTGGCATGCTTACCTTCACTGCGTTGAAAATTCCAATTCTCCATTCATCTGGAACTTTTCCGATGTCATTTCACAGACTGCGTTGCTTTTCCAATGGCCTTTCAGGGAGTTTGCAATTGAGCATAGAGACAATTACACTTACTTACGTTGCAAGAGATTCCGATCCCGTTTTGCGGATTAAGAACCTCCTAAAGATCCCGCATTGGACAAAGGAATAGCATTTTCCCCTGTTATGGACTTATTCAGTTACAAGGAACCATTGCACTCACCATCCCCATGACAAATCCAGCGTGGATAGCTGGACGCGGTTTGTGAGCCGGACAACAAAATAACAGAAAAGCCAGCCCTTATTAACAATGTTTTTAATCAACTGCAGCTTTCATCACACGACTCTGCGACTCTTTTGCATAATCGACCGGTTTCAACGACTACCGCCGGATCATTACCAAGCCAACCGGTCAACCAAGGAAGACTGTTGGCTGTTAAACGACTGCGAATAATTGAGTGAAAACTCGGTCGGTACGATGCATAGCCGGCTAGAACTACTGTTTGACGGAAGCAACGGCAGTGTTCCAGGACGTGGTGGGTTTTCGCCTAGCAAGTGTTCGCTCTGTGGAAAGCCACAAATAGCCCCTTAACAACTCTGCAACGTGGCGGCTGTGACTCGCCCCTGAATAAACTCACAGCTGAACATTGCACACTGACGCAGTCCTCAGACTTCTACCTATAACCTGTGCAACTGCTTTTACTATGAAGAATGCTTTGATGGAGCACAGACCATTCCTATTTCTTAATTCGCGTTCATTGTATCAAAACCTTGTTTGGGCTCATGTGCTCATAGATAACTAGATGAGGAAAGCACACCCAACTTGAAGCTTGTCATAACAGTTATGACTGAATTTTACGCGCCCCAGCGCCATCATCTTTTTTTCGGTCTTACTATTACCTGACAAAATGCTCACTCGTATGGACTGCATATTTTCGGTTATGCCTTCATTAACACGAAATATTTTAATATTCCAAAGATGCTATGCTTGTATGCATATTTGGTCGCGCCTTTACAGGTGTGTATCGTTTTACC
The DNA here is from genome assembly GCA_944474145.2 of Dicrocoelium dendriticum. Taxonomy (NCBI): domain Eukaryota; kingdom Metazoa; phylum Platyhelminthes; class Trematoda; order Plagiorchiida; family Dicrocoeliidae; genus Dicrocoelium; species Dicrocoelium dendriticum. The sequence goes on along the minus strand of OX104064.1, from coordinate 91,154,172 downwards.
GAGCAAATACCATTCACTTATTTATTTATAAGTTAAAATGAGTTAAGGTAGCGTAGGTCGTAGTAGACGAGTGAAGTTTAAGACATGAAGTGGAAGACATTAAACTGCAGACCGAGAGCGTCAAAGTGGTGCTCGAACTCTTTCGCCATCCGGGGCCATCCCAGCGTCTGCAGGCTCTGTGTTCCATAAAGATATAACCATACGCGATACCCGAAAAGCTGCCGAAACCTGCTCAGACCGGCGCTAGTGCAACGTTAATGGGTGGCCAGGAAGGGTTTTTTAACGTACCCGAATGACCGATCCGGTTGCTTCAACCGTGCGCGGTGTGGTTACCACTCACACCAGCCAGCAAATCATCTGACACACAGACCCTCGGTCTCGCTGCGCGTTTCCGTGAACCTTGTACATTCTCAATTGACTTATAAACCTCCTGCTGTTTAGACGTATTCCGCTTTTTGAGCTTACGTGTCGCAGAAGCGTGCGTTACATGTTTATGGTACTAACTTTTAGGTTGGCGCTCGAGTTGGGCAAAACTATCCAATCAAATCAGGTCCAATCTTAACCATCAGTATACGATATGTGAGGAACAAGTCACCCCGAAGCCGCCTGTACTACATGGAGTACATATTTAACTAAAGTAACCTATACGGGTACCACAGCCCCGTTAATCCGTGCAAAATTTTCGTCCAGGACCGCAGGACTCGTTGAACTGCCATCTCATCACGAACCAGGCATGGGGAAATGCCTAAAGGCAGTATTCTAAGTGCGATCTTACACAAACCGAAAATAGTCTAACGAACTTTTCGGTGGTCATGGTCTCAAACGACCTGCGTATCAGCCACAATGTGTTGGAACATTTGCCAGCGGCAGTCTGTCAATCAAATTACGTGCAAATTTGAAACGAAGTCCTACAAAATACCTTCACTTGCTTTGAGATCAGTGGTCTTAACGACGCCAAGGTCCTACGCGCCATTAGAGTTTAAAAGCAAAAACCCTCCGACTTGATAAATTCAAACTGGCTCGGAGGCAATTGGCGACTGATCGATCAATCAGGCAGCGAGTCGAGCCGTGTTGATGTTCGTCAGCTTTATCCATACGGGAGACTTACATCCCTAGCTTTAAACCATCTGCGTAAATTACCCAATCTGTATGTAGTGCCGTCGCTAGGTCATGAATAAATTGTGTAAACCACGCAGGATCAAGCAACGTCAAACGACTATACGAAAACCGTTTCCAAGAGAAAAAGCGCATGACCATCCATATACCTGGCATGTGGATGCAATATTGGTGTAAGGGTACTTCTGGTATCAAGTCAAGAAGTTCGGCTGTAAACCTTTTCTCGCCTCAAAAAGTAGGTCATACCAGGTTAATTCAGAGATACTGAAGCCCCTCGTTATCAGACATTTGCTTGCAAAGTGGTTCGTCACGGATTCTATTATTGACAACAAACAGTGCATGCAATATCACGTACCGCTGCCCACAGTATGCATCACCCATGGAATGCACGCGGCAGAAGTTCACACATTGTTGCGGGAAACCCCCAGGCTGCGCAGTCATGACTGAACACACAAAAACTATGCAGGATGTTAGGAACACACCAGCATGCACCGCATTCTCCATCACGCTAGCACTGTGGTAAAAACCAAAAGCAATACGACAAAAAAGCAAGCTGCAGTCGGATGCTAATGAGCCATTGTTTGCTGAAATTCAGTCGTGATAAAAGCTTCCAAATATACTTGTGCGTGCAAACCTTATTAGCTAATCATTATAATAATTTGCCAATGATAACATTTAGTTGTAGAAATTTTCAGCTTTGAATATACAACACGGTATACTTTGTTTTAACCAAAGAGCTTTGGCTATATATGCAAATGTACGTTTAAACGTTATTCGATAATTACACGGGCTCGTTGAATCAATAGGGACCGAAAAACTAAATTTTGTCATTGTTGCGCGCTACATTTTGTGCACAGGTGTAATGTACAAATGTTAATGATCACCAGTTTTAGTATAGAAAAGTGTGCTTGGAAAAACCAGCTATTAGTAGCTTGTTGTAGGAATCGGTTTTTTTAGGTTTTAGATAAAAGCGAAACAACTGGGGAATATGGAAACAAATGTTAAGCCACATGCGAAAGAACAATATGCCGCTATGGAATTATTATTTCTGCAATTACCGTGCATTATTATCTGTTTAATAAAGTAAATGCAAATGACTAAGATTGTTTACCGTATAAACTTGTAGCAGTCTGTAGCCGATAACCCTTGAAATCAATCTGAAACTCCCCTACTCTTGTTGCATATATATATATATATATATATATATATATATATATATATATATATATTTGAACGTTTTCATGCAATCATCGCCTCGCTTAATTTATATTCTTCTACTTTAAGGCTATTCGTAGAGAGTGGTCTACAGTACATCATCGAAATTACACAGCAAGTTCCTACTAATTTGACGCTCTCATAAATGTATGCTTCTAAATTTGTGCTGTCATGGTTTATATTGTGTTCTCTAAGTGAAATTTAACTACGTTATACCATATTCTGGCACTTACGTTCTGCCGGAATGTATTTCCTTTATTTTTGTTGTTTTTTATTCTATCATTTCTTCCATTTCTGCTAGATGCAAGGCCGTTAGGAACCTTCTCCTTGCAGAAACGTGAAAAGAGACAACGATGCGCGCATAACTTGGCTGAACAATTGCTTTCTAAACCAGAGACTATTTTCATACCTTAACAGATCTTCCCTGGTCTGCTTTGAAATTTCTGCATTGTCCACGAATGAGCCAGGTATCATACACTATGATGATGATGCCAAAGCGGACCTTTTGGCTCCACAGTTCTCCACAGTATGCACGATGGGGAAGAAACTCGCAAACAATCATGTACTTCCACATACAGTACCTATGGGACATATCGATATCGATGAAAATTCTACCTTGAAGTAACCACTAGAACTGAAACCGGCTTCCTCACCAGCCCAGACGCGCTACACCCCCATTTTCTCAAGAGATTGACAGAATTCCTTGCCGTCCCACTTTGTCAACTTCAGCTCTCTCAAAGCTGATCGAGTTCCTGTCGATTGGAAGACGGATATAGTTTTACCCAAATACAAGGATGGAAACCGCCAGGACCCTGCGAACTGTCAGCCAATTTGCTTGACATTGATCGTCTTCAAGATCATGGAAAAGCTCGTTTAATATGCCATCCACCGACACTACGAAGATCTGAACCAATTCGTCAACTCAGCATGGCTTCCGAAAGAAACGTTCCAGCTACACTAACCGGCTAGTCTCAAGAGAGAAGTAGGCTAAAGCAATGGACGCTGGAAAACGTTTAGATGTGGTCTTCATCGACTTCAACAAAGCTTTTGACAGTCCCTAATCAGGAACTACTCTCTAATCTCTGCGGAATTAGCATAACACGGAACCTCTTACTATGGATCTGTGTCTAGCGATTGTACATATCTCTCTTCCCAATTGTACTTTCCTATTCTCATTTCCATTATTATTGTACAGTTTTGTTTTAACTGACCAACATCCGATAAAAGACTTTTTCGGGTTTCGATTCGCTTTCTGGTTTCGGCTACGCTTGTTGTGCTGTTGATCGTCGTCGGTCTTCTAGCCTCATTCATTGATCATCGTATCTAGCGCGTCGAATTATTGTGCTAACTAACTTCCGTCTCTTGACCGGATTTTGCGACTGACGGCCTACCGAGGATTGTGCTTTACCTAAGATCAGATCCAGCATTCTTAATTTATAGACTGGGAGTTCTTTTATGTAGTTAAGCCCTTTTAGTTTGGCCTTTCCACTACATATTTGGTGCCCCCGTTTTCTCTTTTTTGCAAGCTCAGAACTCCTTTTTTGCGCCTTTACTATGTCGGATCACGATTCCCACACTGACAATTCAGAAAATTTTGTTGGTTTCTCCTTCCCTGCCTTTGATTCATCTAATCCTCACGTCTGGATTTTACTATTGGAAGCTCTCTTTCGCCTACGTCATATTATTTCGTAGTCGTTAATGCTCGCGCATGTCACTGCCCAGCTTCCTACCCCCATCGCAACCGACCTTATAAGTTTGCTCGATCCGATTCCGACCGACGCACCTTACGCTAAGCTGAAAATCGCCGTATTAAAGCGCTTCACGGCTTCCGACGAAGCTAGACTTCGACAGTTACTTTTCGGTGTTGAACTAGGCGATCGCACGCCGTCACAACTCCTCAGGCACATGCGCACGTTGGTCGGTTCCTCTAAGATCGATGACGCAATTTTGCGAAAGTTCTAGACAAAATATCTTCCAGCTCTTCTCGCTGTGTTTGCAGATGATTTGTCTTTGGACAAACTGGCCGAGACAGCAGACAAAGTTCATGAAGACTCTCATGTAAACCGCAGCATGACACTCAGTTGAGTCTACCGCTAACGCCGATCTTAAGACAGACCCGATTGAAGCCATTTCCGAGAGGTTACCGAAGCTGGAGCTCGCTATTTCGAGCATTAATGGCTACCGTGGTGGAAGCCCTAGACGCTCCTCTCGAAGTAGATGTAGTTCCCCCAGGAGTTCGATACGTCATTTCTCTTGGTACCATCACCGTTTTGACTATGATGCAAGGAATTGTCGACCTGGTTGTTACCACTCGAAGGCATTCCACAAACTGCAGCAGGGAAACCATGCCAGCCAGTGATAGTGACAGCGGCGTCTGGCCAATCTTATAGTCGCCTACTTTACGTCTACGATTCCTCAACCAATTTGTAATTTTGGTTGATACCCGGTGCCGATGTCAGCGTTATTCCCCGTGCTACAGAAAAACGCAACCTATTTCCAACCGGACTGACATTGCAGGTGGCGAACAATACTAGGGTCCATACATACGGCCAAAAAATTCTGAGGCTCAACCTTGGTCTTCGTCGAAGTTTTCCCTTTGTTTTTCTCATCGCTGACGTCAAACGCCCCATTCTTGATGTACATTTTCTTATCAAGTTCAGCCTGATTGTGGACCTGCGTAACCGTAAACTGTGCGATACTTTGACATCCTTGTCCGTTTCTGGTAAAGTCAGTTCGATCGCTCTCCGCTTGACATCGCCTGCCGACAATATCCTCACTAAACTATTGATGCAGTTTCCTGTTCTTTATCAACCGTCTAATGACTTTCCTGAGCCTAAGCACCAAATTACACACCACATCTTAACACGTAGACGGCCAGTAATCGCTCGACCTAGACGATTACCTCCAAGCTCGTTACTGCCAAGTCAGAGTTCGAGCAAATGCGTTGTCTCGTTATCGTTCGTTCTTCAAATAGCCCATCGTCCTCCCCGCTTCATTTGCTTCCAAAAAAGTCCAGTGGCGACTGGAGACCTTGCGGAGATTACCAGGCACTAAACAATTCCACTGTCTCCGATAGATATCCGATTCCGCACATCCATGATTTTTTAACTGGTTTACATGGAGGAACAATTTTCTCTAAGGTTGACTTGGTGCGTGCATACTACCAAATTCCGGTTGTTCCCAACAATATTCCCAAGACTGCCATAACCACGCCATTTGGTCTTTATGAATTCCTTCGCATGCCATTTGGTCTACGAAATGCCGCACATAATTTCCAAAGGTTTATAGATCAAGTCCTTGGGGGGCTCGACATTGAGGATATTCTTGTGGCCAGTTCCAATCATGATGAGCATCTGTCACATCTTTGATCGATCTTCGAACGCTTTGCTCAGTACGGCGTTACGTTCAATGTTGACGAATGTGTTTTTGGCCAAAGTTCTGTTGTTTTTTGGGCCACCGAATTGATTGCAATGGCATTAGTCCACCCCGAGACAACACAAGCGATTACAGATTACCACAGGCCGCAATCCTTCGAATGTCTGCGTCGTTTTCTCGGCATAGTGAATTATTACAGCCGTTTCATACCAGATTGCTCTGGGCTACCCCAGCCATTGACCGATTTACTTAAAGGCAGGTCACGAAAATTCGAGCCCACTCATGCATTCGACAACATTAAGCACGCGTTGTTCAACGCTACCGCGCTTAGTCATTTGAGGACTACTGTTGACATCACTCTCATCCTCAAGACTGATGCATCTCAGACGGCCGTTGGGGCTGTTCTGCAGCAGGTAATCAACGGTCAACCTGAGCCGCTATCTTTTATTCTGTCGCAAACTTCAGCCAGCACAGACGCGATACAGCACCTTTGGTCGCGTACTTTTAGCTGTCTACCTCACTATCAAACATTTCCGGCACTTGCTTGAAGGTTGCTCGTTTGCCTTTCTTACAGACCATAAACCATTTGCATTCTGTGGTTCATCCGACCGTTTCCTCCCTAGAGAAATTCGTCATTTGGATTAGGTTTCACAGTTTTCTACCGATATTCGCCATGCTGATGCTGCCAATAATGTTGTCGCCGATGTCATGTCGCGTATCTGCCTTCACAAAGTTTCACGGCAGACGATTAACTTAGAAGACAAAGCAGCTCATCAGGAAGGATATCCTGAGTTTGTGCAACTGAGATCAAATCCATCGATCAAAATATCACAGTTCCCAATCCTTAACTCAGACTTCAAAATTTACCATGACATTTCTACCGGCAATCCCCGGTTTTTTGTCTCTCAGCAATACCACCGAATCGTCTTTGACCACCTGCATGGAATCTCACACCTGAGCATCAGATCTACCGTCAAGCTAATTACTGATCGCTTCATTTGGCACAACATGCGCTCCGAGATCCAGCAGTGGGCCAAACACTGTATCACTTGCCAAACCAGCAGGATTCGCCGTCACACGATTACCGTCCCCGGTACGTTTGCTCTTCCCGACGCTCGTCTCAAACATGTTCATCTTGACATCGTTGGACCCTTGCCTCCATCCAACGGTTTTGTGTACTTATTGACATGTGTTAATCCTTATACGCGTTGGCCACTTGCCGTGCGTTTACGTGATGCTTCTGCAGAAACTGTGGCATGAACACTCATTGAGAATTGGATTTCCGTCTTTGGCACGCCAACCACTATTACTACCGATAGAGGGCCCCAATACAATTCCGCCTTGTATCGTGACATGATGATGATGATCATCATCAACAGCAGTACATCAGCCATTTGAACTGATACTTCGCTGCCATACAACCATGAGGACCTATGAAATAAAGAATAAGAAGAGGGAGAGAAGGGGGACTTACCTGAAAACCTTAATGCCCTAAGCAAACATTCAGGGTCAAGGCGCCTACACCTTGTGTAGACAACATACCGTCACAAACAGCTGGCTATCGTGCAAAGATAAGGCGGCATCGGCGAGACAGCTTCTTTGCGGCTTTCACTGCCACGCGTCATAATCAGCCATTACCCCGCAGATAACTCAGCACCAAACACACTTTAAACAGACAATCCGATTAGGAGACGGCAGCAGACGCGCAACTGGTGTCGGTTGCGAGCCATGTCCTGTAAAGTCTCGAGCCAAGCACAAGGTGAGTCACGTGGACTCCAACCCGGAAGGCGAGACGGACCAACTGCACCCAGTTTGGTCGTCAGTGACTTCATTTCCCGCTGCCAAGTCAACTTCTGTCCACCTCGAGCCTTGCGCCATCCGACACCTGGTAGACTGAACAAGGCCTAGGTAAGCGGTGACCAGGCATGCGTAGCACGTGCCCGAGCCAACGCAACTTATTCAGTGCTATCTGTTGTTCTAGGGAGCTAGCATGCTTATCACCACCTAGTACTCGCCTACGCACATCATCGTTGCGGACACGCTGGTGCCATCCGACACCAGCAATGCTTCGCAAACAACGATGACCAACGACTTGAAGGCGCCTCCGATCTTCAGACCGAAGGGGCCAAGTTTCACTACCATAGAGCAGAACGGTCCTCACTGTGGCCTTGTATACACAGCCTTTCAGACGGAGGGAAACTCCCTTCTGTCGCCAAAGATGCCGCAGGTTCAAGAAGGCAGCTCTAGCCTTTGCAATGCGTGAGCTCACGTCAGTTTCTATGCGCCCATCATTGCTGATGCAGCTGCCAAGATAAGTGAATTGATCAACCACCTCGAGTTCCTCGTTAGCAAGCGTCAAGGGGTCATCGAGTGGCTGGTGGTCCTGCAGCAACACTTTGCACTTTGAAGGTGCGAAGTGCATACCAAATAATGGGACCACTCTGGATAGGCTATTCAGGGTTGATTGTGCCGCCTCAACATTGTCGAAAAGCAAGACGATATCGTCCGCATAATCTAGATCAACTAACCGTTCACCAGGCAGCACTTCAGCACCTACATCGTGAAATTTTGCAAGGGAACACTCCATGATAGAATCCACGACGAAATTGAACAAAAACGGGGAAATCTGGCAACCCTGTCGAACGCCACTTGTAGTCGAAAAGCTATCCGATAGGGCACCATAGACCCTGACGCGGTCTGTAGTGTTCGAGTATAGAGCACGAAGGATGTTCACATATTTCGTGGGAACACCTTTCCGTGCAAGTATTTCGAACAGAATCGATCGATCGACTGAATCGAACGGACTCTTGAAATCGAGGAACACAGCTATTGTCGGTCTGCGGTATGCGTATCGCTGCTCTAGCACCTGCCGCAAAGTAAATATATGGTCTATACAGCCACGTCCTGGGCGAAAACCGGCCTGCTCTTCCCTAATCCGAGATTCCCGTTCTGCAGTGAGGCGACGAACGATAATCGAGGCCAGTAATTTTGTCACAACTGGCGTTAGGCTAATACCCCTGTGGTTCGCACAGTCTGTGCGACTGCCCTTCTTTTATATTGCCACTACAATCGATTCGCTCCAATTAGCCGGCACACTCTTCGTTCCAGATACGTTCGAATAGGGAGGTCAGTGCCCTGCAGAGGACCTCACCTCCATCCTTAAATAGTGCAGGTGGTAGGGAATCCGGGCCAGCGGCACGAAAACGATTGAGGGCTGTGATCGCGTTTCGGACCTCGGCCTCCGACGGAGGCTCTAAACTAACCGTCCATGGCTCGTCCTGCATCACCTGAGTAGGAAGAGGTCCGGGAACAGGGGGCCAGCTGAACTGATGTTCAAAGTGCTCAGCCCAACGAGCCATACGGCGCTCCTTTTGTGTATCAGCGCACCCGCGCTGTCCCTGATTGTCTCACTGACGCCTGGTTTTCTCGGACCAGTGGTGCGTATTAGCTGGAAGAGCTTCCGGTAATTGCCTACTGCTCCTGCCTCTTCCATTTCTTGAGCCCGACTGGTCCACCAGGCTTCCTTGTCAGCACGTAGGCTCCGCTTTAGTTCACGCCTAATAGCCCGTCTGGTCACATTGTGTTCAGAACCAGCCGGGACGTACCTTCTAGCTTCCAAAAGGTTCACGGACCTCTGGGATATCCAGTGACTGGTGCGATGACGACTGATAGTGCCACAAACAGATGCTCCTGCGTCGTGCATAGTGGCCGAGATCCTATTCCACTGAAGTTCAGTATCATTAGGACAAGACAGCGAGAGTTCGGTATGCAGTGCTTCTTGATAGGCTTGCCTGACAGAGGGCTGGGACAATTTCTCCGTTGCCAATCGAGGGAGACGCTTTGTGCGTCTTCCGGTAAAGTTCATGGAGAAACGACAGCGCACCAAGGCATGATCAGAGTCGACACAGGTACTCCAGTACGAGCGGCAATCCAGAATGGAACCGCGCCACCTGTAACTTATGGCTATGTGGTCAATTTGGGTCCATCGCTGGCCAGCTACAGGTGGACGCCAAGTGGCACTTCTGCGCCCACTGTGTCTAAAAGCAGTGCTAGTAAGAAACAACTGGTGCTCCGCACACAGTTGCAGCAGACGCTCGCTGTTGTCAGTCCGTTCGGCGTTAAGTCCATACTTACCACCCAGCTGAGCTTCTGAAGAGCTCAGACGCCCTACTTGTGCGTTCATATCCCCTGCAAGTACTATAATATCTGAACTAGTAGCACTGCGTAGCAGCGTGTTCAGTTCGTGATAGAAAGTATCCTTGACTGCATTAGAACTGCAGTCGGTGGGAGCATAAGCAGAAATCACAAACAAACAGCGTTTTGTTTTACTTCGCGAATTCACCTTAGCTGATGTCGTCAAACGGGCTGCACATAAACGGCTGTTCACCGGAATCCAATCAACCAACCATGACACAGTATTGGAGCTTAGAATGATACCTACACCAGCTTGACGCGTGAGTGGTGCATCGGCGTCTCCGGATGCGTGCAACCAATAACGAGAGGATAAGTCGGGTGCAGTCAATTGAATAACCCCGTTAGGGTCATTAATCCTAGTTTCGGACACAAAACACACATCAACACCCAGTGTGTCCAAGGTGCGTGCGAGTGCAGCCTGCTGACCTGTTTGTCTTAGAGTGCGGACGTGGCATGTCGCCATGGAAACGGGACAGCGTGGCCTTATAAGGAACTTTTGCCGATAGGCGTCTCATAGTTGCTGTGGGATGGTGGCTGCAGATGGTACTACTCCAGTAGCACTTCGGTTGCTGTCAATTAAGCTGGGAATTATAGAAGGAAGGTTAGTAATGGGGGCCAGGATGGGAGCAAGAGAAAAAGGTGGAAAAGAAAGAAGGGAGGCGCCAGCAGTAGCATGCTTTCGCTTATCCGCCCTGCTGTATGCAGCAGATAAGGCGACCCTTGATAATCTGCGCGACGGCCGATGCAGGATGAAGTTTATGTTTGAAGAAAATGTCATGGTTGTATGTGGGCTGGGATACTGCCAGGGCGCCCAGACCTAGACAGGAGAACGATTAGGGTCCTCATCCAAAGCCTTTGGCTCAAAAGCCTGTCCGCAAGGCAACGGGGTGGCAGTGATTTAGTTTTACAGAAATGGACGCCATCCCATTTCAAACCCCCAAGCTGGAGGACCAGGAGACTGAGTTTGTCTGACCTCTCACCATTGACCAACCTAGTAGGAGTAGCTCTCAAGATGCTCGGAGGCATCACCCAGTATAGCTCAATGGGTCAATGAGGTACGCAAACCGTCGCACCACGTTAAGGTCCAGTCTCGTTGTGTTATACACTGCCGAGATCTGTACACCAGAAGCGATGTTTTCCCTTACAACCGCAGCGTATGTCTTGGTTTTGGGCTCACTGTGATGGACGTATCCCAATGGCTCGGAAAAAGAATCAGACGGCACGCTACTTCGCTTACCTGTGCGGGAAGTTGAGGCGGAGGCAGAAGGGGAGAATGAGGAGGAACCAGGGGTTCTGGGTGGTGGATGCTGCGGGATTCGTTGGAGTGGGGTGATGGCTGAGCTAGGCGAGTCCATTCACAAGACTTCTGTTGTTTAACGAGGTACGGCAGACATCACAAAGGAAAACCATAGCTGGAGAAGTCATCCGCTGTATGGATTTGTACTGATCAGGACCGATGTCACAACAAGCGATATGAATCCACCCGTCACATTCAGAGCACTGTACGGCTTCTGAACAGCAGGTGACACCTTTAGCACAAGCCAAGCATTCGGACGCCATAGAAGATGTAGTCCAAATATTCAACAAGTGATTCTCCAGAAAACGATCTCGATTCTTTATCCCTCCGTAAAAAGACATCAGTGGAACAGTGTAGTATCCATCCTGCTCATAGTGGCAGGTTCCTCCGCATTCGTCACTAGATGGAAGTCGAAATTGTGGCAGCGCGTACGCGCGGGCCTTACCACGACCGCACTTCGTAGCTTGTGATTGGATGCCCGTCCGTTCGTGACATGAACCGCTTCCTCGATTGGTCCCATCTACGGGCAACCGCCTATCACCCAGCTGCTAATGGCATAGTTGAACGTTCCCATCGCCAACTCAAATCCGCAATAACAACAACACAACAACAGCAGTACACCAGCCATTTGAACTGATGCCTCGTTGCCATACCTGAAAACCTTAAGGCCCTAAGCAAACATTCGGGGTCAAGGCGCCTACACCTTGTGTTAACAACATACCGTCACAAACAGCTGGCTATCGTGCAAAGATAAGGCGGCATCGGGAAGACAGCTTGCTTGCGGCTTTCACTGCCACGCGTCATAATCAGCCATTACCCCGCAGATAACTCAGCACCAAACACTTTAAACTGGCAATCCGATTAGGAGACGGCAGCAGACGCGCAACTGGTGTCGGTTGCGAGCCATGTCCTGTAAAGTCTCGAGGCAAACCCAAGGTGAGTCACGTGGACTCTACCTCGCAAGGCGAGACTGACCAACTGCACCCAGTTTGGTCGTCAGTGACTTCATTTCCCGCTGCCAAGTCAACTTCTGTCCACCTCGAGCCTTGCGCCACCCTACACCTGGTAGACTGAACAAAGCCCTCGTAGGTAAGCGATGACCAGGCATACGTAGCAGGTGCCCTAGCCAACGCAACTTATTCAGTGCTATCTGTTGTTCTAGGGAGCTAGCATGCTTATCACCACCTAGTACTCGCCTACGCACATCATCGTTGCGGACACGCTGGTGCCATCCGACACCAGCAATGCTTCGCAAACAACGATGACCAACGACTTGAAGGCGCCTCCGATCTTCAGACCGAAGGGGCCAAGTTTCACTACCATAGAGCAGAACGGTCCTCACTGTGGCCTTGTATACACAGCCTTTCAGACGGAGGGACACTCCCTTCTGTCGCCAAAGATGCCGCAGGTTCAAGAAGGCAGCTCTGGCCTTTGCAATGCGTGAGCTCACGTCAGTTTCTATGCGCCCATCATTGCTGATGCAGTTGCCAAGATGAGTGAATTGATCAACCACCTCGAGTTCCTCGTTAGCAAGCGTCAAAGGGTCATCAAGTGGCTGGTGGTCCTGCAGCAACACTTTGCACATTGAAGGTGCGAAGTACATACCAAATAATGGGACCACTCTGGCTAGGCTATTCAGGGTTGATTGTGCCGCCCGAACATCGTCGAGAAGCAAGACGATATCATCCGCATAGTCTAGGTCAATTAACCTTTCACCGGGCAGCACTTCAACGCCTATATCGTGAGATTCCGCAAGGGAACACTCCATGATAGAATCCACGACGAAATTGAACAAAAACGGGGAAATCTGGACAACCCTGACGAACGCCACTTGTGGTCGGAAAGCTATCCGATAGACCACTGTTGACCCTGACGCGGTCTGTAGTGTTCGAGTATAGAGCACGAAGGATGTTCACATATTTCGTGGGAACACCTTTCCGTGCAAGTATTT
>OX104064.1:90942415-91140524 GCA_944474145.2 Dicrocoelium dendriticum | reverse complement strand
GTGCATGCGTTTCCTCCACCATTGGTTGGGTCGATTCATCGGAGGACGAAAAACTGGAGTCCTCGTTCGACTCTGGTTCGACGTAAGCAACTTTGAGACGGTCGATTGAGACGGGTTCGCGCTTGCTGTTGCGTTCGATTACGAAGAAGCGATCCTTGCGTTGTAGGACCTTGAATGGACTCGTAAGATCGTTCGAGTGGTCTGCGTAGACCATCAATGCGAATGAAGACAAACGGGCAGTGGTGAAGATCTTTGGGAACGTAAGACTTGCGATGCTGTTCCCGTACTGCGGTCGATTTATTGCGGCGCATGCTCGTGGCTAGCTGCCGAGCGTAGTGCGCGTCGTAGCGAGGAGTGTTCGGGCTTTCAGAGAAGAAGTCGCCTGGTAATCGGAGTGGTTGTCCATAGACCAGTTCGGCGCTGGACGTTTCGAGATCAGCTTTCAGTGCTGATCGAATTCCGAGTAGTACCATTGGCAGAACTTCTGTCCAACTAAGTGCATTGGCGGCACTTAGCGAGGCTTTAAGCTGTCGGTGGAAACGCTCCACCATTCCGTTTGCTTGAGGATGGTAGGCAGTTGTCCGGATGCGTTTACATCCGAGAACTTTGAGTAGGTCGTTGAAAGTCGACGATTCGAATTATGGACCACGGTCGGTAGTCACAGTGGCTGGACAGCCATGTGAAGCGACCCAGCGCTCGACGAATGCGCGCGTTATGGTCTCAGCTGATACATCGGGAATTGGAACAGCTTCAGGCCAACGAGTGGCGCGATCCACCATGGTCAGGATGTAGACCATGCCTTTGGACGGCGGAAGTGGTCCAACGATGTCGAGGTGGACGTGAGCGAATCGAGTTGATCGTGACGGGAAGCGTCCTATCGGAGCGGCAACATGTCGATGAACTTTTGCTCGCTGGCAAGTTAGACAGTTGCGTGCCCAAAGTCTGACGTCGCGCTGCATGTTGGGCCATACGTATCTGTCGGCAGTCATCTTGACTGAAGCGCGGATGCCAGGATGCGCGATGTTGTGCAGCGTATCGAAGACTTTTCGGCGAAAGCAGTTGGTACCAGTGGACGTGGATGTCCGGTAGAGACGTCGCAGCTTATTGTACCTGTAGACGAAGGGAGCGGTCTAGGTACAAACTTTAACGTTGACTGTTTGCAGGGTGACATTGTCTTTTTCGTCTTGCTGAGCAGCGGCCATAGCTGACAGATGGAGCGACTGATCGGTCGGAGCCAGAAAGTTTACTCTTGAAAGCGTGTCTCCTACGACGCTATCCTTACTAGACACTTATTGGAAGTCTGTCGAAAACTGAGACGCGAAATTTAAATGACGAATTTCATGCGGAGAGTGTCGGGGCGATGGGTTCCGGAAGGCATAGACGAGTAGTTTGTGATCTGTAAATATCGTAGACTGATTACCTTTGAGAACGTGACGAAATGGCGAACGGCGGAGTATGCGGCGAGTAACTCGCGGCCAAATGTGCTGTATTTCGACTCAGCTGTCTGAAGACGTCGGGAGAAGAACACTAATGGTTGCCAATTACCTTGGGAAAACTGCTGTAGAACAGCGCCGATTGCGGTTTCCAAGGCGTCGACGACTACACTGATTGGAGCTTTCGAGTCGAAGTGATGAAGCATGACGGTGGAAGCGAGTGCTTCTTTGCTAGCTTCGAATGCTTTTCGTGCTTCAGACGTAAGATCATCTTTACCGTTGTTGCGTCCACGCAGAAGATCGATTAGCGGTTGCATAAGCTCGGCGCAGCATGGCAGCAATCGGCGATAGTAGTTGACCATGCTGTTGGAGCGTCGGATGGCGGCTAGAGTCGTTGGGTGAGGAAAGTCGCGAATTGCCTGGACTCTGTCCTGCAAAGGGCAGATACCCTCGGAATCAAGTTGGTGTCCGAGGAAGTCAATGCGCGGCTGCATGGAAATGCACTTGTCGGGGTTGACGGTGACGTTGTGCGACTTCAACCGTTCGAACAAGAGTGGTAGATGTGTTGGGTGTTCCTCTTCTGAAGAACTGGCCACCTTTATGTCGTCGATGTACGGGTGGATGAAGTCGAGTCCACGTACGACGGAGTCGATGAAGCGTTGAAATGCCTGCGCGGCGTTGCGCAGACCGAATGGCATTCGTAGAAACTCGAATAATCCAAATGGTGTAATAACGGCGGTTTTCGCTATGTCCTCGTCAGCGACCGGGATCTGATGATAACCTCGCACCAGATCGATCTTTGAGAACGCGCGAGCGCAATGAAGACCGGCCGTAATATCCTGTATGTGAGGAATAGGATAACGATCCAGAATTGTCACGTTATTGAGGGCGCGGTAATCGCCACATGGTCGCCAGTCTCCTGACTTTTTCGGGACCATATGAAGGGGCGAAGACCAAGGGCTGCTGGATAGTCGGTCGATGCTAAGTTCGAGCATGTGCTCGAATTCCGCACGGGCTGTTTTGAGCTTGTCCGGAATCAGTCTTCGGGCTTTGGCGGAGATGGGCGGACCCTTGGTAACTATGTGATGCGGCATAGCTGCGGCTAAGGTTGACAGAGACGATGTAGGTCGGAAAACTTCAGGGAAACTCTCAAGTAGCGCTTTGCTCTCATGTGAGTTGGCAGTGGCGTACACTGGACTTAGCGATGCTACATCGCTGGATATTCCAGCGACGGAAAGTTTCGTTGTCTGATCGATGAGACGATGTCGTTTAGTATCGACGATCAAGTCGAATTGCTGAAGAAAATCCATCCCAATAATGGGATTTAGGACGTCAGCGACAAGGAATACACATCGAAAAGAGCGTCGCAGACCGAGCTTAAGCGTGCTCGAGCGCTGACCGTAGACGCGGATGCTGGTGCCGTTGGCTGCGCGTAGAGAACCAGTCACCTTTCCTGTTGAGTCGCTTGGATCACGCGGAAGGACGCTGACTTCTGTGCCAATATCGACGAGATAGCGAACTCCCGTTTAAAACGTCAAAATCAAGTCCAAGGTAATCGGATTGATTGCCTCAAGAGTTTCTCTGCACATAGCACTGGTTGATAAGCCCTGATTAGCAACGCTTCACTGATTGCCAACATTATCGGATTCCGATTACGTAATAGCACTTTGAACGCAGTCTTGGGGTCCACATTGTGACCAGTTGTCACGAGGTGCTTAGTGATAGATGATGACAGAATCCGGTTCATTCTGGGTGGTGCTCCATTTTGTTGCGTCATCATTTGCTCTACCCACTTTGGCAAGTGTTCAGCCACCCTCCGAGCCAACCGATGATTAGTCCTGCCTATGTAAACGTCACTGCAACTGCAGGTGAACTGATAGACCACATGCGAGGGCGAACTAGCCGAAGAGTAGCTCTGGCGGTCATGAAGAACAAGTTTTCGAGTCGTGTGCATTAGACGCAACTGTGCAATCGTGTACGTGCGCGTTAGAGGTGACCTGAGCTTGTGTCCTATGTCGTTTGCCACCTGGTCTCCCTTGAAGGGCAGGAATAGATAAACAGCTTTTTTTCTCTGCCGTTAGCACAGGCAGTTTCTTTTTGGGGGAGTCTGCTGTGCACTTGGATGAACTTTTCAGGATAGCCATTTTCCACCATGGTCCTATGCAGAAACTTCTCTTCGCCTCCCAGTGTATCCGGACTACAAATACGTCTGGCCCTGTAGAACAGCGTTTTCACTAGGCCGCGTTTGTATGCAACCGGGGCAAAACTGGAAAAGTGAAGGTACTGCCAACTCCAGGTTGCCTTGCGGTAAACGGTGCGCTGCAATGTACCTCCATCCCGCCTCCTAATGAGGATATCCAAAAATGCCAGGGAGCCGTGTTGCTCCATCTCGTGGGAGACTGCTAAGTTGGGGTGAATTGAATTTAGAGTGGTTAACAGGCGAGTAAAATGTTCACTGTTGGTGAACACCAGAATGTCATCCGCATACCTTTTGTATAACCTTGCTTCACCAATACCGGCAGCGACTTGCCTTTCGATCAAGCCGAGAAAGATATCTGCCAAGACCGGTCCCAGAGGGCTACCCATGACGACTCCGTCGATTTGCTTGTATGCTCTCCCCTCAAACTCAAAACGTACATTCTCTGTACACAGTAGCATCATATCCCGCAAATATTCCACAGGGAGACCCACATACATGTTTTGACTTAGGAAGAAATGACACAAATCATCAACTGTTCCTTGAAGTCGCACGTTTGTGAATAGAGAATCCACGTCAATAGAGTACATTACTTCCGAACCCAGTGAGATTTGTTCTAGCGTCTCCGCTAGTTCAGATGAATCTTTCAGGCAGTGCGCAGCCAAGAGTTTACGCACGGGATCTTAGAGTTTCGCCAGCCACCGGGCAACGTTGTGATAAGGCGAGTTGTTCATACACATAATGGGACGCAGTGGGTTGCCTGGCTTGTGTATCTTAGGCGCGCCCCTCATTCTCGGTGTCTGCGTCCCAGTCGGTTTCAGCTGTCTGTACTGTGACTCAGTGATGTATCCGTGTAGCAAAAGGATCTGGAGTTTTCTGGCCACCTGCTTCTCCACCAAGATGTTATTCTCCGGTGTCGTATCTATCAGGAACTTACGTCTATCCCCCAAAATAGACTCCATTTTCGAAACTTAGTCATCCTTGTTCATTACCACAATACCTGACCCTTTGTCTGGCTGCAGGAAGATTACGTTTGCCATTTCTTTTAACTCTCTGATCGCGGCATAGTGTTCAGCATTCAGGCAACATCTCTGACTTATTGGCGTATTAAGGAATTGGTTAGCGATATCCACCAATTTTGCCCGAAACCAGCCCGCATCTTCTGTAGATTTTGGCGAGAGATCACTGAGCTGGTCATACAGATATTCAAACTGAGCCTGCGTGCTGAGCCTGTCTATCGTCTTCGGTGGCAACCGATGTTTCATTCCAAGGGAAAGCACTTCCAACTGCGGGCGAGTGAACTGAGCAGATGATAGATTACATACGTGCTTCGAGCAATCAATAGGGAAGGAAGAATGTGTAGCTCTTTTAAGCGAACCCTTTAGGCTACGAACTGTTTTCGTTCGCGTACGGCGGAGAACTTCGGCAGAAAAGGCTTCAAATTTCAGGCGGCAAATCAACGATTACTCATTGAGGGTGCCAGCGAATCGTCTCTGTGTTTCGAGGAACTTCCGTTCACGTTCCACACAGGCTTCGAGGTGTGCCGACGCGATCCTGATCAAATTAGTGCTATTTACAGGCAACTTATTCTTCAAAAGTGCCTTAGCAAACCGTGACGGAAGCCAGCCTGATCGGATACATCCTTCAAGAAAGCTTATCCTCGTGCGTTCTACAGCCAGCTTACAACGCAACGACAACAATCGGTCTAATGCCTTCGCAACGGTAACCGGGAGTCTTCTTTTCAGAAACGTAAAGCATTTGGTCCCCTTCAGCCACTGGATTTACATAGGCAGGACTAACCGTCGGTTGGCTCAGAGGGTGGCTGAACACTTGCCAAAGTGGGTAGAGCGAATGATGACGCAACAAAATGGAGCATCACCCAGAATGAACCGGATTCTGTCATTATCTATCACTAAGCGCCTCGTGACAATTGGTCACAATGTGGACCCCAAGACTGCGTTCAAAGTGCTATTACGTAATCGGAATCCGATAATGTTGGCAATCAGTGAAGCGTTGCTAATCAGGGCTTATCAACCAGAACTCCCGTTTGTCGATCGGTGACGAAGAATAGGCGACTGTGTTGATCAGCTATGTCCGTCGCCCCCTACGTGCTGGTCGACCAGCTTCCTCTGCGAGTTGCGTTTGAAGGAACACGGTGGGCGGGGCACGACTTGGCCTGCGGGCCAAATCGCTGATGGTACCAGCGGTAAGTAGACATTCGGCGCGGTTATTTTGATCGAGATGGGCGTTGACGATTTGAAGATCGACATCGGCAGCTACTCCCAGAAGTTGTAAAATCGGTAAACTTCTTGGTGAGTGTGGCAATCTGCGCTTTCATCTCGGCAATATCGTTTTCGGCGTAGATCGAACTTGCGAAATCTGGCCGTAGGATCCCCAAATGTGGTCTGCAATATTGGCCATCAGCGTTAGGGATGCGCCAGCATTTACGTAAACGATATAGCACATTTCACGTGGCAATCTACGAAGCCACATTTCCTTGAGAAATGTGTCGTCGACCATGTCAGTTTTGACTAAAATTTGCATCTTGCGCAATAGCTGCGATGGATTTAGGTCACCCAACTCCGTTTCGCTCAGAAACTTCATGATATGTTGACGATCTGAAAGATCTGTCCTTTTGAGAACCGCGGCTTTAATTTCCTCGTAAGTCTTCCTCTCTGCTGGCAACTTGAGGATGTCGTCGACATCACCAGTCGCGCGCGGGCTGAGTATACCGCGAGGACGCCCGCCTCTACTCACATTCGAACCGGTGACTTTATGATTGCAAACCAAACGTGCAGACCACTCGGCCACCGGCCGACAAGTAGGTGTTTAGTGATGAGGGACTTTAATCTCCCCGACCTTGACTGGCAGGATTTTTCCTGCGATGCTTTTTCATTGTGTTTTGCTACTGAGCTTCTCGATTTAGTATTGCATGCTCTCCTGCATCAGTTTGTTGATCGACCCACTAGATTCATGATGAGACATAACCCGTCACTCTTGGAGCTTACCTTTGCTAAATCGGTTTACTTCGTCACGGACAACTCACCTCTCGGTGCTAGCGACCACGCTTATCTGTCCTTCAAGTGCGTTTTTAGTCATGTGACTAACGATCTTCTCGACGGGGGTTCAAATATATGGCGTGCGGAATTTCAAACAATGAAAGCCAAGGCCACAGAGTCGCCTTGCATCATTTTGGAAACTAACAATATTCAGGCGGCTTGGGACACATTTAAGTCTTCCTTATATGAGCTATCCTCACGTATCACTGTGAGAAGAATAAAACTAGGTCAAATCCACCGTGGTTTGATTCTATTGCACGCAAACAAATTAACATACTTACTAGATGTTGGCGAACCTATTTATCTGCTCCTTCATCTTGCCCCTACAAACGCTACCGCGTGACTCGAATTACCTGCCCTCCGTGAAAACCATGGGTTTTGCAATTACTACTGCGTCGCTTACTTCTGCTGCTGCTTTCACTGCTACTCGTGCTTCTCCATCACGCGCCAACTTTTCTCTTTCTGATAATTTACAACCTGTTGAATCTACTTCCGATGCCCGTCTCGCTGGTATTCAGATCATCCGGCCATCAGTTATTCTTCAACCCCAACAACAGACTAGCCTGGCGCGCACTCTAGAGCTCCTCGTTATCAATCTTTGTTTCCTTTAAGAGACTCGACTACAGGATCCCAGCACCGTGGTTAAGTTGTGGTCCCCAGCTGCTCTTGAAGCCACATATTGCCTACGTCTGTCTAGTGATGTGGAAGCAGCAGCAGCAGCCGGCTTAGCTAGTGTCGGTATCGCATTGAGTGACAAAGGGAAGGCTGCATTACTCGACTGGTTTCCAATCGACAACCGGCTGTGTGCGGTTCGGCTTCAGGGGCGCAATTTATTTGTCGTTTCTGCCTATGCTCCTACCGGCTGCAGCTATGCATCGGTTAACGATGACTTTTATCGTGGTCTCCACAACCTTTTGAACGAGGCCGAAAAATCAGATGTCATCGTCTTTGCTGGATATCTCAATGCACGAGTAGGTCGCCTGCCTCCGTGCGAACGTCATCTTGGTGGCAGTCACGCGCTTGATGAGAGCCGTTCTGACAACGGTGATAGACTTCTTAAGTTATGCGAAGACCACCATCTGTTTCTCGCAAGTACGAACTTTAGGCATACCAGGTCGCGCAGCCACCTAGCGTCCTCCCTCACCAACGCAAGCGTTGTCACAAATAGATCACATTGCGATCAGCTTTAGATGGCGAGGCAGCGTCTGGGGTTGTAGATCGATTTGGTCTACGTACCTCGATTCAGATCATGATTTGGTCTGCGCGGACATCTGCATGCTCTTCGGCGGCTCCTCAAAATGAAAGCTCCATACGCTGCACACCAACAAGTTAGCTGATCTCTACTCGATCAACTTATCAAGCTTCCTTTCCGCATGAATTAATTGGTGCTCCACTTCGAGACATCGAAAATCATTGGAGTTTCCTGCCTGAAGCGATGCTAACTTCCAGTCATTCAGTCTGCGGAATCACATGGCTGGGTTGCCGCATACTCACTGGAATTGTTTGATCGTCCTAGAACTATCCCTTCCGATTCAAATAGCAATGCATTGCATCGCATTCTCAGCCAACAACTCAAGCAAAGCCTACGTGCGGATCGCGAAACTTGGTGGTCCAAGCGCGCCTCAGAAATGGAAACGGCAGTCCTCTCTGGAAACTTTCGCAAGCTCTTCCAGATCATTCGGGCCACTGGTCACCAAAGACCTGTTGTCAGTGAGGTCATCCGCGAGGTTGTTGGAATGCCGATAAGCAACTTACACAGGTGTATGGACCGCTGGGCTGAATCCTTCCCCACTCAATTCAACTGGCCTCCGCCCGCGAGTCTATTGAGTATACCTAGTTGCGCCTTCGAATGTCTCATTGGAACCACCCACTGAAGAAGATGAGGTCTGCCTTGAGCTCCGAAACTTGAAGCGATTCAAGTCTGCTGGCCCAGGCGGACTTTCTCCAGAGCTGTTCAATTTCGGGAGCAAAGTAATTGTCAACCAGCTAACAGCTCTGTTCTCTAAGATCTGGTGTGAATGAACAGTTC
The DNA here is from genome assembly GCA_944474145.2 of Dicrocoelium dendriticum. Classification (NCBI taxonomy): domain Eukaryota; kingdom Metazoa; phylum Platyhelminthes; class Trematoda; order Plagiorchiida; family Dicrocoeliidae; genus Dicrocoelium; species Dicrocoelium dendriticum. The sequence continues at coordinate 91,131,806 of OX104064.1, read as the reverse complement.
CATGCGCTTGGAGCGAGTCAATTATCGTCCGGATCTTCAAGAAAGGTTCCAGTACCCAATGCGCTAACAACCGAGGAATCAGTCTAATTTCCATTGCCTCCAAGCTGTTAACATCCATTGTACTTCGCAGACTAACTCCGATTCGAGAATTGTGCTCCCGTGAAGAACAGGCTGATTTTCGCCGCGGTCGTGGGTTTATAAACCATTTGTTTACGCTGAGTGGAGAGACCTCTTATGACTTTACAGTTGTCTCTGGTGTGAAGCAAGGCTGTGTCTTAGCTCCTGCCCTGTTTAATATCTATCTTCATGCAATGTTGTCTTGTGCTTTTGATGCGGCTTGTGCTTACGGTGTTCGTGTGGAGCACCGTATTGATGGTGGGTTGCTGAACATCCGTCGTTTCGGTGCGAGAACTCTAGTCTGTGAGACAACTATCCGTATGTTGCTGTTTGCTGACGACTGTGCGTTGTTTTCACACAACGCGGATGAGTTGCAGCACATGACTAGTGCTCTGGCTTCGACAGCGGCCAAATTCGGGCTCACCATCAACACAAGCAAAACTGTCTGTCTCTTTCAGCCTTCACCGGAGTTGCAATCTTCAATATTGCCGCAAATCAGCATTGGTGCTGAAGTATTGGAAACCACCTCCCGCTTCTGCTACCTTGGGAGTGTGATGTCGACTGATCAGCAGCTACACGTTGAGTTGCGTAATCGCGTGTCGAAGGCGGCAGCGGCATTCGGGAAGCTTGAGTACCGAGTGTGGAACAACCATCAGCTTAGCATTGGCACGAAGCTGATGGTGTACAAATCCATGGTACTGTCCGTTCTTCTATACGGCAGTGAAACGTGGACGATGTACCGTCGGGATGTGCGATATCTCGAGCGGTTCCATCAGCAGTGTCTGCGACGAATTCTGCGGATCGGCTGGGGCGCCAGAGTTGCAGACACGGAAGTGTTGCGCCGAAGTGGGATGTATGCAGTGGATTGCATACTTTTATTGAGACACCTGAGATGGCTCGGTCATGTGAGCCGTATGGATTCGACGCGGATACCGAAACAACTCTTATACGGTCAGCTGAGTATTGGGAAGCGGCACGTGGGGAAACCAAAGTTACGTTACCAGGACATGATTAAAGTGAGCCTCACACGTTCTCATCTTGATTGCAGATCATGGGAATCGAAGGCGGTTGATCGGCGTGCGTGGCGCGATCTAATCACGAAGGCAGTTGCTGAGGTGCGGGAGAAATCCCTCATGCATGCAGAGAAGAAGCGGCAGTTGCGGAAGCGGCAAGCACCGATGAATTGTACTCCATCGACATCGAGCGCATTGTGCTGTAGAACATGCGGTCGCGAGTGCCTTAGTCAGGCAGGCCTAGTGAGCCATGAGAGAGGTCACTCGGGACCACTGCCGAAGCGACGACGGGTCCCGCAGTGAACGTAGGCAGCACCGGCGCAGCGTTTGTAGGCACGCTGAATTCGATTTACTAACCGCATGCTTGCATGCCAAGTCTCTTTATTTCAGGTGGTGGGTTTTCAGTTCTCTCTTAATTCCTTTCTTTCTCATATAAATGTCTAGTGGGCCATGAGCTAGGTCCTTTGGGGCCACTACAGAAGCGACGACGGGTCCTGCAGAGAATTAGGGCGAGCCGGCGCAGCGTTTGTAGGCACGCTGAATTCGATTTACTAACCGCGTGCTTGCATGCTAAGTCTCTTTATTTCAGGTGGTGGGTTTACAGTTTTTACCTTACTGCTTTTCTTTCTCATATAAATATCTCCCTGTACTCTATTCCATTAACTTGCACACATCGCTTCAGCCAATTGTATTCGATTTCCATAACATTTTTGTGTTCGTGGCATACCGCGAACTATACTTCCTGACCTCGTGCACTTAGCTAGGATGTGTTTGTAAACAACTTATTACGTATGCTATTTAATTAAGGTTTATGTCACCGTTTCCTTATGCATTAATCGAGTTTTTCTCTTTTTCTTTCTCTCTCTCAAGTGATTGGCTGTTGTTTGATATCCCCGGTGTGGCTGCGCTTGATGTGCATGTTGACAAGGTGCCTACCTGTCTATTACCCACTACGTCGTCCATACTGGCTCCAGGAGACAGTTGGTCGGTGCTGGAGGGGACGGGGTGCACGGTCCTTGTGGCCGTGTTAGGCTCGAAGAGTGGTTCCATGCAGTCAGTGTGGAGCGGACTACGGTCCAGCCACCGCCTTGTGTGCGCTTGATTCCCCAAATACAGTGTACTTATGTTTGCCTGTGAAGGAGTGTGGGCCGGCTCCGTTGATGAAACGTGGCTCCCATCCACATGCCTCCCGGTCTTATTCCTTCGGGTTTACACTGGATATGGGGTGTGTGGTTGGAGCTGTGGTTGGTGCAGCGCAAGCCATCCATGGTCCCTCTGTAGGCGCAGGCGTCCTGTGGCTTGCCACAGTGACAGGCAAATCCGAAACCGGATGCCGCCAACCATGTTTACGCTCCGCCAACTCCTTGAAGCGCGTCATCTTTACCGCCAGCCCACTATCGTTGTTTTCCTGGACATCCGAGCCGCTCTCGACTCGGTCGATCGGCCAGCTTTATGGCGTTGCTTACAAAGGAATGGAGTACCCGAAAAGTATATTGCCATCCTTCGAGCATTATATTGCAATGTCTAAGGTGAGAACTTATGGTAAGCTCTCTTCACCTTTTGCCGTCACTAGCGGTGTACGACGTGGTTGCCTCATGTTCCCGTTTCTCTTCAATTTTGCAATCGAGGATGTCTTTTTACACGCTCTCGAAAGCTTTCAGGGTTCTGGTGTGGATCTTCTTCCTGGCAACCGCGTGACCGATTTAGATTATACTGATCATATTGCCCTGCTTGGTGATGACGCACAGAGCACACAAACCGTTATAAACCGTTTGGCGATTGAAGCATCAAAATATGGCATGACCTTTGCCCCTACGAAATGCAAAGTCCTGGTCCTGGATTGGGATCCTCCTGCTCCAGTGCTCACTCTTCAAGGTACGCAGCTTGAACAAGTGGACAACTTGTTTACCTTGGAAGCTGTGTTTCTGCTAATGATAGCATTGGAAAAGAGATTTACCTTCGCATTGCCAAAGCCCGTTCGGCGTTCGCCAATTTGAAGCCTTTGTGGCGACGCTGTGACGTTTCACTATTGGTAAAGGGCAGGGTCTACAATGCCTGTGTTCGCGCGGTATTGCTATATGGAAGTGAGTCCCAGCCGACTCTCGTGAATGACTTGCCTCGGATTTCGGCCTTTGACAGTGGATGTCTGCGGAGAATAGTTTGAGTATGGTGGATGAACCACATGAGCAACGTTGATGTTAGACGTCGCGTCTTGGGTAACACGGGACTTCCACTTGACAGACTGGTACCGCTGCGCCCACTGAGATGGCTGGACCATGTTTCACGCATGTCATGCGAACGGCTATCCCAACACGCTGTCTTCGCTCGCGAAGGACTAGGCTGGAATAAATCGCGCGGGGGTCAGCCTATCACATGGCGACAAACGACTAAAGCGCTGACTTCCACTTTGGCTGTCGTAGGTCCCGTGCGTCTTTCGGGCTTGGGGATCAAAGCTGAAGAACACCACTAGCTGAAAACACTTTTGGAGATGTCACAGAACCGGGCCCAATGGAAAATGTATACAAATGTTTGTTTTGATTTGCTTAATTTACATCACAAACATTAAACAAACAAAAAAGAGAAACCGGCATGTGAAAAAAACACAAAAGAGGAAAGACAATATACAAATTTTTTTGCAACTTTTATTCTTTTCTTTGTCGGCTCTGTATTTATTAATTTCGTTTCATGGTTTTCGCTGGCTCTATGTCTATCTTATAGACTGCTGGTAATTATATATATATATATATATATATATATATACATATATATATATATATATGCTTACCTGGAGACAGCATCTATGACATGCTCGACTACAATACGAAGTTGGGCTTGCTCGTACAGCCTCATGTAATCCAAAACGCTTTTTCGCTTGCGTCAAAAGGCGAGGCAACATAGACACGTCTATCCCGGTGTTGTTTGGCCCTGACGCCTCTGCTGCTGTCACAGACCATGACAAAGCTTTTCTACTCAGTGAGCAGTATGCAGGTGCGTATGTTCGTGTGTATCAAATGCCGCAAATCAGCCAGCGGAAGGCTGTTTTCTGGAGGAAGTTTCCATATCAGCGGCTCAAGTGCTCCGACTTCTGCAGGTATTAAATCCCAATAAAGCTGCGTGGGTGGACGCTGTTCATCCCAAACTGTTGTGCGAGTTGGCTGATGAACTTTGCCCTCGGATTACGCATCTGTTTGAGAAGTCTCTACGCAGCTGCTCTCCACCCACCGACTGGAAGGAGGCTGTTGTATGTCCCATTTATTAAAAAAAATGACAAGCACCTCTCTGAAAACTAAGGACCGGTCAGTTTGACGAGCGTTCTAGTCAAGCTGTTGGAAGAACTTGTGAAGAAGACTCTCGAAGAACGTTTAAGAGTCTTTGGGTTGCTCAGCCCCTCTCAACACAGCTTTCCTAAGGTTTATTCTTACCTTAGTAACTTGTTGGTGACTCGAGAACATTGAGCCGAACCCGTCGAGCCAGCGAAGACATTGTCCATGTGTTGTCCATTGTCCATTTGTCCATGCTGTGTTGTCTATTGACTTTTCCAAGATTTTTGACACCGTTCCGCATTCGCGCCTTTGGTACAAGCTGCAATCCGGCGGTATTTCTAGGCTTGTCTTACAATGGATTTCAGCTTTCCCAATCGGAAGGGAGATGAGTGTTCGTGTGGATTCCGGCCTGTCTTTTCGACAATGCGTTCTCAGTGGGGTCCCGCAAGGTTCAGTCCTTGCCCCCCTTCTTTTCACTTTATGCGTTAACGACTTACTTGATGAGCTGGGAGTGCCAACCCTAATGTTTGCGGATGGCCTAAAATTCTGGTTCACGGTAAAGGATCCGACTGGCCCACTGACCCGTACAAAAAGCTCTGGATAGACTTTGGGACTGGTCCCTTTTGTGGCAGTTGCCCTTGAATCTCGCGAATTGTTCAGTCCTACACATAGTACCAAATGACCCACTGACGCGTTATTTACTTGGTGGCAACGAGGTACCGCGGTCGCAACTCCAAGAGTCTTGCTGTCACCCTACTTTAAGTCCCATGAACATTGGACGGCAGCAGCCCGCAAAGGGTTCAGCATGTTGTGCATGACCCGGAGGTCATTCGGGATCATGAAGACTGAAAGGTTCGTTAGACTCTTTTCGGCTTTTGTAAGGCCCCACTTGGAATACTGTGTACAGTCTTGTCCCCCATGCCTCGTTCGTGACAGGATGGCAATTGAACGGGTCTTGTGGTCTGGGACGAAAATAGTGCATTGATTAAAGAAGCTGACGTACCCTGAGCGGCTATGTAAGTTGGATATGTTTTCCATGCATTACTGGCGGCTTCGGTGCGACTTAATTTTCACATATTGCACACTGTTGGGTCAGATTAGTCCTGATTTAACTGGATTGTTCCACCCAACTCGAGTGCGAACCCTTCGTGGCCACCCATTAAAGTTGCACAAACCCCGATCTGACCGGGTTGGGGCAGCTTTACGGTTATTGCGTAGGGTCATAGGTCATTAGAAAGCGCTGCCCGCAGAAGTTGTAATGGCACCGACGGTGAGAGTCTGAACCATGACTTGACACCTTCGGTCTGCAGTATAAAGTATTCCATTTCATGCATAAAGCTTTTACTTGTCTATTACGGCCTACTACTACTACTACTAATTCATTTTCACTTACATCTCAATATTACTTATGTAATTTGGTAAGGTTGTTTTTCCTCTTATTTTTATTCGTTTTCTTTCCTTCACGTGGCCGGTACAACGCGGACTGCTAGCGCAGGGTATGTGGACATTGTTTTGTTGATCACGTGAATCGTGTGTGCTAATCTGGCTTTCTTTGGGAAGATCAATTCACCGCATTTCCTGTTGGCTCAACGACGATTTCGAGGGTGGAGCATTCACTAGTTATTTCTACTGTTACGGCCTCATTTGAACTTGACCTACCTACGCACTGAACACAGAAGCCCTCGGAATCCTACACCGGACGCATACCACATATTTGGAGACCCTGCCAGTTCCCAACATCAGTCTCTGGAAGCGATCATTTACTTTTGTGTGACCGCATTGCTTGTCGTGAAATCTCCCGAACCTTGCCTACTGAGCTCATCAGTTGTTTCGTACATCAGCAGATTGCGACCAACTAGATCTGTAGGTGTTGAGCATAGCGCCTGTCAATAAGGGAGATAAGGTAGCAGACCCGAACGTGACCTTGTAATGGTCTGGAAAAGTAAGGAGCTCAGTGTACCTCAGTTGTACGGCTGTTGATGCTTCCACTTTACCTTCACGTTTCGTTTAGTGTGTCCTCTTACTAGGTGGTTTCGCATCCAACCACTTACGAGATCTTTGCTTTGCATCGCACCTCCCCAGGCCTATTACGACCTGCGTACTCACTAGACATAAAAACCATCGGAATCCTCGATCGGACGCATACTGCTACTTGTTCCCGTGTTGGTCTGGGATGTAAGAACTTAAGCCCATCGCAATGAAACTGGACCTTACCGTGGTGTGATGGTTTGCGTGCCTCAGCGATCCATTGAGCTATGCTGGGTGGTGATTTTTTGCACATTCAGAGCCACTCACACCAGATGTGTCAATGGTTAGAGGCCAGACAAACTCAGACTCCAGGTTGGGGATTGATGTAATGATGGCTCCTTATTCCTTTAAAAAAGGTACTTCTTGTAGTTCATTGCGAAACCAACTGCCTTGCAGACAGGTTTTTGAACCAAAAGCTATGGGTGAGAACCCTAATCGCTCTGCTGCTTAGGCCTGGGCAACCTGAATGTATCCTGCCCACGCAATACAATGAATTTCTTTTCAAACAATTTCCTGACACTCTGGCCACCGCAGGGGATAATCAACGGTGCCCTATCTGCTGCATCGAACAGGGTGAATACGGGTTTGGATGCTACTGTTCAAGCCTTCCCGTCTTCTTATTCCCTCATGCTTTTTCATCCTTATCGTCCCGTTACAACCACTTTTATCCACCCGTTTTCAACTCCTAATTCTTGGTCCCTCCCACCTTGCCTTGATAGGCTTTTACCTTTTCGTCCCAACTCACATGTGAACGCGGAGCGTCATTCCTGCCTCTCAACAGGCCCATGTCCAAGCAAGCGGTCAAGCACAGTTCATTGGCTACCATTTGGAGCCCTCGATCATCCCTCAGGTTGGCAGGCCTCAATGTACGCATATTACTACAGATCGCTCAACAGGCAGCACTTGCCCGAACATTGGAGATCCTCTCGATCGATATCTGCTGCTTATCGAAGGCCCGCCTGCATGACTCCAGCTCTGTGCTCACTCTGCGATCCCCTTCAGGTGACGCTAGCAGCACTTTCTCACTGCGCCTATCCAGTGACGATGCAGCTTCGAGCACTGGCCAAGCTGGTGTAGGTATTACCCTGAGTCCCCGGGCTGAAGCTGCTCTGGTTGATTGGATTCCAATCAGTAGCCGGATATGTGCGGTCCGCTTGGCTGGCTCGTTCAAAGCTTCGAAGTCGCGTGGGACTAACAGGTGTCTATTCGTTATCGCTGCCTATGCACCCACAAACTGTAGCGATGATTCGGTAAAGAACGACTTCTACCGCCAACTGACCCAGCTCCTTCGCCACAGAAGAAGCACGGACACTGTTCTGAATGCTTATCAAAATACGCTGGCATGCGAGTTGTGTAAACGCTCTTTGGAGACAATTAAAGGTCAGTGGTCCCATATTGACCAGACTTTAATAGCAGCAGACAAGTCCTCATGTGGTATGTCTAATAGGCAACATGGACATTGGGTCTCTTCGTGGTCTCTGGAACTTCTCGATGCTCGCCGGCATATTCCGGCTGGAAACGACCACAATGAAACTCGAAAGAGCTCCGGGCAAAACTTCGTGCTAGCCTGAAGAGAGACCGCGAATCCTGGTGGTTCTTATATTGCTTCAGATATGGAAGTGGCCGCTGCCCTCGGGAACCATCGTAAGTTATTCCGTCTGATACGGGAAACCGGCAGCAGGAGACATGGTGTTAGTGAAAATATACGTCACGAGAATGGACAGCCAATCCACAAGTTGTCAAAATGCTTGTAGCGTTGGGCTGAGCACTTTGAAAGGTAATTTAATCGGTCGAGATTGTTAGATTTCTTGCCGGCCACTGATCGCCCCGCTCCGTGGGCTGTCCCTTTGGATCCACCCTCTCGCTCAGAAGTCAAATGTGAGATCATTGTTGAAGTTGAACAAAGCCGCTGGACCAGAGGATCTTCCTCCAGCCCTCTTCAAATTCGGAGGCTCTGCTCTTGTTGATGCTTTACGTGAATAACTAATGAAACTGTGGGAGCAGTAGACTGTCCCAACCGACTGGAGCCGCTCCGTTATTGTTCCCATCTTCAAAAGAGGCCCGCGTTCGGAATGAGGCAACCACAGATGGATCAGTCTGATCTCAATCGCCTCCAAATTGCTTGTCGCTGTCACCGTTCACAGACTGATTGGCACTCGTGAAAGCTAGATTCGTGAGGAGCAAGCCGGGTCTCGTTGAGGTCATGGCTACATTGACCACATCTTTACTTTGCGTCAATTGTTGGAGCACCGTCACATATATTGGCGGCCCACTGTTGTCGTGTTTTTCGAAATCATAGGTTCATTCGATTCGGTGGACAGACGTGCACTTTGGGACTGTCTACTCAGGAAGGGTGTACCTGAGTACGCTGACGAAATTGCCCTAATCTGTGGCAGCTCACAAACATGCCAAGCGGCACTGGACAGATTAGCAATGACTATCCGTCCCTTCGGGCTTTGCTTCGCACCCTCGAAGTGCAAAGCGTTCCTCCAAGATGGGCCTGGACCGCCTCCTTCGCTGACCCTTTGTGAGGATCAGCTAGAAGTCGTTCACAAATTCAACTACCTAGGAAGTCGTATCAGCGTTTGTGGGATCGAAGACTAGATCACGAACCGTATAGCAAAAGCTCGAAGTGCTTTTGCTAACCTTCGCCACTTATGGCGCCGGCACGACACCACTATGGCCCTGAAGGGTAGAGTGTACAATGCGACGGTACCTTCGACCCTACTGTACGGTTGTGAAACATGGCCCCTTAGATCAACGGACATTAAAAGTCTAATTATGTTCGGCCACCGGTGTCTTCGCAATTTAGCACACATCTGGTGCGAACACCGCGGGAGCACCGACCGTATTCGACGCCTTGTTTACGGCACAGAGAAAGGATATGAAACGTTCAACACCGTTATTTCACGCACCAGGCTCCGATAGCTTGGCCACGTGTTACGCATGTCAGCCCACCGACTCCCGCGACGTGCGTTGTTTGTGCACGGGGAGTGCGGATGGCAGAAAAGGAGGGATGGCCAAGCGATGACTTAGTCGAGAGGAATGAAGGCCCTCACTTCGAAGCTCTCCTCGGTTGGAGCGTCACGGCTTCCTGGTCGGGGTCCGAAAGACGATGAACACGTTTGGCTGGATACACTTGGTGATATGCCTAGGAGCCTATCTAAGTGGCATTCATGCTGTTAGTTTCCTTGTCCCATTCCATCCTTCAGCCTCCCCTTCCAACCACGATCTCACTATTTAGTCTCATATAATTTTGCATAGCAATGTTTTTTGCTACTTAGTAGCTGGCTGGTAGCTTACCTAAACGATGCCCATCCGTTACCGGTAGCTCAGCTGGCATGCAACTGTTGCATTTTCCCTTATTTCTTTCATGTATTACGACACAGTAGCTGAACTCTTTTCCACCTCTAGCTAACGTGTATAATGATGATGATGAGTGCGCCTTGATCATACTATCACTGTTGTTGGGCGCTCGCATTGGTTCTGTTGACCATACTGATGCTAGCTTGGCGCCAGTGGGGAAAATGCTACCTATCGCTTCCTTATCCACCGTTTAACTACAAAACATTTTTCGGCTTTTGGTATAATTGACGTGTATACGTCTGCAGTGAGGCTGCGCGGATCTAATATTTACCCTGTATCAAGTGCTTAGATGTCGTCACCTAGTCACTTTGAATGTGTTCCGCGATTTTGAGCAAGCATTAGGCTTCCTTAATCGAAAGTCTCGGTCCGATGTGTTTGTTTAATATATTGCTGCTGAGAACTACACGAGCGACGCTCCGTCCCGTGGACTCATACACCTCTGGCGTCGGACTGTAGAATACGCTGCGAATGACAAATGGCATTCTCTCTGGTGTTGTTCCATTTTCCCACCTCAACTCCATTTTCTTCTATCATGCGTTACACGTCTCCACAGGAAAGTTGATGATACATCATGTATTTATATCCTACTAGATGACGTGCTCTTGCTGTTTCCCAATCTGCAATTTTCGGAATCAGCTCCCAGCGCATTCTGTGAACTAGTCCATGATTTGATGTGCGCTTTACAACCTCAAAATGCAAAGCATTTTTGTACAAATACAATCTACTTGCTAGCTCTTTGACTCGACGAGAAGACAGCTAGTGACACTTGGTTCGCCAATTTTTTCAGCTGTATCAGCAGCAGTGATGTGACTTATTTGGTAGTTGTATTACAGGTCAGCAACTATATTATTCTGCGAGAACTTTGATGCCCGATTGAGATTTCCCTCTGTTCGATTGACCATGTATGCAGAATCACAATGAGGCCCGCTGTTTTCTACAGTGGCGCGGTCTGACCCCTCCAGTCTGGCTTTATGGCGTACGTTTGATCATCGCTGTTTCTGGAAGCATTTCTTGCCCCCGAGTGGCACCATTGGTTCCACAACGACATGCTACGCAGTCGGGCCCTGGACGACGACGACCAGGTTACTTCATTGGAACAGCAAATGGCATTGAAGGTGTTGCGCTGTTTCTGACAGATACTGTGTTTCATTTACATGTTGTTGTGAGTTGTTGACGCAATGTAGACACATTGACCAGTAATTTTCGCGTCGTACTTTCACATGTTTCATAAGATTTTTCTATTTTTTGTCTTCCCTCATGATTATGAATCTTCTATCTGTCCACGATGCTTTGTTTGCTGTTTTCGCTATCCTGCCGTTGGTGTTGCTTCTCGTCTACGTTGAACATCGCCGTATCAGCCTTCTTGGTTGACTCAGGTCGCCTACCAGATGATGGCGATCAGGATGTTGCTTGATAAAATTAGCGCTTTCTGTTACCCCTGCTATTTTCTTACCGGTGCTTCCTGTGCTTTTGCACATTGTTACCCGTCACTAATACGTTCCATTGTTTTTTAGCTAGTATGCTTTTTCTGTCTTATATTCTTCTTTCACATGTTTTTCTTTCCATGCCCGCTTATATAACCTTTTCTCTTTCTCCTACCGTAGGATATGATTTGTCCTTGCGGATATAGACCTCGCATTTATACGAGGCTAACATGCCTCTTTATGTGCATAATTTTTCTGGGCACTAAGTTCCTTTTTCACGGCTTTCGGCATTCTGGCGATGCCATCGATTTTCGCTCACAAAACATCCTTTTATCTGACGACATTGAGTACGATTTCCGCCGTCATCTTCTTGCAATGAAGGTCCATCGTCCGCATCCTACTTCGAATTGTACTCCTTTGGCAGTGGAAAATTTTCCTCGTGACCTGTTCAAACAAAGTCAGCGCCAAAAGGGGGCCGTTATTCTACACATTATTGGAGCAGTTTACATGTTCATTGGTCTTGCACTTCTGTGCGACGATTATTTCATACCCTGTTTGGAGAGAATTTCCGAAGGTTCGTGTATCACACGCATTGTATACTAATTGCAGTGCTTAATCTACAACCGGATGTTGCGGGTGCCACCTTTATGGCTGCTGGGAGCTCTGCACCCGAACTAGCCACCACCCTTGTCGGGGTCTTCATTGCCAAGGTGAGTTTGGCTCGTTTTTATAAAACCTTCAGCTTTTATGCATCTCAACGGACGTCCCTTCTTTCGATTAATCAACTCAAAAGCTCAATCAATATCACTGCTAACAATTGCTTGTGCGAGCTGGGACGTCCCTATAGTTGTTTTTGCTCTTTAAACAGCCACTGTTTACACTTGCGCGTTATCTATCAATTATCATGTACAAAGCATGAAATTTTCTTCATAATTTCAAACAAGAAAATGGGAAAACGCGTAACTTCTGATGAGTCAATCATTTCGCGCATGCTTATTAATCACAACCACGCACTTAACGATAGAGAGCAAAGTAAGTAATATGAAAGCCATCAGCAGTACGCCGGTACGCTGTGCTGACACTTCGCTGCCACGCGTCGACCACCAGTCACGCGTGCGCTAAGGATACTGCGAGGATCGCCCAGTTTCCTACGCAGGCTCGAACCCGCGACTTCAGATTGCAGGGCAGAGTTATAACCTAAGGCCGCGAGCCGGGCTACATAGTAATTAGTGATCGACTGGTGACCATTCAGTGGGCCTCGCGCCACCGCGATAGATTGAGATTGACACGTACGACGAAGCGACCCATGTCACACTGTTTATACAAATTCACCTATGTTGCATACGCTGACCGAATTTTAGGTGTCAGAATCGATGACTATAATCCTAGGTGGTTGCGCAGCCAAATGGGGTCTGTGACAATTGAATCGAGTGAATCGAGGAGCCGAGCTGCATCGGCAGTTCTAAGGTATTTACTTAGCCCTGGCTACCAAGTCAACCCCGATAAGTCATTTACCATCCGGATGCCTAATCAGAAGCCACATTTCTTCAGGCTACTGGAAACCATCGTTATGGATAAAAAACGATCGGAGCTTTGCATACAGAAACAGCGGACTGAACTTCTCAGTCTATCGTGACAGCGCGAACCTCACTGAATGGAAACCAGTCGACCCCCTGTCCGTTTCCATACTCTTTATCATGAGTTGCATGGTTGTGATTGATAAACATACACAAAGCGATTGAGTAATCTCACAATTCGCGTCTGCCGGTTTGGAACCGTGGGATTCCTCGATTCATCATATTTGGCTGACGCTCTTGATGGAATTGAAATGCTGCCTTCTTTAGGAGCACTTTACAGTGTTAATAGCCAAACCGTACCAGTACCTAATGACCGATTATTGTCTCTTTCACTGGATCCTTTTCTAGGCAAAAGTTATTCCAGTGATCAACCTGCTCTTAGATCTCCACGAAACTGTTGGCTTTAATTCTTGATTCAGTCTTAAGGCTGAGTTTCTTGATTGTTCATACTTAACCATCACCGACCAATTCTCGTAAATATAGTACCATTTGTATTTTGTTAGGCAAGGGATACTTTCGACTGCTTATACTTTCTTCTAGGTGTACCATCTTCTCATCACGTTTGTCTTGGTGATCTTAGCAATGTACATGATTGTGCTTTATGACCCCCAAGAACAACATTTTTAGACAGTTAATTAGTCGACCAGTCTATAAAATGTCTTGTTTCACCAATCGTTTATTGCTGTTTCCTGGTGCACATTGCCCCCTTCCTTAGGACGACATCGGTTTGGGCGCAGTCGTTGGATCGGCTGACTTCAACGTTATGCTAGTCGTCAGCGTCACGGCCCTTTTTGCGAAACACGTAAGTTTCACCGCTTTCTCGATCTCTTCGGTCTATCCTAGACAGTCGGGCCTTTCTGCTAGTATAAGCTAACGAACGGGGATAGGTCAATGCTTATATTTCAGATGATGTGAATACCTTGTTACTGGTTGTTACATCTAAGGTCCCAGCACCTTTTCGCTTTCATCTGATCATATAGGAACTCATAAAAAGCGGTGTGGAACTACTTGTTTACTGCCATTAGTGTTCACGATCAGAATACTGGAACTCAGTTTGACGCCAGGGTTTTCACATATTTCTGTCAATAATAGAACTCGACGGACTGTTGTTATCCCTACGACCGGCTCGCGCCGAATCAGTTGTTGCCTAGTTTTGATCTTTGAGTTTGAGGATTATTATTCCTGAGTATTTGAAACAAGGCTCTCTTTATATTTCTAAGTTAGAAAATCCGGAGAACTACGTTGGGAGATGACTCGGTCATTTGGTGCATTCTCATCAATCACAGATAGGCGGTCAATCATAATACCAAAAACAAGATCCTATGAGATCGATAGGTAGCCAGACAGTGTTCGATCGGTCGGTGCGCTTCGCTTTACCACGGTAGATTTAGGACTGCGGTTAACTGTTGTTGTGTACACAACGGCGCTGCTCTTGATCGACTATTATGCTTTCCCATAGCCGGAGAATGTGGGGTCACTGATTACGCTTTTGGGCAGGGGAAGAACTCGTCGTTTGACTTGATGGTCAGTGCTCAGCAGCTGCTTTGTGATTGCTCGGAAAGTTCGGTTCTTTGACTCGCCCGATTCGGTCGTTGCAAATAACATCTGGTTGCGCGCAGTCAATTGAATCTAACACCTACACAAACGTCACTGCGACCTTTTTCGCGTATTAAATGCCAAGGATACGGTGACACCACATTACGCCTGAGCCGGGCGCCCACCTGCGCTTTCGAGAGCACATTGTTTTCAATTTGTTGCGTCGACCATGGGCTGTGACTGACCTACAAATGTAGTCGCAGCGTCTACACATTTACAGTGATACATAAACATGCGGGTGGACTGCGCACACATTGACTTGGCGAATCTCCTTACTGGCCATGTAAATACGGTGCTGCGTCAGCTAGTAGTTGCGTATGTCCAGAACTACATCGCGCAGCGCTGCATTATGGCTATGGTCCCGTACTTACTTGTGCTATGCGCAACCTGCAATCGAATGAAAAGTAAGCGATGTGTTGATAAAGGAATGGCGGAATTCGCTTCCCCCACACATGAACGGCTAAGAGATGTGATAATACTTTGAATATTACGTGGTGCTGGACTCACTAAAACACTCAGTGATGTTTCGACTTGAACACTCTGAGGACGAAGGGAAACAAAATTATAAAGCCATTTGAACCGGTTCTCAAAGTGCTCTGTCAAACGAACCGAACTCCGTTACTTTTTGAGAATCGGAGTACCGGTGTTATCACTGATTTCAACACCGACGCATTAACAACAGGAACCGCCGAAACGGATTAGCTTGCTGAGTTCGCAGAGTCGACCCACCATTCTTGTTGCTGTTATCGTTTTTTTGTTGCTTTTGTTGGTCAGGAGTATCAAGTGTTCTCCCTATGATATGGTATCCGCCACCCTTTGTTGTTAGGCCTGGAGATCCGGTGCCTAATCGTCATCATTATACACGTCAGCTAGAGGTGGGAAACACCTCAGCTACTGTGTCGCAATACATAAAAGAAAAGGAAAATAAATACAACAGTTGCATGCCAGCTGAGCTACCAGCAACGGATAGACATTGTTCCGGTAAGTTACCAGCCGGCTACTAGGCAAAAAGCAAAATTATTATGTTTTACGCTACGAAATGAGATCGTAGGTGGAGGGGGAGGCTAAAAGGGATGGGGAGCGATAACGAAACTCACAGCAGGAATGCCACTTAGATAGGCTCCTAGGCATGTCACCAAGTGTATCCAGCCAAACGTGTTCACCTTCTTTTGACTCCCAACCAGGTAGCCGTGACGCTCCAAACGAGGCCAGCTTCGAAGTGAGCACCTTCATTCCTCTCGACTAAGTCATCGCTTGGCCACCCCTCCTCTTCTTCCATCCACATCCCCGGTGAGCAAACAACGCACGTCGTGGAAGTCGGTGGGCTGGCATGCGCAACACGTGGCCCAGCCATCGCAGCCGGGTGTGTGAAATGACGGTGCTGAGCGGTTCAGTTCCATTTCCTGTGCCGTAAACAATGCATCGAAGACGCTCGTTACTCACGCGGTGTTCCCACCAAATGTGGGCCAAACTGCGAAGGCACCGATGGTCGAACGTAACTGTCCTCTTCATGTCCGCCGCTCTTAGCGGTCAGATTTCGCAACCGTACAGTAGGGTCGAACGTACCGCTGCATTGTACACTCTATCCTTCAGGGCGAGAGTAATGTCGCGCCGCCGCCATAGGTGGCGAAGGTTAGCAAAGCACTTCGAGCTTTTGTTATACGGTTCGTGATCTAGTCTTCGATCCCACAAACGCTGATACGACTTCCCAGGTAATTGAATTTTTGAACGACTTCTAGCTGATCCCCTCCAAGGGTCAGTGTAGGAGGCGATCCCTGCCAATCTTGGAGGAACGCTTTGCATTTCGATGGTGCATAGGAAAGCCCGAAGCGGCTGACAGCCAGTGCTAATCTGTCCAGTGCGGTTTGGCACGTCTGGGAGCTGTCATAGATGAGGGCAATGTCGTGTGCATATTCTAAGTCAAGAAGTTGTTCCCTGGGATTACCCCCACACCTTCCAAGTCATGTCCTGTAAATGCCATATCCATGACTTCGTCAATAGCGAAGTTGAAAAGGAAAGGTGACAGCGGGCATCCTTGTCTCACACCGCTGGAGATAATGAAGGGTGGCGACAGTTTGTCGTAAGCCCTCACTCTACCCGTGCTACGCACGTATAATGCACGGATAATATTTACATATTTCTCGGGCACACCTTTCCTGAGTAGACAATTCCAAAGGGTTCATCGATCAACCGAATCGAAGGCACCTTTGATGTCGAGGAACACGACAACGGTGAGCCGCCAATATGTGTGACGGTGCTCCAACAACTGACGCAAAGTGAAGATGTGGTCGATGCAGCCACGACCCCGACGAAACCCGGCTTGCTCCTCACGAATCTGGCTTTCACGAGTGCCAGTCAGTCTGTGAAGAATTATGGAGGCGAGTAACTTGGAAGCGATGGAGATCAGACTGATTCCTCTATGGTTGCCGCATTCCGAACGCGAGCCTCATTTGAAAATGTGAACAATAACGGAGCGGCTGCAGTCGGTTGGGACAGTCTGCTGCTCCCACAGTTTCACTAGTAACTCGTATAAATCATCCACAAGTGCAGGTTCCCTGAATTTGAAGAGAGCTGGAGGAAGATCATCTGGTCCTGCGGCTTTATTTAACTTCAACAGTCCGATCACATGTTCGACTTCTGAGCGAGAGGGTGGATCTAAAGGGACAGCCCACGGAGCGGGGCGATCACTGGCCGGCAAGAAATCTAACAATCTCGACCGATTAAATTACCTTTCAAGATGCTCAGCCCAACGCTACAAGCATTTTGACAACTTGTGGATTGGCTGTCCATTCTCGTGACGTATATTTTCACTAACACCATGTCTCCTGCTGCCGGTTTCCCGTATCAGACGGAATAACTTACGATGGTTCCCGAGGGCAGCGGCCACTTCCATCTCTGACGCACGATGCGACCACCAGGATTCGCGGTCTCTCTTCTGGTTAGCACGGAGTCTTGCCCGGAGCTGTTTGCGAGTTTCATTATTTTCGCTTCCAGCCGGAATATGCCGGTGGTCATCGAGAAGTTCCAGAGACCACGAAGAGACATAATATCCATATTGGCTATTAGACATACCACGTGAGGATTTGGCTGCTGCTAGTATGCTCTGGCGAACATGTGACCAGTAACCATCAATTGTCTCCAGTGAGCGGTTACTCAACTCACAAATCAGCGTACTTCGGTACGCTTTCAGGACAGCTGGTTTTGTCAGTTGGCTTTTGTCAATGCGCTCACAGCGTCGTCGTGGGCGTCTGCCAAAACGCATCCGTATGTCACCACATACAAATGCATGATCGGTGTCCACACATGTGCTCCAAATCGAGCGACAGTTCTGGATGCAGCCTCTCCAGCGGTAACTTATCGCAATGTGATCGATCTGCGTCCAAGGCTGGTTCGAGGCTGGTGGTCGCTAAGTCACCCTCCGGCAGATGCTGTGCCGGAAGTTAGTACTCGCAAGAAATAAGCGAGCATTCTTACACAA
Source organism: Dicrocoelium dendriticum (assembly GCA_944474145.2). Classification (NCBI taxonomy): domain Eukaryota; kingdom Metazoa; phylum Platyhelminthes; class Trematoda; order Plagiorchiida; family Dicrocoeliidae; genus Dicrocoelium; species Dicrocoelium dendriticum. The sequence goes on along the minus strand of OX104064.1, from coordinate 91,113,944 downwards.
ATGAAGTAAACGCGCACCGTTATCATTACTTGTGGGTACACTGTGCTGACCGCCCGGATGAATTTCATCAGTGGACAACTTTTCAACTTGTGCGTTCAGATCCCCAGCCAGCAATATACTGTCCGTGCTTCTTCTGTGGCGAAGGAGCTGGGTCAGTTGGCGGTAGAAGTCGTTCTTTACCGAATCATCGCTACAGTTTGTGGGCGCTTAGGCAGCGATAACGAATAGACACCTGTTAGTCCCACGCGACTTCGAAGCTTTGAACGAGCCAGCCAATCGGACCGCCCACATCCGACTGCTGATTGGAATCCAATCAACCAGAGCAGCCTCAGCCTGGGGACTCAGTGCAATACTAAATCCAGCTTGGCCGGTGCTCGAAGCTGCATCGTCACCGGATAGGCGCAGTGAGAAAATACTGCTAGCGTCACCTGAAGGGGATCGCAGAGTGAGCACAGAGCTCGTGTCTTGCAGGCGGGTCTCTGATAAGCAGCAGATATCGATCGAGAGGGGTCTCCAATGTTCGGGAAAGTGCTGCCTGTTGAGCGATCTATAGTAGAGTTCGTACATTGAGGCATGCCAATCTGAAGGAGGATCGAGGGCTCCAAATAGAAGCCGCTGAACTGGAATGGACCGCTTCCGTGCCTAATAGTGCAACGCCGCTCTACTCTGCTCCGTGTGTCGGATCGCCGATCATGTGCTTCGAACTGCCTGACACTCTCCTACCTTGTATTGTTGTGTGACTTGACATTTGGTCAACGCGCTGTTCGATGCTGTAAAGCCTTTTTTGGCAGCTTTACGCCCCATCAGCCGTAAGTACAACACTGGCGGCGGCAATGGTTGATCATTCGCAGCTGACCCAATTATGACAACAAGATTGTGTATCCAACAGCAACAGCGGGCTATGCCTCGACAAAAACAAAGGCAGACATTGTTGTTCTTAGATTCGGCACGCACCTCAGTGAAAACCGAATCCATTTCAGCTAGAGAGTTAGCAAATGGAATGCAAGACTTGTGTTATGATGTAGAAGAACGACATCGCTATCGCAACCAGGTACAGACGGTATGAAGACATACTTCTTGTTGATCCATCGCAGCGACACGATGGTTTGTATGCGTCCGTGACCCAGTGATCTAGGCTGGGTGAAACATTCCACGTGCATTCAGAGCCACTCTTGGTGAAGACGGCTAGTTTGACGTCGGACTAACTCAGTCTCACAATCTTCTCTTACGTGTTATAAACTCACAGCTCCATTGGTATCGAGCACAAGTGTCACGCATTGTCTCTGACGATGGGAGGACATCGCCCAGCGTCTAATGGTTTGCTGTGGTCCACCTCAAGCCAGGCAGCCCCCGGTCAAATTAGTGCGAACCTACTAATTCCCTCTTGCGACCGGCCTTAATCACAACTGCGTAACATGGGTAACGGCTTCCGGTTCCGGACTTGTCTGTCACTGCGGCCTCCAGAGGACAGACACAGGACGCCTGCAGAAGAACCATGAGTGGTTTGCACTGCATCACCCAAAGCTCCATTCACGTACCCCATATCAAGTGTAGGCCCGAGAAATAAGACCGGGGGACAAGTGGATGGGAGCCACGCTTTATCAACTGAGCCGGCCTACACAGCAGCAGCATTCCTGTCTATCTACTTTGGATTGTGCGTACTAGACTTATTCGAGGTGATGGCTGGGCCGCAGCCTTTGAGCCTATCAAGGTGACTAAGACCACGCACCCCGTCTTCTCCACCAACGACTAACTGTCTCATTGGAGCTAGTAATCCAGGTGGAGGGTGTTAGACAAATAGGCACCTTGTTTACAGTCACATCAAACTCAACCACACCGGGATATCAAACTACTAACAAATAATTATGCGGAATGTAAACACGCAATATTGACATGGAATATGCGCAGAATAATAAAACTGAACGAATCATATACAGTAGAATACTTTTATCCGCGCTATAGATCTAGTTTGATTGTACGCGTAAGTCGGTGTAGCCCAACTGCGTCGCATATACATGATCTATGCACCAACCTTAGCATGATGTATGAAGAGTGATATTCTACGATCGTAAACACGTGAATATTTTCCAAACTTCAAACGCTCTGTGTGTCAGGCCTCAACCAAATTCCATTGGGTCTCTGCAATCACGCCCCCGAACAGGACTTGCTCCCCATTGCCATATGAGTCAGGCTAGTGAACCAAAGGCTTCAGGTGGAGTCCTTTAATCAAACCTCCATTTCCCTACTGCATTGTGGGTCAGGCCATTCAGCCAAAGGCTTCAATCGAACCTCCATTCCTCCAATGCTTTGTGCGTCAAACTGATGAGTCAAAGGCTAGAGTGGGACACCTCGAACAAAACCCCTCTCTGGGAATGGACAGTATGGGAAAGTATCTTTTGCTCTCTACATCCCTATCGACGTACTCCTTATTATTCTCGTTTCTCCATCCCCTCTCAACCATCCTTTCTTCTATATTGAGCAAGTGAATGCCACTGACGTCGCAGCTGATGCCATCGATACATGTGGCGTGCCCATCAAACCAAGTCTCATTTCGCATTGGTTCGTTTAACGTTCGCACTCTGGGTCAGATCGGCCAACAGGCAGCACTTACTCTCACCTCACTTTATTGGTATTGATGTGTGCTGTGTCTCCGAAGCACACATACAAGATAACATCGTTATGTCGAATCTGCTGATGATGACTACAATCCGCGTCTTCGGTGACAGAGTCAACGGCTCAAGGTGTTTACGGTGTTGCTATAGCTCTCAGTGGATGTGCTGAAGGCAATATACTCGACTGGATGTCGGTACCTTGCCGCATCTTTGCAGTTCGACTTCCAACGTCCATTTGCAGTTAACAAACACCGTCTGATGACAAACTACCTTTTTATCACCTCCGTTTATACCCCCAGGGACTGCAGTTGTGAGGGCGTCCAAGACGGTCGTTCTTGTTCCTGGTTCCTACAGTTCCCAACTGGGTGGCCCAACTGGCTGCCACACCTCGGCTTCCTATCTTCTAGTTGTAGTTGATGATGACGTACGGCACCTTCTTCCAATTAACACTTACTGTGATCTGTATCAATACGATTAGCTACCGTTCCGAGTGACCCTGCTCCGAGTCTTTCAGAAACCCATGAATACGTTCCTGTCGGACATACCATCGACTTGTGCGTACTTGGATGATATTATCGTCGCATCAACAGACAGAACCCAGCATAACTGCCTCCCTTCAGTGTATTCGGAAGCCTACGGGAATATAGTTTGACTCTAAGAGCAGATAAATGTCACTTGTTTATGTTCCAGTTGAAATAGGTTTGGTTTTATTATTCATCGTGACGGACGAAGACCAGATATTAAAAACTGTGCGTTATTGATGAAGTACGTGCACCACGCGATATACCTACGGTGTAATCGTTCCCGAACATGGTGAGTTATTAATGGGCATATATTCGTTACATGCATGGGCTTTGGGGGTTAATGGATGACCTGATATTTGATAACCTTCCATGATTTTGATCATCTTAAGGTGATAATGCGTTTAGGCTTGTTAAAATAAGCTCTTGTATCTTATTTACTTCCGGCATATTATGACCCAAAATCGGGTGTGATTGTCTTCGCAGGTGCCTCTAGCTGTGGCGTTGGAACGGTTCTGCCTCATGGGTTCGATTCCAGCACCATGATACTGGTTGCTTATGCATCACGGGCTTTAACGAAGTCTGAAAGAAGCTATACACAGCTCGAGAATGAGGTACTAGCCTTAAATTTTGTCGTCGTACTGTTTCATGACAGGGTAGAGAATTCGTACAGGAGAATGATCATGAACCATTACTAGCTATTTTCGGTTAAAAGACAGGCAAAAGTGTATACACGGCGAATCATCTCCAGCGTTGAGCGACACTGTCGTTCGGATGTTATTTTACCACAACTCGTGCTTACGGCATTGTTCATGTACGCTGATGCGCTCTCGTGACTTATCGGAAAACAGCCAAGCATTGAGGATTACCACTTGAGCATTTCAGCTGCGTTTGAATCTACGTGAAACAGCTACTTTGTAATTCAATCAGAGTTCTTCCGATTACTTCTATTGATATCCAAGAGCACATCAAACTCGAACCTCTTTTCTAAGGTGTTATTCGTTTTTTGAACACAAAGTAGCCACACCAGGTTATCGACGCACACCATCACTAATTTTACCGTCTATGTGACTCGTTGACGCTTGTCGTAGACCGTGTCGTTGTTCCAAAGTCGGTGTGGACGAAAGCCTTTCATGGACAATGCCACCAGAGAGTGTGACATCACGAGGATCAATAACGCTTCAGCAGTAAAACCTCTAAGCACAATCATTCAGCCTAGAATGTCAGCTCCCAAGCCTTGGGATAGTGTTCAGGTTGATTCCACTGAGCCAGTGCTAGGCCAGTGTTACTTACTTGTGGTTGATGCGTATACCAATTGACCAGATATGTACCTGATGTATATGAGCATGACAGCGGCCTCACTACGAAAGGTACAACAGTTACGTGTATATTTCGATTCAGCAAACACTGGTTTCGGATAACGGCACACAACTTCTGTCCGATTAATGTACCTTCTTTTGCCAGCGTAACAGCATCAACCTATGGGAGAAGGAGCTACAACTGTTCCTGTTAATTATCGAGCTACGCTTAACACCCCGCTGCAACAGGTCACTGATCCAAACGGAATCTATGTTCGGACATGAAATGCGCCTACAATTGGTGCAGTACGCTAGAATATTCCGCAACAGTTACTCGCATCAGGCGTGTGTATGAATTCTCTATCAGGGGAACCAGTGTATGTGCTCTAGACAAGATCGAACCACCAAATCTTAGCAATCTACAGTGGTATGAAAAGGGAAGACGTTATACTGTGCGACATGTCCATCAAACCCTTGTCTTTCATTCGTCACATTAATCAGCTGCGCAAACAACCGATCAAATAGACAATCTCCGTCACTTCAGAGTTACCATTTGAACTACCGAAAGCGTGGTGCTCATTGAGCCGAAGGAAGCGAATACAGAGTCATGCCATTGACTCGTTCGTATAGCCATCGGACGGCTCATCTGAGCCGATGTCTACAGGTAAACCATACACTTCATTCCTACGAACCAGGGGTACATCGTGTATCCGAAGAAGTGAGAGGTGTTAGGCCCGGCGATCTGGTGCTCCTGAAATACAACGTCGTCTCACACCTCTGACCATGAACTTCATTCTCACCCGCTGCTCTACTGTGGTTCGGGTGTATGAGATCGTCGGTCATATGGCACGCTTTCCTATCTTATCTTGTCGGTAGTCTTGTCAGTTTCTTCTGACTTGATCAATATACTGTCCTCTGCGGTGAATTCTTTGTTCTAATGTCTCTACACTCCATTAACTGTGTGGTGTCAGATGGGATAGCCAAAGCATTGGTGCTGATAGCTAGTGTCGGGTTTCATACAAAATCGCATCTCACATCTGAACGGAGTTTGAGAAGCTGTCTTACGCTTACTGTTCTAAACTAAGCAAAACGAGCAGAAAGCGTTGAAGATGATTGATGGTGCTCATGCAGCGGTCTGAGACATCGCAGGTTATATTTTTTCCTGTTCAGTTACTGTTTGTTGTAGTTCTCCAACGGTAAAAGGCTGCGGGTGTATGTAACCGAAATACCTCTCATATTAATATCCCCATGAAGATTTGTCGCTTTACCTCAAGTAGCTCGACCAACCAAGTCATCAGCCTTATGGCGAAGTTCTATAGCAAATTACGGCAATCATCGTCCGTTTCAATTTCGCCAAATGGCACCTCTTCAAAACCTACTACTAAGTCGACAGATGGGAGCGTTGCGCTAAGTCCTCTCACCCTAAGACTCAGTGACATTGTTGTTCGATCAGTGTACGCCTACCCATCGATCTTTTCATGCCACCTGGTTAAGCTCAATTGAAGGTAGGCGAACTACCGTAAGCGCATTGTTACCGTTGATCGGACTGCTACGCTTTATGCTTATTAGCAGTCCGTGTCCTGTGAATGTCTATCTGTCGCACAGTAGCCCACTGCTGAAACGTTTCAGAGTCCAGCGGTCGATACATCCTAAGGGTAAACTGACAGGCGACCCCTCAGCTCTGGTCTGTCCCAGGAGTATACGGTTACAACGTGTCACTCCCGCGATTGCGCACCATAACAAAGCTCCAGTATTATTCTCGTGAATACTTTGAAGGCAATTATAGTGATTCCAATAATCAGACAATTTTTTCATGCCTTCATGTGGCCACCTTGAAGTATGCGAATGATGTTTGACAAACCCAAGCCCGATGGCACTTTGTAGTACATGAGCTGCTGTTGAGCACAGGAGTACCACCGTTTTTCAGCAGCGATGTGGGAAACTGACTTGTTTTTTCCTCTGGGGTGCAATACAAGTCCGATCTCTCTGAAATCGGCAAATTTTGTGCCAGCATCATATGCTGATGGAAATTAAGTAACACAGTTTTTTTAATTATCCCGCGAAATGATGCACCCAACTTTCATGTCAGTCGTCTTAAAAATGTCCGTTTAACTTAGTCACTGCCTCACTAAATGAGCCCCAGCTACACGTGGGTTGGAATGAGGCTTAGCTACTGCCACTCATCTCAAAAAGCTTTCCATCCGCTAGCATATTCCGTCGCTCCCGGTCTCATGTCACTGAACTGTGTTACGGATAACCGGAAACAGAAACACAAATGGGACCACTTGTTGCATTTCATTCGGTCCAACGGACTACTCGAAACATTCGTTAGAACATTGCAAGTAAGGCGTACAAAACTCTTATCGGATACCTTCTTTGTTGAGCATTGGAGACGATTCCAGTCGATGCTCGGCTCACCCAACTTGTTCGGCTTCAACAATGAAGGTTCCGGTGTGGAATTCAATTTACACTCACACTTGGGAGTTGAGTGCTTCGACTAGCCGAGAGAGTGGAAAGCACTTAAACATAGAGTAATGGTGCCAGCTTTCAATGTAAGTGTTTGGGGTGGACCTGCAATCTCATACTGAGGTGTACTTCCTGTGACTGACAGCAACATCGTCAACTTGCGTTTATGTTGCAGCATTATTTAGTGGATGCCATCAGATGAGCAAATCAATCGTCATCACCTACGCTCTGAGCGTAAACAGTGAAATATTCACCCAATTGTCTTCTAACCGGCCAGCCATATCTCAGCGAATATTCTCATGAACAAAATCTACACGTCCGTATTCGCCATGCAGGTGATGAATGGTATTTATCAACATTGGGCCCTAGCTGCTGACAATGGGAGTATGTGCCTTTCACATCCAGAGACCCGGTGCCTACACGCACTACCGCACTGCACGACACTAGCCATGAACTGCAGTTAGTCCCACGGCTCAGTGACTTTATCCGCTGTTGTTGGGGCAGTGCAGATTATTTAACAGGCAAGAGAGCCGACAATGGGAGTGAGAGAATGTTAAAGATGTCGGATCGCTTGACAAGCGTCCACAGCCACATGGATCACAATTGAGTCGTAGGACGACTGCACTTCATGATCAGCGCCAATGGGTTGGCGTTACACATGTAGTCATCGGATCACTGGATGTGGAGGTACCGAAATGTTAAAAAGGCGATCCGTCTTCACAAGTTTCCTGTTAACTGTTTGAGCTGAGCATTCGAGGCACACCCGCAAGTGCTCGCTACTGTGCGATCAATTAGACCGCCTTCAGCATTCCTACTGGGTGCGGCTCAAACATCTCGGTGCCATCGGAGATGCGGATACAGTTATCCACATTCAAATCTGAATACTCTATTATAGAGCAAGTAGAAGTGAATTCTGTACAACTGTCGAAATATGGTGAAAAACTTTACAAAAGTTGTCAACCGTGAATATCGTAGTCGTTCTCACGTAACGTTTAAAATATCTGACTTATGATATTTCAGGACTCGCGAATGTGATATGTCATCGTAAGTGTGCAATCGTTCTCTGAATCGAATAGTGGTAAAATATAAATCTAACAAAGTTTTGAACTGCTGCACAGATGTTGCTTCAATCACATGTTCAGGTAAACTGTTCCAAATGTTTACCACTCTCCGTTCGAAGCACAGTGGGTGGGGAACACATTTCACATCCGGCACGACAAGTTCGTATCTGTGTCCGCGTGTGCTGCGTGGCCCTCACAAGTACAGCATTGGCCTTAGCATGGGGAAGTCACCGAGATGTAGAATACAGTAGGTCATAATGAGGTCGACTCGCATCCGACTGTAGGACAAGGTGTAGAGTCCTAGTTTCTCGCACCGGTCTTCATACCCCAAGCCACGTAAGCTCGGGATGAGCCTGGTAGCAACGTGTTGGACCCGTTCGATCTTTTGTGCCTCGCCTCGGGTAATCGGAAAGTAGGCGGGCGAACCGTACTCTAGCATTGGTCTAATGATGAAAGAGAAGAGGCGAGTGGCAACCTCTTCAGACCATGTGCCGAAGCTACGTTTGAGCACCCAAAGCATGCGCAGTCCGTTACGATATAGCCTGTTCGTGTTGTCGACGGACTTCAAATCGTAGCGTGAGAGTACACCTAGGTCCTTCACGGAGGGTGTGGGATATAGCGGTTGGCCGTCAAGGGTGTAGGTTCGGCCGTCAGCACCCTTCTCCAGGCTCATAAATACAGACTTGGCTGGGTTGATCGGGAGAAGAACTTCTGCAGACCATGTGGATAGGCGGTTGAGGTCTTGCTGAAGTAGGCCACAGTCATCGAGAGCGTCAATTTCTCTCCAAATCTTCATGTCGTTCGCAAACAATGCACACGGCGACCGGAGAAGCTGTGGTAGATCGTTGATGTGGATCAGGAACAGAGTGGGCCCCAGCACAGTGCCTTGAGGCACGCCACTTGTAGAGGGTACCAGTCAGTTAGATGGTCGTCGACCTGTACCCTCCACTTTCGTCCAACAAGAAAGTCGCGGATCCACCGGTGCAGTGAGCCACCGACACCACACATCCTGAGTTTGTGAAGGAGAACCTCATGGCTGACCTTGTCGAACGCTTTACTGAAATCGATGAATATCACGTCGACGGACTTCCCCTTGCTTATTGCCTTCAACCACTCATGCCTCGTCACAAGCAGGTTCGTAATGCATGAGCGACCTTGCATAAAACCGTGCTGTGCGGGTGTCAGGACCTCGTTTGACTGTAGCAACTGCAGCAATCCTTTCTTCACGATTTTCTCAGCAACCTTTGCCAAAATAGGTGTCAGACAAATTGGCCTGTAGTTGTCTACTTTGCTAGGGTCGCCGCCTTTCGGAATAGGCTTCACCACTGAACATTTCCAGTCAACCGGCAACGAACCTTCGGACAGCGACCTGTTGAAAAGGTCAGTCACGACAGGAGAGAGGATGGTCGAAAGTGACTTGAGAACCAGTGGGTGAAGCCCATCAGGTCCGGCAGGTTTGGTGCCGTCAAGGTTGGCGAGTAGTTGACCTACCTCTTCAACGCCGCAATGCAGACTATCGAGTTCGGTAAAAGCGGTACACGTCGAACTCGGAACAGACACCTGGTTATTCGCAAATACAGAAGCGAAGTGCGCCGCCAACGCGGACGCACGCTCAGTGCTGGAGGTTAGGGGCTGTCCATCCGGGCCATCCAGCACTGGCACATCACCTGCCGGCTTCAGGCGTCGCTTCACGTATGCAAAGATTCTCTTTGGGGCGGTCTTCGCGGCTACTGCGAGCTGCTCTTCGAAATGTCGGCGTTTATTCTCTTTTGCACTGTTGCAGAGGTTCCGCTGACATTTATACCCTTAGTAATCATTGGCAGAGCCAGAGAGGAGGAATTTGTCCCACAGTCTGCGCCGCCTCCGAGCCAGCTTTCCATACTCCTTGTCAAACCAATGAGGCTTAATCGGTCCAACCTTCCGACATTTCAATGGCACAAATTGGGAACACAATGATGTCAATCTCTCTTTTATAAATATCCAACAATCTTCCACAGATGCAGCTTGTGACAGAGACCAATCCAGTTGGCTCGCGGCTCGAGCTAGACCATCGAAGTCCGTTTTCCAGTAGTTGGGAGCTGGTTCCAGCGGACGTGAATACGGCAAAGGTAATTCCATATCAGCTATGAGCACTGAATGGTCGCTTGTAGCCAGGGGCTCCAGGATCCTAACGTCACGCACTCGTTGTTCGTAGCTCGTTAACATCAGGTCGAGACAGGACGGGGTTGAACGTGTTGTTATGCGTGTTGGCTGGCATATGTGTTGCGATGCACCAGTTTCAAGTACCAAATCCACGAACTTTGCTTCAACCTCACTATGTCCAGGCATCAAATGCACATCAGGCCATCGTATTCGAGGACAGTTAAAATCGCCCATAAGTAGAAAGTGTGGACGACTCATGTGGGTCCGAAGAATGAGCAGCCAATCCAAACAACGACTCAGGGGACTGCGATAAACTGCGCCCACAAGCAGTTCTCCGCGCCTGAGGCGGATGGAGCACCACAGTAGCTCACACAAACCATCGTCACTTCGGTAGGTGCTCACAAGTCTCCCACGCAGGGAAGACCGGATGTAAAGTAAGACACCACCGTGGGCATTCTTTAGTCTATCGCATCGGAAGCACGAGTAACCGTTGAGTTCAAGTTCTTGGGTGTATAACTCTGCATGCAGCCATGTCTCTGCGAGTCCCACTACGTCTGGCCGCTCAGACGCAACGAAACAACAAAGCTCATCGCGCTTATTCATAACACTGCAAACGTTTGTGAAGGCTACTCGCAGGCCGCAGCAGGAGCCGCCGGGCGTGCTTGAAGTGTGAGCAGCCTGTTTATCCTGATTCGCAGATTGTTGGAAACCACCCGAAAATTTACGATACGAAGATTTGTTTCCCCCTCACCAGTGCGTCTTTTCAGCTCAATGATGGCAGACTTGAGCCGCTCCCTGTCTACTGGGTCCAGGTCTGGACGAACATGGATCTTCAAACCTTTCAGCCTACTTAGGCGGGACATGATCAGTCTTGGACTGGCTTCGTCCACAAAAGTGATTCTCATAGGCCGATTTCGTTGATCACCTTGCTTTCCAAGACGGGTAATTTGCCTCACTTTTACCGAGTCCTCACCAGCGTCAAGGAGTCTGTCAATTAGACCCTGTAAAAACTCGACATCGTGATCGTAGCGCACTTGGGATGATGGATCACTGGACTCCGGTGCGTGAATGATCACGAGATTATAACGCCTCTGGTCGGACGAGGTTGGCCTTGTAGGGCGAAGTATACTACCAGCCTCACGTGGTTTGGCTAACTATTGACTTACAGAACGCAAACGCCCAACGTTCCTTCGTAATTTCGTCCTCTGTTCTTTCCACTGGTCTTCAGCACTCAGACTTTCACCTGCTGGGACATCAGTGTCCGTTGGACACAACAAAGGCAAACAATTTAGGCCAGGTACAACTGGGCTTCTCACAACGTTTGGACTTCGTGTCGGGGAGTTTGCACGGGTAGAGGAGGACGACTGAGCTGAAACCTGAAGGCTCTTCGGGCTAGGTTGTTGGGCCAAACACACAGAGCTGTTCGCAACGAAACGCTGAGACCTACACGTCGGCTTTACTCTTTCTGGCTGTATCTTCGGCATTTTTCACACATGGTTTGGACGAAATCGTGTTGGATCTCGCGAAGACGATGAAAATGCTCAACTGATAAACCAACACATGAAATGTGGTATTTAACTTGGCACACACACACACACACACGTGAGGGCATTTGCACGGTATCCGACTAGCTTGGGGCAAGTACCACAGGATGACTGCTTCGGCATTGTGAATAATCCGAAATCAAGATGGCGGCCAATTGAGGGAGAAAATGGCGATGGCAAGATCGCTGAAACCAAGCGATGAAAACACAAGTATTTCTGGTCAGAAATTTCAGATTTGGAAATGAAACTGAATTGTATCTAAATTTCCACGAAAAATACTTCCAATGGACGCAGAGAGCCAACACAAAGTGATCGTGTCAACACAGCCAAAAATAACCGACCGGAGGCCGCTATCCGCAGTTAAGTCATTACGGTCATACCTAAGTACTTCATGAACATTTCACGCACCTGCTCCAGAGGAATGCATTGCTGCGTGTTGACTGTTCTGGAAGGGTATGAACGTCGAAACGAGTGACTTGAATTGAGCACCTCTGTTGGCTCAGCGATTCAGGACCGGTTACGGACTTAGACAGGGAGAAGTGACTTGCAACCTAGTAAAAGGCTATAAGGAAGAGAAAGCAAATTCACCAACTGATTTTCACTGATTAACCATACTCTCTGGCTACCTGTAAGAGAGGGATTTAGTTCAAGATTACCTCATTTAACGTTGGCCTTCCAACGCAAGTTTTTGTGGATATATGGGCATCACTTTCCAACACCAACTATGAACAAAGTAAACAAGTCGCTCTGCCCATGTACCTTAATCCACCCAAGCAGTTCTATACCGTACTGTATCACATCCGTGTTAGACATGATGTGGCTAACGTCGGTTTCAGTTAAATGACGACTGAACCGGGCGAGACGGATTGGATGAATTGCTCTAACTCTGATTTCAAATCAGTCGCGCGTTTTTTTTACCAGCTTCCACTCACCACACCTCCGTCTTGCAAATACTTGCCACTACAAATGCATGAGCTCGACCCTAAGAGTGCTTATGAAGCACCGTTTGGTGGTTTAATGAGCATCCTATATTTAGACATAAAATAAAACCTCCGTTAGTTGACCACCCAAAGGACTGGACTAAAGTGGCCAACAAAGGTAGGTGGTCAACATACGGAGGTTCTATGCCAAAACTTAGTGTAACCTATTTTACCGTTACGAGTAATATATTATAAACTTTATTTTCAAATAAACCCGTTTCGAACACATTAGACGTGGTCTCACATAAAGGCAAACTCAGTTCTACCATACAGTGTTATAATAAATCAAAACATAATGTGCATTTTGCGAGTTAAATAATTTTTTTAAGAAAATGTCTATCTTTGTCTGTTTCTCTCTTATCACACAGGTAACTGAAAAAGCGCTCTCAGCACAAGCCACACTATACAGCCTGCTTTAACATTTCTCCATAGCAAATGATTTCAGTCATATTAAGAGATGTCTGATTTCATCTTCTTTCGGAGCTGCTGTGATTTCCAAATCATCGTCATTCAATCCTTCGTCATCAGCATCATCAGGTGCTTGTTCTTTGTTTCGGCAGGGGAGTAGCGCAGTCAGTATCTCTTCGAAAATAGCCTCTGGGTCTGGTTCACTGCAAGTTACTAAGTCATCATCCATTTCAACAAACTCTTTAAAATCTATTTTGTCGAATTCTGCAATTGCAGATGGAATGTCTAGTAATGCGACGGCATCCCACTCGAATGGTTGAGCAGAGCCGACTATTCTGTAGCACTTTTGTATTACTTCTGGTTTAACTGAACCAAGCGGAACTTATCTACGATATTAACTGAAGCAGCAGATTTAACTCCTTCCGCATGAGAATGGTTAGTCTGCACTTTCGCCATCGCCCATCGCATAAACTGCGCTTGGTAGTGCATTTTGCATAGTTTGATGATCCCTTGGTCCGGAGATTGGATTAGTGATGACATGTTTGGAGGCAGAAACTTAACCACAATAATTATGAGATTTTTTACATGGGTATGATTAGGACAGTTATCTACTGCTAGAATAATGAAGCGTTTCTTCTTCATCATTTCTTTGTCGATAGTTCGGATTCACTCTTCAACTATAGCAGCAGTCATCCACGCAGATCGGTTTGATCTCCAGCTGACTGGAAGGTTTTCAGGCTTTAGGTTTTTGAGCGCACGTGGTCTAGCTGATTTACCAATGGCCAGAAGGTTTAGCTTCTCCCCGCTTGAGCTAGCGCACAACGGAACTGTGAAACGTTCTTTGGAATGTTTTTCACTCTTACATTTCTCACGCTTTACAACGGGGCTTCTGTTAGGCATCGCTTTGGAAAAAATGGCCGCACTAGTCAACGTTAAAAATGTTGTCATTGTTGAAGCCCTTGCTGAAATAGGAAACTTTTTGGATGAAGACTTGAACAAACTCTTCAGGCGCTTCATTAGATTCACCACTCTTTAGAAAAATTTCCTGTCGGAGTTTGCATTTATCTAGCCAACCATTGGATGCCTGGAAACGTGCAACCCCAAATTCTTGTAGGAGCCTTTCAAAATTTTCTAGCATAATCGGCCCAGAAATTCGAGTTTGTTGCACTCATTTGCTTAAACCAGTGCAGCGTGTGAAGTTTTCCGCCTCTTCCGCTGTAGATCTCCTCTTTCATTATCTTGTCTCTCCAAGTACTCATATTTATCTCTTTGTATGCTCATAACTGTTGTCTTGCTAACACCAAAATGCTCAGTCGTCTTCCATTAGCTACTGTTTTTCAGAAAACTTAGCAGACTAATCTGTTCCCTCAAAGTCAACTTTCTAAGGTCTTTTCTTTGGGTCATAATGTTGAATTACTCGTAATGACCAATCCTTAATTCTTCAAAGCACTTAGTGGATCTAAGTTCTACGGTTCTATATTCGCAACATTAATTACATACAATAGCTAACCGCAAGTTGTTTTACTCTCAGGCCTACACCAAATAGAGTCGGATAAACCCTGAACAACTAATGTGGGCGTGAACGTCAATCTTACCACAATCAAAAGAGCTTATGAACTGGTTCTTAGACCTGGTGGTTAATCAACGAGTAGACAAATGTTCTTAGGTTGCAAATCATGACGATCCGAAGCTGTCCCTCGTGGCCCAGTGACATAAGCTTCTGACTGATGGTGCAGGCCGCTAGTGGTCATGGGTTCGAATCCTGATGGATCCGATGGATGCGCACTATTGATGATGCCCAGCAGGCTGAAACTGCAGTCTAGTGCTTTTCCGGGCGTGTGGACGACTATCTGATTTGGAAGCTAGCTGTGATGAGTGATGGATGATGATGGACGTAGGCTTGCCTGTGCATGTGGACAGGTGAGGGTGGTTGTACACAAATCGTTGTAGGTAATTCCCTGGGCCCGTATCTCTGGGGGAACCGACATTGATCTAGTTAATACCCGTGCGCGTAAGCGCTGACGGCCGGGACAAACACGCACATACAAATACACATCAACAACTTCCACATTCTCAAACAAAGTTCACTGATTTGGGGGTCAGAAGTCCACACAAAGCAGTCACGCTGCACACGGTGTTATCAGAACAAACGAGCCATTCGGGAACCATTGGATGGTAAGCCTTCAAATGGTCAACTTATGGAGGTTGAATTGTTACTGACTGTCGTAGCCCAAGTGGTCAACATACAACTTACAGATGTGGTCAACAGACAGAGGCCTGGTTTCTTAGGGTTTATGTAGTGACCGTTCAAGCTATGAAAAAGTGGTCAACTGTGGAGGTTTTACTGTACAATGAAATCACATTACACACTGCGTTTGTGCTGGTGAGCACTTCAGACGTGTACACGCCACTCAGATGCGCTTAATATCCTTCGCCACACCTTGAGGTCCGTTACAGCTGGCATTTATTTGATTCATCTCATTTGTCGATGGTGACAAAACGTCCTGGTCGGTATCCTTTTACTCTACCGACCGCCAAGTTAGCTGGTTCTTAAGTACTTTGGGTGCTTCAGTGACGGAGTTCGGATGTGTACTGCAGTTCAAGTGACAGTCCTTTACCATTGTGTACCATCCGCAGCTAATGCTTGTGGTTAGGCCTGGTCTGGAATGGCTTTCTGATCATTAATTGCCATGATGTGAATACCTATGCGCGGAATTTATGCCTTTAACATTTTGCTTGGGATTTTAGATCACCTAACAGTTATATTTGCCAAGTTAGGGGAAATCATGAGCGCAATAGTTAGTATTCAATTTAAGACAATCTATTGACAAACTTGAACGGTATCTGTGTAAGTGTGTCCGAAACGCCAAGGCGTCTACCTTGCAACCCGGAGGTTGTGGGTTCGAGCCTACGTTGGAGATCGTGTGTTCCCACGATATCCTTATCCCATTGCGACTGATGGTGATTGCGTTGCAACGAAGTGTCGGTACGGCGTACTGCTGCCTAGCTCACCAACTGACGTTCCATGGCATTTTGTGACTTGCTCCGTCCGTCTGGACGTACACGTCACTGAATAGAGCCCTGTTAGATTGCTGCACCGTTAGAAGTCAGGGTAAGCGAACATGTTTTCGGTAATTCATCTTCAGGCTTATACAATTATATACAAATCAAAATGTGCAGACAGACATTACAAGTCGTTACTACTAGGGCGAGTTAATTGGATGCTGACAGCGCTGTCTGTTAAGCCACGACAACCGACCGCGTGTGACCTCGTGGGTCAGAGGTCACCGGCCGTTTGGGCCAGGGCAGTCCCAAGGCTTTAGTTAGCTTCTTCTGAACACATAGCTCCGGTTCATGCAGCCGGATCGCAATTGCTTCAGTGGATTCTAGTAGTCGCTTGCGGACGCAATTCGAGCGGTTCTGTGGGGTCTGATAGATAATTTTGAACGAATCAGTGAACTTTGTGGCGTGCCCTGTATCGGCTAGGTGCGCCGCTACGGAAGAGTTCGCTGTATTTCCGCTTCCAGTTCTAAGCCCGACTGGGTGGTGTTCCTTCATTCTCTCAGCTAGACGCCGTGTCGTACGACCAATGTATTCCGCTCCACAGAAGCATGAAAATGAGTAGATACACATTGACTTGGTGTGGACAGGCCTCTTATCCCTTGAGTTTAGTCTCACCATCGAAATGCTAGTGAACTGGATTTGAATCTGCGCTGCTGGGTAGGTGCGTCTGAGTGCAAACGAAAGAGGACGAGATAGAACTTCCATCGCAACTTCGCCCTTGTATGGCAGCTGTAGAAATATTGGCTTACCTTCTACTGTCAAAACTACAGGCTTTCTCCTCTTATGTTCCATGTTGACTCTGATGAAGCTTTCCGGATAGCCATTCTCCCTTAGCACTAAGCGAATGCACTCCAATTCTTCCGGAGGCGTGTCGTTCATGCTCACTAGGGTATTTATCAAGTTCAGTTTAAATCTAAGTGGCACAAAGCTGTAGGTTTGTGTACTGCCCATTCCACGTACTTTTCCTTTAGGCGCAGTGATGTAGCTCACCCCCATGCAGGCTTTTCCTAGCGACATCGAGAAAATGTAAGCGACTGTTTTACACAACTTCGCAGGTGAACTTTATTGTTGGATGGCCTTGGTTGAACGTGTTTGTTACTTCCTCGATACTTCGAGATGACTGAAATGACAAAAATGTCGTCTACGTAACGGCAATATAAACCGAGACTTGAGATCGTTGGATTTAGCTTTCCCTGTTCCAGCATGCCCATGAAGACGTCGGCGAGGAACGGACCCAGTGGGGAACCGATCGCTACCCCATCGCACTGCCGGTATAATTCACCATTGAATAGAAACAGAACATTGAACGTGCATCTGAGCAATAGTTCCTTTAGGATCACCGTGGGTATGTCAACATTAATGTGGTTCGCATCAACATACTCACAGATGTAGTTTATAGTCTCAACTAATGGTACGTTGGTGAAGAGTGAAGTCACATCGAGGGAGCACATGGTTAGATTGGAAACATTTACATCACGCACGATATCCACAAACTCAAAACTATCCTTCACACTGTGCATACCAATTCGCTCTCGAATAGGCTTAAGGATCAAAACCAGCCACCGAGCAATCGAGTTATGTGGGGATGTTTCCATATCCAAGACGGGACGAAGGGGGACGTTAGGGCTGTGAGTTTTTGGTAGCCCATAAAGCCTTGGAATAACCGTTCTTACCGGCCGAAGTTGTTCATAAGTGGCTTCGTTGATGTAACCATCGTTACGAAGCTTTTTAAGACAGTTGCAAAGTTGTGTTTCAATATCTTTTTTATTTTGTCTTTCTCACCTATGGCCCTCAGAAACTTGGTTTCATCTGCCAGTATTTCTTTAATTTTGCTCAAGTAGCCCGCGCCCTTATCTGGCTGAGTGAGTAAGACCTCATCATCGCTAACCAGACGGTAAAGAGCATTGTTATCATGAACAGAGTGGACTACAAGAATTTGGGGTTGCACGTTTCCAGGCATCCAATGGTTGGCTAGATAAATGCAAACTCCGACAGGAAATTTTTCTAAAGAGTGGTGAATCTAATGAAGCGCCTGAAGAGTTTGTTCAAGTCTTCATCCAAAAAGTTTCCTGTTTCAGCAAGAGCTTCAACAATGACAACATTTTTAACGTTGACTAGTGCGGCCATTTTTTCCAAAGCGATGCCTAACAGAAGCCCCGTTGTAAAGCGTGAGAAATGTAAGAGTGAAAAACATTCCAAAGAACGTTTCACAGTTCCGTTGTGCGCTAGCTCAAGCGGGGAGAAGCTAAACCTTCTGGCCATTGGTAAATCAGCTAGACCACGTGCGCTCAAAAACCTAAAGCCTGAAAACCTTCCAGTCAGCTGGAGATCAAACCGATCTGCGTGGATGACTGCTGCTATAGTTGAAGAGTGAATCCGAACTATCGACAAAGAAATGATGAAGAAGAAACGCTTCATTATTCTAGCAGTAGATAACTGTCCTAATCATACCCATGTAAAAAATCTCATAATTATTGTGGTTAAGTTTCTGCCTCCCAACATATCATGACTAATCCAGCCTCCGGACCAAGGGATCACTTGTGGCATTCGACGGGATCTCTCACCCTCTTCGTAAGGCGTGGTGTTTACGATTCCACCAATGGGGCGGCGTTGGTATATAGAAGTGAGTTGTGGCCATTTCGCGTGGATGACATGCGCGGGCTGTCGGCCCTCGGCAACGGGTACTTGATGAGGATCGCTCATGTGTAGTGACAACAACACATTTGCAACGGTGAAGTCAGACGCGACGAATTCGGAACTTCGAGTTTTCCCTTTAAAAGCTGGTTTCGCGGTGTTGGTTATGTTGGCTCGGTCACGTCCTGCGTATGTCAGCTGAGGGTTTGCCCTATCGCGCCCTTTCCGCTCGTGCTAGGCTTTGCTGGAAGACAGCACGTGGCAGTCAGCCGTCCACTTGGCGACATCATATAAAATCGTTGACTTCACGTCCTGTTTCCGTTGTATCCATACGCCTGCCTAGTTGGGGACCAAAGGACGAAGAGTGCCGAATGCTGGAAACAAAATAGGTTATGGTGCAACCGAAACTAGTGGTAGGTCTGTGTGCATGTTAAAATTCAGATGTATAATGCCTGACAAATGAAAGGGATCAAAAATGGTGTGCGGAGAATAAAAAAGCTTTTTTTCTTTTATTGCTGCACTACCGCTAAAGTGTGTTGCTCACAGACCGAAACGACGGATAGTGCTTGCTTCCCGCGTCTGCCTAATTAGGGTTATTATATGCATTGCATGTAACGTAGATCAGTGGCTCTTCAATGCATACAATCCGTCGACTACCGGTTACTTCCTAGATGAATAATAGCTTTGCCAAATGCGTCATTTGCTTACACCCAGCGTCGTCTGTGTCTTATTGTTGCACACGCTCATTCTGTCACTTATTCCTCCATCCATTCAGGCACA
This sequence comes from Dicrocoelium dendriticum, assembly GCA_944474145.2. Lineage (NCBI taxonomy): Eukaryota > Metazoa > Platyhelminthes > Trematoda > Plagiorchiida > Dicrocoeliidae > Dicrocoelium > Dicrocoelium dendriticum. The sequence continues at coordinate 91,094,435 of OX104064.1, read as the reverse complement.
CCATTCAGGATATCACATGACTCGTGCGATGTATGCCTGGTTCTCTTATTGTTCCTGGTCAAATTGTGACACAGCGCAATAAATGCTAAATTTTGTACTCTCTCTCTCCATAGGCGTGTGCTTCAACTTACCGGAAGCATATTTCGTCACAGCACTTGCTACACTTTTGTCACAATTCATTTGCACATTTCTCATTTATGTACTCACACAGCTTGCATTTTTCTGTGCCTTACCACTATCTGCCTGAACTCACTTACCATATGGCTAACACATTCCTCCACCCTCATGGTAATACCTGTTTTGTTTCAGGTCATTTACCTAAATTGGTGGCCGCTGGTCAGAGATTGCTCGTTTTATCTCATCTCCATCATTCTACTCGCTATAGTTATCGTGGACGAGAAGATATATTGGTACGTTTACGCACTGGTTTTTCCACCGCGGCTCACCAGACAAATAACCATGTCCACCTGGCACTTTCACATCTCACGTATCACTTAACATCTCACCCTGCACCTCATTTTTTACTCTAATTTGGCAACCGATCACAACCGCCCCTGATAGTGCTGCATCAGATACTCGCAGTTGAATGATTTGGTTTGGGTGTCACGATTGCTTTTCTGTCACAGCTGATCTGAAGTTGAATGCTACTCTTCATGTGCTTTTAGGTGTGACCGCCTCTCGCTCCTCGGCAGACCATTTTGCTTCAGCATCAGCAGATCGACTCTGCTTGCCCCGTGTGCAAACGTCACTGATTGTTCCGTCGGGTGGTGATTAACCAACAATGAAGGTGTCTAGTTTCATAACTTTTCTATCTCTTTTTAGGCCTTCTAACCTATCGATTGCTCACTTTCACTACTTTGACTGTTATCCGTGGTGTCACACCGTTGGGACTCACAACTATCATACCGCGAAGTTTAATTGTTCTAAATCAGTCATCTACCATATACCCGCACTGAGGGTTTTAACTACTTGAGCGCAACGTCTGATGATTGGTGTATTTTCGTCCCCTATCATGCGAACCGGTCACACATTCAACCGTGTCACCAACACAGTCCGCGTGTTTTTATCACTGCCATTTCCCACGTGCTTTGACCGTCTTCACTTGCCTCTTTCTTTACCTGATACCATCCCCCCGAACATCCATGCTTGCAGTAACTGGCCACGGTAGGTGCTAATCTGACCAACAACTGAGATATGTGCAAATTAGACCACAGGTTGTGTATTGTCATTAATAGATGTGTTCCTAGCTGGCCCAACATTTGTCTCTTGCGAATCTTCATTGTAAAGCTCTCACTTGGCTATTTGTTCCGAATTCGGAGGCCAATACCTGCACCTTGCCACCGGTGCCAGCGATAGCATGCGAAGGGACAGCATGAGATGTTGGCTCTTTGTCGTGCTCATTTTTAGTTTCATCGCTGTGTAAGTTGCCTTCCCCCATCGTCCGTGCTGTCTACTCCGCTTACGTTTCGGCTCCAGTGAGCTCTAGTTTTGGCTGTCCTTACTACAAAATCGACACATTTTGATTACCCTGAATGCTGCTAGTTGACGTGGTTACTCTCCGCCTCACGGTATGAGGAACTAGACTTTCCTACTCCAATTCTAAGAAATGGAACCGGGTCTGGTTGTCAGTCATTGATTGGTTTATGAGTGCATCTCTTTTCTCGTAGGGTACCACATGCAGCTATATTCGCTCACTCTCCATACTCTATTTTCATCGACCAGGCAGTACACACTACCCGCTCGACTATGCTCGGGGTTGCTTCGACGTTCTGTCGGCGGTTCGTCACGCGATTCCTGTTGTTTAATCCGATGCAGGTCATCTTCCTGTTAGCTTCTCGTGCAAGTCATTCCTCACTAGCATCAACACCGTAACCACGATTGTCCACACAATTTAAAGTGCCGTCGATCTGTTCCATTCCGGTGATCTTTACACCATTTATGAAATTGGCCTGCTTTTTAAGGACCCACTTTCTCTCCTCGTTTGGTATTCTTCTCTCCGTAGATCACCATGGTTGTACGGCAGTGAAGCATCAATTCAAATAGCTTATGTCCTACTGTAGTCGTTTGTCGTTGTGAAAGTTTTGGACTCCTGTACTTTCCTGACATCGGCATATTTTACTTCCTCTCCTTAATAGAGATAACTTTACTCTCGTAGGTACGAGGCGCTGTTCCTGCTGCTATTCTATGGTGCATACGTCGTGCTGATGTATTTCAACCCCAAATTGGACAGATTTTGGCACACTTGGTGTCAGAATCATCCAGCGTGTTGCCCACGTGCGCACCATACGGAAGATGAGATGCAAGAAATCGTTCAACAACACAGCGGTGCCTTTGCTCAACCTGCCACAGATTCGGGCAACGTCCTCGCGCCTGCATCTCATATGAAATACGAACGTCTGGCGGGAGATCTGGAGCCGAACCCGGTGATATTGCGTCGTGAGGGTAAGTGGTATCTGCTGCTCCATTGACCCTCACACTTTCAACGATTGTCCAAAATCACTATGACCGGGCGCGCAACATAACGCGTAAGTATGTCGACTAGGTGGTTATTCGCGATCATTATTCCACTCGATGTCAGTGCCAAATGGAGGAAGTAGACACTGTAAAAAATTGGGGAGATCTTACGTAAGTCTCACATTTGCTCTTTCATCGACTTCTGCTCGGAGTTGTATCCGACAACGTTACTGAACTTAGCCTTTCTTGGTGTATAAATTGCTAAGTGGAAATGGAGACTCTGTGCCACGGTTACTCTTGATGTCGTCGTTAATTGTCTGAGAGCCATAGCCCTTGTCTAGGTCCGGCATTCGCAGCTATGGATAACCGGGGTAATAAATTGAACCCGCTCACCACATATGGGGGAAAGGTTGGCTTCGAGTAGTCCGTGTGGTTCATGAAATCACTAGCAAACGTTTGCTGCCATAGTTCAGTAGCACTGTTCCAATCGGAACATGAATCCAATTCTGATTGCTTCCTGTCCTCACGCATGCACACCAGCAATTATCAGCATGATGGCTATACCTGTGGTAGCAGGATCGTTTTTGTTTCAGAACACTCGTTTTATCCATATCTGTTACACAGGGCTAGAGTTCGCCTGTTAAGCAAATCCTTACTCTTTTTCCAGACTGCATCCAAGTGAACTTTATCCATCGATACCCCGCATTTATAGCAGTCTTCAATGCTTTTTTAGTTCCACACCGTCCATTACTAAATTGCGGCGGTAGGGATTTTCGTAGCTTCGGCTTTACTATTCTTCCGACACCATCTGCTTTTTTTGTCTACTACTTCCTCCAGTGCCAAGTTCGACGCCAACGCATAGATGTACTACTTACCTAGCGCCAAATGCGTCCCGGTTCCGAGACTCTTGGATCCGTTACTTTGCGTGCCTGTGTTTGATGACGTCGCTTATGTTGCAACATGGATCACTTCTGATGCACATATCCTGTCGCTTGACCCGTTCTATCATCAGTTGAGCAAACGTTATCATAGCAATAGATGTCCTGCATGCACATTAAAAGCGCTGTTTCCACGTTTCCGTACCTGCTCAACTGCCTCGTCAGTCAGGTTGTGGAACCGAGCGTGGCGGGCGAGCAATATCGATTCCGTTCGTGTCGCAGCACCACCGATATGGTGTTTGCGGCTCTTCCGTTACAGGAGAAGTGTAGAGAACGACACCAGTCGTTGTACTCGCTGTCTGTTGATTTCACCAAGGCATTTGATACGGTGAACCGCGAGGCATTGTGGCTGGTGTTTGGTATGTTTAGTTGTCCGAGTACATTTGTAAGTTTAATTGAATGTCTGCACAGTGGTATGCGAGCGAGGGTGCAGCTGAGTGGAGAGACCTCGGATGGCTTTGCAATTCTCTCTGGTATGAAGCAAGTCTGTGTCTTAGCTCCTGCCCTGTTTAATATATGTCTTCATGCAATGATGTCTTGTGCTTTTGATGCCGCTTGTGCTTACGGTGTTCATGTAGAGCGTCGTATTGATGGCGGGTTGCTGGACATCCGTCATTTCGGTGTGAGAACTCTAGTCTGTGAGACAACTATCCGTAGGTTGCTGTTTGCTGACGACTGTGCGTTGTTTGCACACAGCGCGGATGAGTTGCAGCATATGACTAGTGTTCTGGCTTCGACAGCGGCCAAATTCGGACTCACCATCAACACAAGCAAAACTGTCTGTCTCTTTCAGCCTTCACCGGAGGTGCAATCTTCAATATTGCCGCGAATCAGCATTGGTGTTGAAGTATTGGAAACAACCTCCCGCTTCTGCTACTTTGGGGGTGTGGTTTCGACTGACCAGCAGCTACACAGTGAGCTTAGTATCCGCGTGTCGAGGGCAGCGGCGGCATTCGGGAAACTAGAGTATCATGTGTGGAACAACCATCAGTTTACCGTTGGCACGAAGCTGATGGTGTACAAATCAGTGTTGCGGTCCATTCTTCTATACGGCAGCGAAACCTGGACGATGTCATGGCAGGATGTGCGATATCTCGAGCGATTCCATCAACAGTGTTTGCGACGGATTTTGCGCATCAGTTGGTGCGACAGAGTTGCGGACACGGAAGTGTTGCGCCCAAGTGGAATGTATGCATTGGACTGCATATTTTCGCTGAGACACTTTAGGTGGCTCGGTCATGTGAGCCGTATGGATCCGACTCGGATACTGAAACAGCTAATATTTAGTCAGTTGAGTGTTGGGAAGCGGCATATGGTGGAACCAAAATTACGTTACCAAGACATGATCAGTGAGCCTATCACGTTCTAATCTTGATTGCAGGTCATGGGAATCGAAAGCGGTTGATCGGCGTGTGTGGCGCGATCTGATCACGAAGGCCGTTGCGAGGCGCAAGAGAAATCCCTGGTGCATGCAGAGAAGTAGCGGAAATTGCAAAGTGGCAGGCGCCGATGGGTTGTACTCCATCGACATCGAGCGTACGGCGCTGTAGCACATGCGGTCGCTAGTGCCTGAGTCAGGCAGGCCTAGTGAGCCATGAGCGAGGCCACCCGGCGCCAACACTGAAACGACGACCAGTCCTGTTGAGAACGTAAGTAGAATCGGCGCAGCGTTGGTAGGTACACTGCATTCGATTTACTAACTGCGTGCTTGTGTGCTGTCTATTTCAGTTGGTGGGTTTGCTATATTGTCCTAATGCTATTTTATCTCATATTAATATCTACCTGAGCATTTTCACGTATGTGGCATTTTCCTAAAATATATTTTATGACCTATTGAACTTATCGCGGATTTTTTCCTAACGAATTTATTTCATATGATCATTTAGTGAAGTTATGTCACCATATCTGTATGCGTTATTCGATTTATTTTATTTGCCGTCGTCGTTTCAAGTGATTGGCTGTTGCTTGACATCCCCGGTGTGGTTGCGCTTGATGTGCATATTGACATGGTGCCCACTACCTCTTCCATACTGGCTCCAGGAGACAGTTGGTCGGTGCTGGTGGGGACAGGATGCACGGTTCTTGTGGCCGTGCTAGTTTTGAAGAGTGGTTCCATGCACTCAATGTGGAGCGGACTACGGTCCAGCTACCGCCTTGTGTGCGCTTGGTTCCCAAATACAGCGTGCTTGTGTTTGCCTGTGTAGGAGTGTGGGCCGGCTCCGTTGATGAAATGTGGCTCCCATCCACATGCCTCCTGGTCTTATTCCTTCGGGTTTACACCGGATATGGGGTGTGTGGTTGGAGCTGTGGGTGGTGCAACGCAAGCCACCCATGGTCCCTCTCTAGGCACAGGCGTCCTATGGCTGTCCTATGTAGGCCACAGTGACAGGCAACTCCTAAACCGGATGCGGCCAGCCATCTTCCTCTCGGATTCATACAGCTCTACTTGGGAGTAAGCGTGGCTTAAATCAAGTTTGGAAAACTTCCGTCCACCTGACAGAGTTGCTTACAAGCCATCTACCTGCAGGATAGAATAGTGTTCTGACGTCGCGGCTTGGTTAGCAGTCAACTTGTAGTCACCAGATACGCACGGTGCCATCGAGTTTTTGTACTGGTACAATTGGTGTGGACCAAGATGATTGGTTTACTGGCGATAATATTCCATCATTTTTGGGACGCTCCAGCTCTAACTCAGCTTTATGACGGACAGCAAAAGGTATGCTCTTTGCTTTGAAAAATTTAGTCTGGGCGTTCGGTCTGATATTGAAAGAGATTTTGAAATCACCTAATTTACCGGGTGATGTTTCATCAAACACATAAACGTATATTTTCACCAATGAAGGAATGTCTGAAATATGCTCCACTTTCTCGACGGTTTGAAATAGTTCCGGCATATGTTTGAGCCAGTTTCTACCAAGTAAGTTCAGGCCATTAGTGTTAACAACAAGGAATAACCTTTACTTCACACATCCCCAATACCTCGAGCGATTCACCCGTATCAGAACGTAAAACGTAAGAACGTAAAAACTGTGTCCGGACCAGTGGCAGTTCGGGTAGTGTACAATTGTTGACTAACGTAACCGAGGCTCCCGTATCTATCTCTAGGCGCACAGGTTAACCTTCAATCTCAGGTTCTACAGTGTATGGAGATATTCCGCCCACACGTGATGTGGTAATATGGGAAATCATTTAAGGTATGGGCTCATCGGAATTCTGTACTGTCCGTACACTATTTGGTGGAGGATAAGATACACAACGTGGTAGCACTGTTGAGCGGCAAACGCGCGCGAGATGTCTGACCTAGCCGCACTTGTGGCAAGTTGTTTGTTTATGTCTACAATCAGTTACTGTTTCATGTCTTTCGCCACCGCTGTAACACATAAAGGAGCTATAGCATGCTGAAGTTCCAGAGACTGCGAACGGGCCCAACATCAGATTGGCGATTTGATTTGCCACGTGATAGCATGTCTGTCGGTAATAACGCTTGGCCGATATGCGACCAGTGATCTTCGACTCTGTTCACTGCGCGATTACTGAATCCGCATGCGAGCGTATTTTGATACGCATTCAGAACATCTGGCTTCGCCAGTTGGCAAGTATCTATACGCTCACCGCGTCGTTGTGGCCGTCCGCCAAAACGTACGCGCAGGTCGGCACATACAAGTGCGTAGTCGGAGTCCACGCTCGTGCTCCGAATCGAGCGACACTTTTGGACAGAGCCTCTGGGTGTGACTTATCGCGATGTGATCGATTTGCTTCCATGGCTGGTCCGAGGCTGGTGGACGCCATGTCACCCTTCTGCGGATGCTGTGGCGGAAGTTAGTGCTCACGATAGAACGACGAGCACCTTCATACAGGTGCAGCAACCGCTCACCGTTATCATTACGGGAACTTGCACCGTGTTAGTCACCCAGACGCAGCTCACTAGTGGACAATTTCCAACCTGTGGGTTCAAATCTCCACCAAGCATCACAGTATCCGTTACTCTTTCTGAGACAAACAAGCTCGTTCAATTGGTGATAGAATTCACCTTTTACCGAGTCAGTGCTACAGTTTGTGATTGATGAGCCACGATGACAAACAGGCACAGTGTGTCCCCGTGCGACTTCGAAGCTTGGAACGAGCCTGCCAGCCTGACAGCACACATCCGGCTGTTTACTGGGACCCAAGAAATCAGAGCAGCTCCAGCCTGGGGACTCAGAGCAATGTCCATACCGGCTTGACCAGTATTTGAAGCTGAACCATCTCCAGACACGTGCAATAGGAAAGATATTGCAGTGTCGCATGTAGGGAATTGCAGAGTAAGTACATAGCTCAAGCATTGCAGGCGGGTTTCTGATAAACAGTAGGTAGCGATTGATAGGGTCTCTATTGTCCGGGCAAATGCTGATTGTTGGCCAGTCTGTAATGTTAAGCACGCTAATATTAGGGAGCATTGAGGGCTCCAAATAGGAATGGATGGAGTGGCGTTGTCCGCTTGGTTGAACACAGACTTGTTGACTGGACCGGAGTGATGTCCCGCGATTACGTGTGTTGTAACTAGAAGACAAATGCCTAATGAGGTAAGATGGGGGGAGGCCAAGAATTGGGGGTTAAAAACAAGGGGGAAAACGAAGTTGGGGCGGGACGATAAGGGTACAAAAGCTCAAGAGGGGAATATGAAAACAACAGCGCTTGGGCAGTGGCACCCAAACCCCCATCCGCCCTGCTCAATGCAGCAGATAAAGCGCTGTTAATTATCCTCTGCGACGGCAAAGCATCAGAGAACTGTTTGAAGAGAAATTCATTGTATTGCGTGGGCAAGATACTGTCACGTTGCCCTGCCATAAACAGAAGGACGATGAGGGTGCTCAAACTAAGCCTTTGGATCAACAATCTGACCGAAAGGCAATGGGGTTTCGACACTGAGCTACGGAGAGTCCATTTTATGGAGTAAGGAGCCACCCTCACTCCAAAACCAACCTGGAGGGCCAGGAGCTGAGTTGGTCTGACTTCTAACCGTTGGCCAATCCGGTATGAGTGTCTCTGAATGTGCAAAAAGCACCACGCAGCATAACTCGATGGTTCGTTGAAGTACGCAGCATAGCTCGATGGTTCGTTGAGGCACGCAAACAATCGCGCCACCTTAAGGTCTAGTTTCGTCGCGATAGACTTACCATTAAGTCTAAAGATGAATTTGCTTGTGGTGCATTATGGACTTTATCTGCTTCCTTACTCGCGTGTATAACTTTCCACTGGTTTAAACATTCACCTTCAGTTTGCATTCACGGAGCTATTGCTACGTCTTACCCACCTCCTGTCATATGCATGATTCAATGGCTAATCAATGCTGTTTTTCCTTCTTCATGAAACGAGTCTGAAACTCCGTATAGTCATACGCGTTTCTCCATGATCAGGTGAATCACAGCTGGCAGCATTTCCACTCAGACCGGCTGGACCAGTCGTTTAGATTTTGAGGTGTGATCGGTGGACCTCATTTCCTAGAAACTCGGTCATTGAATGCAAAGGCTTTATCACAATTGACGTAGAGCACGAGCACCACCTGTTGCCTATATCTGGTTTGTTTCCGCCCCCTTTAAAACCATGCAGCCGAGGATCCCGACGGCTCAAACCTCCGAAGCTCACTTACGGCCGTCATAATTGAATCATGTGGTTTGGTCGGAGGCATATGACTAATAGGAAGCAAACCACTGCAGTGTTCTGCATGCGCACTCCGTATGTACGCCTAGTCCACACGATCTATGGGTTTTTCCGTGGAATCAGTTAATAATAGCAACAATAAACTATGTCTAACGATAGTGCGTGGCACAGTCCAATTGAGTAATCAGATCACATATGTACAGCGGGGTTTCATAAAACAGATGGCTTTCCGCTCTTCAATGCGTTCTACAAACGAGTTTGGAGCAATTGAAGTTGAATGTATCAGCGAAGCGCTGTTACGGCGTACAGCTGACGATTTATTTACTTAATATTTAGGGTATTTCCTTGAGACGTTTCACCCGCACTTCCCTGCTCTATTTGGTTGTGTCAGAGTAAGGTAATAACATGTAAGCCATCACCTCTGTTAATATCTTTTGGACTGTTTATATGCATTCATTATGAACGAGCAAGCCATCCGGCCCGTTCCATTATTCCGTTCAAATCGAGCATGACATCTTTTTAGACGTTGGTGAGCCAATAGCAATACGTCTTGCATTGGTACGATTATTGGCTTAAAAGCTTCAATCAATCACCTCAGTGGACCAGTCCAGTCGTCGGCACTAATGAAATAAAGAGGAGTATAACCGTGAGAAATTAAAAATAACAATAGTACTAATAAGTAGGCTGTGTTTCTCGATATGGCTAGACACGGTTCAGCACATGTAGATCGATCAAAGTGTATGGAACTGTTTCACATATTATTCACTAGATTGTTACTGGTCGAGCAGACATGTTGTCACATCCAGCGATGTTTCTCGGAGCGAGTTTCTCCACAGGACACAAATCACTGCATCAAACGTTCTGATTAAATCACTATGGACAGAGTAACTGTCAAGATGAAGAACAGAATTAGTATTAATTGAATTGGTAAAGGCACTACCGATAAAAAAACATGAATGGATAAACGTCAAGCTTTGATAAATACAAATACTTTCTACTTTTAAGACTAATTAGGGAACAAAAGGTTACTTATGAATGGAAGGATTTTGGTGAGTATTTTGTTCGTCGCAATCGCATTTAGCTAACAATTCACGATAGTTAGATACCGTCCTCCATGGCGCAGTTGCATAAACTGCGGGCTAGTTGGCAAGAGCCACTAGCAGTCATGGATTTGATCCTTCACAGAGGACCGAAGGATGCGCACCACTGATGAGCCCCAATAGGGCGAAACGGCCGTCTGGTGCTTTTCCGGACAGCTGGTCGACATATCTGAATTCTCGGCTGATTGCGACGAACAAAATACTCAACAAAAGGTTATACTGCTTCAAATTACCCAGTGTTAGTGTTAGTTCATAGTAAAGCGAAAGCCTGATGAAAAGTGTTAACGTAATTTAAAAAGACGAAGGCTAAGACCATGATGTCCTTTCTGCCAGTGTGACAGTTTGTGCATGCAAAAGTTAGGTATTGCAGCCACATACTACGCTAGTTTAATAGCAAGTGTCAAGGTGATTTGATGGGAACGAGAGCTTAGGGATCCGACGTTCCAATTAGTATTTACGCTAACCAATGCTTATCGAAGTATGCGAGTAAGAGGAACATTAAAAAATAAGGGCAAAGATGAACAAGAAAAGCAGAAGTGCGCTGTTCGTTCATCTGATTCGGTCTTGGTTACGTTCAGCATTTTCCAATGCATATTATATGCCATTTAGTCCTTCCCACTAGAGTTCTTCTTCTGATAAGTTTATTCTGATTCGCTCAATTGTGTTATTTATATTGAGGAAATTGTTGATTCAGTCACGGAGCACATGCGGGAACGTGCAAGATCTTAGGGATAACGCAAGACTTTTCCGGATGGTTACATACTTATTAAGGAGGAATTTTGCACGTATTTTATTGCGCAACTTTCATTCTGGCAGGGTTAGTTTTTTTTTTTTTTTATATTTCGTAACGCAAAGTGCTTTGCAAGTGAAGAGAATAAGTGAGTATATAAACTCATCCTTGTATCACATCGGAAAGAAATGGCAAGTTTACTATAAGCCTTCGGAATCAAATGAGGTCAAGTTTCACTGTTTTGCAGCGTCCTAAGTACGTAAGTCTTGTAGTGGAACCCATAATCAATCTTGTGAATATGCGTTGAATGCGCTCCAGTGCCAATGTTTCGCACTGCTGTGTGTTGCACTAAACTCAAGAAGAGTACTACTCTAGCATTGAACATGTATATATCTTGAACAGTATAGGCTTAGCATCTATTGAGCCTAGCCGATTGAGGAACATCACATTTTTATCGTAGCCTTTCAGTTGTGAAGCTCATTTTTGAGGTGGAGCACCACAATTCAAGGGCCTTTAAGTCAGTCTTTACACTACAAAGCTCTGCTTTCTGATGTGTCCGATCGAAGATGTATACAATATCATCGGCGAACACGTAAGAGCAACATTGTTGATGTACCTAAGGAATATTAAACGACCAAGATAACGGCACTTGTTACTAGGCTGCTACAGGAAATGCGGTTTTCAATTTTGACTGCTTACGTTTTGCCAATAAGATATGGTGAAACAAAAAGAGTAAGGTGTCAGAAATACCAAACCATGCCAAGGTCCCCAAAGGTCTGTTATGAGGTACCTGATCGAAAGCATTCTGCATATCAAGAAATATAATAGCATGGGATTTACCCTTGTCGACAGAGTTTGTGATGTGGCTTAATAAATCTAGGTGGCATGGTTGGCAAGTACCATGTTTTATGAAGCCATGCTACGCCGAACGAATGAGGATTTTGAGAACAGAAATTCATAATTCTTCTCCTGTACAACTTTTTCCACAAATCCAAGCACAATGTAGATATGACTAATCGTGCTATAGTTGGCTACCTCCTATTTCGAACCTTTTTTGTAAAATGGAACTACTTCGGCATACTTCCAGTGAGTTGGGACGGAGCTGACTATCATTGATAAAGTGAACGTGTTCTGCAGCACGGGCCACCAATTTTTAAGTCGGATGGATGAATGTCATCAGTATCACCGCAGAAGGATGGCTCCTTAGTGGATGAGATTCCTTAAATATGAGTAGTCTGCTGTCGCCAAGGCACCGATCGTATCCAACTTTGGTAGAGCAGTTGCTTGTGTGGCTTCTTTAAAGGATTAACAGAGGTGCTGATTAAAATATCACAAATAATCACAGGATGTGATGCTGACATTCCGGAACCCTTTCCTACGTTTAAGTAGCTCGACAGGGTTCTATTGTTTGTTGAAACCTGAGATAGCTCAGCGCTCTCTGGAGTTGCACTTTTCAGCTCGACGTGCTCCCAGTCTACTTAATAAGTTTTGAAGTTGATACAGTGTAGCAAAATCATGGGTTTTCTTGTACCTGCCGATTTTTCTGTCCAGTACTAGCGAGTGTAATGCTGCCTTTTGTATTTCTCCGGTGTCTTCTGCTTACAATAGCAATGTGTCTGGACATTTGTTGATATTCTGATAGAAGGCTTCAATTAACACTTTAGAATCGCATGTATGAAAGAATGTATCCCATTGGTTTGACCTTATGCGAATATATCCTATTCAATCAATAGACATGGTCGTTAAGACGTATCGCGAAATTCGGCCTGACTCCTGCGTGCAGCCTGATGCTGAATGCCACTAGATTGTGATCACTACCCGGATGAATTGCTTTGTTCCTTTGATGTCTGCATGCTCGAGCTGCGGGATCTACTTGAATTCTTCCTTTGGATTTCCTGTTTACTGACAAGTCCAAAACCAGTCTCCAAATGGCCACTGTCGAACCCGGGAATCGTGCTCGAGCCTCCTCTCCCGTTCTTCACTGACCCCGTACCGTGATGTGTATTTGACTCAATCCACTATACCTCACGGATCGATGGCGTATGCCTACTTTACGTCCGCTTTGATGATTTCAACCACCTGGTGATTATTAAAAGCCCTGTCCTGACCCAATCAGTTGGCCGCCACATTTTGGGAGTCACCTGTTAGTACCATAAACGATGCTCTTTTTCAATGCTTCGTCGTGCTTCTTAAACTGGCTTTTTGGAACGGGAACATCTTTAGTGGAAGATAACGTTTACACACTTATCCCTTCTTATTTTTTTGTAATCTTCGCGAAACGATCAGTCACTCAGTAGTGTCTCATTGAACTAATAGCTACGGTGATGCTTACTCCGACTACTGCCAGTTTTCGCAAGCATACTTGAGTGCCGTCGCTGTTATCATCCTTATGTCCATTCTTAACTGCTGGATTCTGCAAACTTTTCCCTCCATTCATAGTTGCTGCGGGAGAAAAATTCGCTGGCTCTCTGGAAGTTCCAGAGGTTCTGAGCACCGAACCTTACAGCATCTCGGAAGTTCAAACGCAGGTGAAAGAGCCATGCGAGTCGTGGTTTGAAACTTGCTTCGGGCTTCTACACTTGCCCAGGTCCCAGGGTGTTAGAGGAAAGATTCACTACTTTGCCTGCCTATCTGTATGGCCTCTACGCCTGCTGCTCTGCTTGACGGTTCCCGACGTGCGAAGACCCAGATGGCGTCGTATGTTCATTTCGCACTGGCTATCCTTCGTAATGTGCTGCGTCTGGATTGGACTGTTCACAGTGATCATGATGTGGATGATCACGGTCATCGGTGAGTATTCCACTACGGTCACATTTTGGCTTTAGAGGCCAACTCATGTGTTTCCTCTTGCGTGCCATCATTCCACAGTACATCACCTATTGTCTTCGTCTACGATGTTTGCTGGCCTACCGATAATTGAACCCTACTTATGAACAGAGCGACTAAATTCGATCAATAACACAGTCAGTGGCGTTCCTGCATTCGGTTTCTTGTATCTGGTTGTTAATTTCGTTCCATTCTGATTAGTTTACTGCGCTTCCTTAATGTTTCCATTTTCTTTACATTCTATTTGCCTTTAGTCCCACTTTCTTGCCGTTGTTATTTCTTGTTATTCTTGCGATGTGAGTCGTGGTAACTGGATCCACCGCACTTCGGTGCTCGGATCATAGTTGATCACCGGAATTGCACTAAACGGAATCTGCAATTCACATTGAACTATTTTGCTGAATTGCTAGACTGCGTTATCCTCTTTTCGGTAGTTGCTTCAAGCCAGATCAAGAAATCACTTTTACACACCAGTGACGGGTGAATTTTCAGCCGTAGCACACATGCTATCGGTATGGGAAGTAATTTAATGGCGAGGGAACAACAAAAATGAGAAAAGCTAAATGAATAACACTGGCGAAATTTACGGGTCAATTCTTAGATAATAGCGTTTTGCTAATGAATAGTGGTCAAACAGAAATCTGGTTAAATAGGGAATGACTGATGAATCATTAGCCCTCATGCGACCATATATTGCTCTGCACTTTTGTCTAGTCGACGAGAGAGTACACTGTGAAGAGATTGGCTAATGTCAATGAGTATTTTGGCATCAAATTTGGTGTATGAATTAACGTGCGTAGATACAATGGTTTCAGCCAAAGTTGGATTTGATTTACCACTGCAGTGAGACAAATGCTTCAGTGACCTGTCAATTTGAAATGCTTACATAGTAAGCCGTGAAAAATCACAGGAGAGCATTATTTCCACTATGGTAGAATGCACGCTGTAATGAGCTTTAGAATCTAATTTACGATACGCAGGAGGATCGTAACCGAGCCAAGTAAAAAGAAAGTCGCCTGTCTTTGGTGAGTACTTGCTTCAGATGGAGTGATCGCGATACATCGCGGCTTACTGTGACTCCAAGATAATTTATCGACGTACATAAACTCAAGCTGTTACCATCAATCTTCAGCTTGGTGCAATCCATGACATTGCATTTGGATGCGTCCACCATCCAACTGGGATTTCGACCATTGCACTGAGTCGTCTAAACAACATTACAGCTTGGGTGAGGAGGCCGAGGTTTGATAATTCACGCCGATGATAATGTCATATCAATAAAGAATGGTTTCTTTTGGGACCGTTATAGATCTAAAGTAAGTAGGGCACAAGAAAGATGACAAAATAGCTCCTTGAAAAACGCCAGATGTTGTGGTAAGCAGTGAGGATCCTTCGCCGCCAAAACTAGTGACCTGAGTTCGTTTGGCGAAATAATCCTTTAGCAAGAAGGCTAGGGAAGGTTGAATACCATAATCATCATCATTATACACGTCAGCTAGAGGTGGGAAATACCTCAGCTACTGTGCCGCAATACACAAAAGCAAAGGAAAATAAATACAACAGTTGCATGCCAGCTGAGCTACCAGCAACGGATAGACATCGTTCCGGTAAGCTGCCACCGGCTACTAGGCAAAAAGAAAAATTATTATGTTTTACGCTACGAAATGAGATCGTAGATGGGGAGCGATAAAGAAACTCACAGCAGGAACGCAAGTTAGATAGGCTCCTAGGCATATCACCAAGTGTATCCAGACAAACGTGTTCATCGTCTTTCGGACCCCATCCACGGAGACGAGACGCTCCAACTGAGGCCAGCTTTGAAGTGAGGGCCTTCATTCCTCTTGACCAAGTCATCGCTTGGCCACCCCTCCTCTTTTTCCATCCACACCCCCGGTGAGCAAACAATGCACGTTGTGGAAGCCGGTGGGCTGGCATGCGCAACACGTGGCCCAACCATCGGAGCCTGGTGCGTGAAATGACGGTGCTGAGCGGTTCAGTTCCATTTCCTGTGCCGTAAACAAGGCATCGAACACGCTCGTTACTCACGCGGTGTTCCCACCAGATGTGAGCCAAACTGCGAAGGCACCGATGGTCGAACGTAACGAGCCTCTTCATGTCCGCCGATCTTAGGAACCAGGTTTCGCAACCGTACAGTAGGGTCGAACGTACCGCTGCATTGTACACTCTACCATTCAGGGCGAGTGTAATGTCGCGCCGCCGCCGCGAAGGTTAGCAAAAGCACTTCGAGCTTTTGCTATACGGTTCGTGATCTCGTCTTCGATCCCAAGCGCTCTGATACAACTTCCCAGTTAGTTGAGTTTCCGAACGACTTCTAGCTGATCCCCTCCAAGGGTCAGCGCAGTAGG
Organism: Dicrocoelium dendriticum; assembly: GCA_944474145.2. Lineage (NCBI taxonomy): Eukaryota > Metazoa > Platyhelminthes > Trematoda > Plagiorchiida > Dicrocoeliidae > Dicrocoelium > Dicrocoelium dendriticum. The sequence continues at coordinate 91,078,381 of OX104064.1, read as the reverse complement.
CGATCCCTGCCAATCTTGGAGGAACGCTTTGTATTTCGATGGTGCAAAGGAAGGCCCGAAGCGGCTGACAGCCAGTGCTAATCTGTCCAGTGCGGTTTGGCACGTCTGGGAGCTGTCATAGATGAGGGCAATGTCGTCTGCATACTCCAAGTCAAGGAGTTGTTATCTCTGGAGTAACTCCACAACTTCCAACTCATGTCCTGTAAATGTAATCTCCATGACTTCGACAATAGGGAAGTTGAAGAGGAAAGGTGATAGGGGGCATCCTTGTCTCACACCGCTGGAGATAATAAAGGGTGGCGATAGCTTACCGTAAGCCCGTGCTACCCGCGTATAATGCTCGGCTAATATTTCTCGGGCACACCTTTCCTGAGTAGACAATTCCAAAGGGCACATCGATCAACCGAATCGAAGGCACCTTTGATGTCGAGGAATACGACTAGGGTGGGCCGCCAATATGTGTGGCGGTGCTCCAACAACTGACGCAAGGTGAAGATTTGGTCGATGCAGCCACGACCCCGACGAAACCCGGCTTGCTCCTCACGAATCTGGCTTTCACGAGCGCCAGTCAGTCTGTGAAGGATTATAGAGGCGAGTAATTTGGAGGCGATGGAGATCAGACTGATTCCTCTATGGTTGCCGCATTCCGAACGCGAGCCTCCTTTGAAGATGGGAACAATAACGTAGCGGCTCCAGTCGGTTGGAACAGTCTCCTGCTCCCACAGCTTCACTAGTAATTCATGAACAGCATTAACAAGAGTAGAGCCTGCGAATTCGAAGAGGTCTGGAGGAAGATCATCTGGTCCAGTGGCTTTATTTAACTTCAACAGTCCGATCTCACATTCGACTTATGAGCGAGAGAGTGAATCCACAGGGACAGCCCACGGAGCAGGGCGATCACTGACAGCGAAGAATCGAACAAATCTAGCCGATTAAATTACTTTATAAAATACTCAGCCCAACGCTTCAAACGTTTTGACAAATTGTGGATAGGCTGTCTATTCTCGTCACGTATATTTTTACTAACACCAGGTCTCCTGCTTCCCGTTTCCCCTATCAAACGGAATAACTTACGATGGTTCCCGAGGGCAGCGGCCATTTCTATCTCTAACGCACAATGAGAGCACCAAGATTCGCTGTCTCTCTTCAGGCTAGCACGGAGTTTTGCCCGGAGCTCTTTCGAGTTTCATTGTGGTCGCTTCTAGGCGGAATATGCCGGCGAGCGTCGATAAGTTCCAGAAACTGCGAACAGACCCAATGTCCATGTTGGCTATTAGACATACCACATGAGGATTTGGCTGTTGCTAGTAAGGTCTGGCGAACATGCGACCACTGACCTTTAATTGTCTCCACTGAGCGTTTACACAACTGGCATGCCAGCGTACTTCGATACGCATTCAGGACAGCTGGCTTTGTCAGTTGGCTGGTGTCAATGCGCTCACAGCGTCGTCGTGGGCGTCCGCCAAAACGCATCCGCATGTCAGCACATACAAGTGCATGATCGGTGTCCACACATGTGCTCCAAATCGAGCGACAGTTCTGGATGCAGCCTCTCCAGCGGGGACTTATCGCAAGGTGATCGATCTGCGTCCAAGGCTGGTGGACGCCAAGTCACCCTCCGGCAGGTGCTGTGTCGGAAGTTAGTGCTCGCAAAAGTAAGCGAGCATTCTTACACAAATGAAGTAACTGCTCACCGTTATCATTACGGGAGCCTACACCGTGCTGACCGCCCAGATGCATTTCATCAGTGGACAATTTCCGAACTTGTGCGTTCGTATCTCCCGCCAGCACAACAGTGTCCGTGCTTCTTCTGTGGCGAAGGAGCTGGGTCAGTTGGCGGTAGAAGTCGTTCTTTACCGAATCATCGCTACAGTTTGTGGGTGCATAGGCAGCGATGATGAATAGACACCTGTTGGTTCCACGCGACTTCGAAGCTTTGAACGAGCCAGCCAATCGGACCGCACACATCCGGCTACTGATTGGAATCCAATCAACTAGAGCAGTTTCAGCCCGGGGACTCAGGGCAATGCCAACACCAGCTTGGCCGGTGCTCGAAGCTGCATCGTCACCGGATAGGCGCAATGAGAAAATACTGCTAGTGTCACCTGAAGGGGATCGCAGAGTGAGCACAGAGCTCGAGTCTTGCAGGCGGGTCTCCGATAAGCAGCAGATATCGATCGAGAGGGTCTCCAATGTTCGGACAAGTGCTGCCTGTTGACCGATTTGTAGCAATGTGCGTACATTGAGGCATGCCAATCTGAAGGAGGATCGTGGGCTCCAAATGGAAGCCGATGAACTGGGCTTGACCGTTTGGTTGGACATGGGATTGTCGACAGGAGAGGAGTGACGCTGCGAGTTGGCATGTGAGTTGAAATTAGAAGATAAATGCCTAGCAAAGCATGTTGGGGGAGGGCCAAGAATTGGGAGGTTGAAAACAGGGGGGATATAAGTGAAGTTGGAACGGGACGGTAAAAGAGAAAAAACGTAAGAGGGGGAATAAGAAAACGGGAAGGCTTGGGCAATAGCATCCAAACCCCTATCCACCCTGTTCGATGCAGCATATAGGGCACCGCTGATTATCCTCTGCGGTGGCCAGAGCATCAGGAAACTGTTTGAAGAGAAATTCATTGTATTGCGTGGACGCGATACTGTCAGGTTGCCCAGGCCTAGACAGGAGAACGATTAGGGTTCTCAACCAAAGGCTTTGGCTCAAAAACCTTACCGCAAAGCAGCGGGTTTGGCGTTGGGCAACAAGGAGCTCGTTTTAAGGGATAAGGTGCCACCTCATTCCAACCCCCAACCTGGAGGACCAGGAGGCTGAGTTTGTCTGGTCTCTAACCATTGACCAATCTGGTATGAGTGACTCTGAAGGTGCAAAAGCACAACCCAATATAGCTCAATGGATCGCTGCGGCACACAAACCATCGCACCACGGTAAGGTCCAGCCTCATTACGATGGAGGTTGAATAGCAGAAGTATGTAGATCTTGCAACAGTAATAACTGTTAACACAGCTGAAAGAATTGATGTAATCAAGGGAATAGCCATTCGTGGATTTGTTCCTACTGTCTAGCAACGACAATACTGAATGCAGTAGGCAAGCTATTGCGTCTTGTGTTGACCTTGAATTTATATGACGAATTATTTATTTATTCAACACATGACCAACAAATAATTGTCACTATCACAACACATGAGCAACAACAACAAAAAGGAGCAAAACGGGAAGTCACTGGAGTGGTTAAGTGGGTTGATATAATGCGTGGATCATCCAAATGGGAATAAGATGGCATTTCCACAAGAATATTATCTTTAAAAATCCTCCAAGGCCACCGTGGTGCGTGCACTAGACCTATGTGTCCTTCCCTCTCTTTAGTACTAGTCTTATGCTAGCAATTCTCCAACTATCGGCGATTTTTTCCTTTCTTTAGTAACATTGTGTACAACTCAGCTGGAGGCTGGATTAAGGAATCCGCACTCTGTCTGAAGACGACAGGTCCGCATGTCTTGGCTGACTGCGCTCTACTCAGTTGACCGATGCATTCTGTTAGAAATACTTACGCGAAAAGGTGTTCCCATGAAACATAGGAACATTTCACGTGCCCTGTACTCGAACACTACAGGCCGCATCAGGGTCTACGGTGATTTGTCAGATACCTTTGCGATAACAAGTGGGGTTCGTCCATTTTATTCAACTTCGTCGTTGACTGCGTCATGAGATGTTCCTTTGCGGAGTCTCACAGTGCAGGAGTCGAAGTGCTGCCTGGTGATCTTGATTATGTGGGCAATATTGTCCTGCTTTCTAACGTTATTGGGGCGGCGCAATAAACGCTGAATGACCTCTCTTGAGTGGTCTCATCATTTGGCATGCGCTTCGCACCTTCGAAATGCAAAGCACTGTTACAGGACCACCAGTCACTTAATGCCCCTTGATCCTTAATGGCAGGGTACTCGAGGTAGTTTATCGATTCGCTTACCTTGGCAGCTGTATCAGCAACGATGGGGTGCAGCAACTGAAGTCAGTGCACGCATTGCAAAAGCTAGAGCTGTCTTTTGAATATATGGTATCTGTGACGTCAGAAAGGGGTTTCCATCCGTCTTAAAAGGCCGTGTTTACAAGACAAAGATGAGGGCCGTTCTACTCTATGGAAGCGTGACTTCACTCCTCCGATCTGAGGAACTCCGACGTCTTCAACTTTTTGATCATCGCTGTCTGCGGAGCATTGCCTGTGTCATGTTTCATCAGCGTGTCCGCAACGATTATGTGCGTAATCCAGTACCGGACAGTGATAACCAGGGTAGTTCCTTAGAACAGCAGATAGCACTGAATAAGTTGCGTTGGCTTAGACACGTACTACGAATGCCTGGTCACCGTTTACCGAGAAGGGCGCTGTCTAGTTTGCCAGATGTAGGGTAGCGCAAGGCCCGAGGTGGGCAAATGTTGACTGGACGGCGGGAAATGAAGTCACTGACGACCAAACTCGATGTCGTCGGTTCGTCTCGCCTGCCAGGCTGTAGTCCACGTGACCCGCCATGTGCTTGGCTCGAGACTTTACAAGACATGGCTCGCAGTCAACAAGTGGCGGGTCTGCTGTCGTCTCGTTGTCGGACCGTCTGTTTAAAGTGTGTTTGGTGCTGAGTTATCTGCGAGGTACAGGCTGATTGTGACGCGGGGCAGTGAAAGCCGTAAGGAAGCTGTCTCACCGATGCCGCTTTATGTTTGCGTGATAGCCAGCTCTTTGTGACTGTGTTGTTGTCAAGGTTGCACGAAGGCCCGGATTCGGGTCTATGGAGAAGAAACAAAGGAACTCGACATCAATACTAGAGTCGGACAGGATTACCCAGTGTTGTTCAACTTCCTGGTCCTCTGAGTTATGCATAATGCTCTTGACGGCTATCGTGGTTTTCAAGTTAGCCCTAACTTTTGGAGTTTGTAGATGATATCGCTATCCTTTAAGAAGATCCTATGTCACTACAATCACTGCTAATTTTGGTCGATCAAGCAGTCCCTATGATCGGCTTCGAAATCAACATAGCAAGACAAAGTACTTCTCATCGTCAGCCACCCACCTCGCCCCGTCTCTCTCCTTAGATGGAATCTGTCTCTGAATTCAAGTACCTTAGGTGCACTCTTCTCCCCAATGGTCAGCCTACATCTGAAATTATATGGACAGCGCCAGAACAGCCTTCTTACAATTGAGAAACACATTGTGGCGAAGGAGAGGGATTAGTCTGCGAATGAATTCCGTGTATTCTCGGCAACCATTCGATCCATTTTACTCTATGGTTGCGAAACATGGTCGCTACTTTCCGTAGATACCCGGAAGCTGGAAGTCTTGGATCATTGTTTCTAAGGCTTATCTTGAAAACGCAGTGGCGTGAGCGTACCACTAATGATGAAGTTCGTAAGTGCTGTTACAGTCTTCCGAAGCTTACAACGCTCATCCAACGCCGCAGACTTCAGCGGTTCGGTCACGTCCTCCGCAGACCAGACACTGACTTCACTAGGGCCGTGGTTTTGCCCTCGCCTTGCCAGGGTTGGTGTCGTCGCCGTGGTGGACAACTGAAAACGTAGCTCGCTGCAGTTAAATCGGATGTCGATCTTCTGGAACTCCAGGTTGTGCATGAAGAAAACATTGAATCAGTATCTGTGTGGAGCTTGCCGCTGACCACCGCGTTTGAGCAGCTGCAATCCGCGACATTCATGAAGCTGGCTCATCCTGTCGCAGGAGGTAGCCGCAGTAAAGTAAAGTATGGGTGCCTTGACTCTTAAGTATTACGTTTTCCCGGTAAGTTCCTATTCTCTCCCCCTTATTTTTCTTCCTTCCGTTTGTCGTCATTTTTGTACGGCAGCCAAGCATCCGCTCAAATGGCTGATGTGCTGCTGTTGATAATGATGATAATGATTGGTCTCTAACTGGAAAGTGCCATCTGCGGCAGGGCAATTGGTCATGGGGACACGCAACTCGTCGTATCACATTTACTTTCAGTAAGGCAGCTGGGTTCGCGATTGAATACCTAAGTTCAAACACTCACAGCTGTATAGATACAAATTTTTACTTGCTCCTACAATGTGGTGTTCAGTATTCATTGACACATAAACAGCTGGATGCAATAACATCGTTTGTCTTCTGGTTTGTTCATCATGTGTATGTCCGAAGGCCTGCCCCTGGTATATTAGCGCTTTGTTTTCAAGTTGTGTCACCTCAGATTGTTAACCCTCTAATGATGTGTTGCACCACGCATTTCTGCTTACATTTTTCGCGTTTTTTGTGGTTCCATCGTTTAAAAATCGGCAGGACTAACTCTTCTTCTCTAACAAATTACATCTTACCGCAACCAGGTGTGACGTTCCACATCCCCGACACGATCATGGGTTTGACTTTCATCGCCGCCGGTTCCAGCGTTCCCGACGCAATCGCATCAATTCTGGTGGTGCGTGAAGGTCAGTTAGTAGCATTCTTCATCTTCTCAGCTATTTGTATGCTTAGCCTTGACAACTGCATATCCTGTGCCCCACTCAGAGCAATGCCTTGTCGCTAACACCAGTTTATCGATTAAAATACACATCGACTGTGACTAAAGAGCGGTGATAAGACGCACCTCTTAACGCTATCAGACCGCTATATCTAATTTTCGGTAATTTGCCCAGACCTATTTTCGGCTGTCATCAATTTCCATCTTATTCTAACCACTTGCTTGCATGTAACCTAAATTTTTCCACATCATGTTGGTTTTTTTTCTCTTTAATGCTCAGGTCTGGTAGGGTTAACGCCGCATGATCTATCTGCTTCCGACGGGAGCCTCACGGCCTACAACTCGAAGAGGTGTATCTGCTTTACTAATCAACAATAGGAGTTAACTTATTAAACACTAATTTGAGGCATGGAATGTCGAGAGGATTTGCACAAAATAGACCCTGGACTAAAATGCTATTCTTCATGAAGCTAATCGATTTGGCGCTTTCCTTCTAGCCTTATTCGCCCAAGTGGAAGATATAGTAGAAATTTGCGGATGATATCGTATACTGTGTCTGTCATTATGACCTGTTTCACGAAAGCAAGCTACCACCATGTTGTCCTCATTTGGGTATATGTTATCAAGTGGTAGTGTCACTGGTGTGTATTTCTGGTCAAAGTGTAGAGTTTGTAACCCGATTGTTCGTGCAGCGTTGTATAGATGTGAACCATAAACGGTTTTCTTAAGTGATATCCATTGACCGCTGAAAAATGTGGATTGCAGGGGTCCTTCTGTATGAATGCACACTGTTTGCCAAGACTAAACCGAACTTGTGTCTTTTAGAACGCGAGTTTGCCTTTCGGTAAGTTCACCTCCCACGCATATTATGAGGTCGCTTACCACTCTGCACTTTGTTTGCCAACGCAGCGATGCACCGGATGAGATCTCACTATAATCACACTACTACTACTACTACTATTCGGTAGCTAAAGGTAAGACTTCTTAGCTTTCATCTGGCTACTGCTGGGTCGTATGCACTTGTTCTTGCGAACTCGATGATGATCGGTGTCGGCCGCTCTAAACGTTCGAAAACACAACGTGATCCCAGATTCCGTTGAGAGGTGTGCGCACATTTATTCCGATCCGCGCAACTAATTCATTAACTGCTAAAGTCTCAGAAAGTTAGCCAAAATAAAAGACATATGGAGAGATATTGTACCATCGTTTTGTATCCAGCTGTTTTGTCATTCTTGCCTCTCTCGCTTTGTATGGCTCTGAGCTTGTTTCATTTGAATGTTTTATCACTACCCCGACGCAGGTGAAGGCGACATGGCCGTCTCCAACGCCGTGGGCAGCAATGTCTTCGACATCCTTATCTGCATGGGTCTACCTTGGTTCTTGAAATGTGTCATTTCCGGGGCCCCCGTGGTGATATACTCCAAAGGTGCGATCAACACATCTCCATATTTGAATATTGCTGTATTGCTAAATCTCAACTACACTGCCAGAGATAGTCGAGACCATATTTTGGCGTTTATTGTTCCAGTTGCAACGGTATAATACGGGTAAAACTAGCTAGCATTTGACAAATCTCGTGGGACAGTGTCAAATACATAAATTCAAACAATGTGACGGTGGAGTGAAATCCCCATCCGTCGGCTCACCATAATATCCATGTGAACACACACGTATATCCGTCTACCCCGATTTCGTGTGCGCTGGTGACTGTGGTAGAGTCACGCATGACTCGCCATTTGGAAGTGTGCCGTCTGCATCGTGTGACTGACAGTGATAATTGTGACACGTTGAAGCCTGACTTGCTCCATAGCTCCTCAGCTATACGGGATGCCGAAGGTACGTAAGAGTTGGGTGCCACCCATACCGATTTTGTCAATGGGAAACGCGTCCCCATATAAACTGGCCCGCTGGCTGGTGAAAATACCCTCCTCGCTGAGCGAGTGACTTCAAAGATTTCCTCGAACTTATCGATGACCTCGACATAACCTAAAGTTTCCGACAACATCAATGTGCTCGTTCAATGTGGAGTCGCTGTTTACCACTGCACCAAGCTGTTGAGGACATTTGTGAACTTGCAAATAGTTTTCGGTGTCCTCTACCGATACCAGTTAGTCTATTAGGAGAATGTCAACTTTCAATTCAGGAACACGCCGTACTGTTCAATGTATGGAGTAGCGATGGGAAGCCCATTGCGCCCGGTACTTGCCGATTTCTTCATGTGAATGGTAGAACGGGATTTGTCTAGAGAAATATTTCAGCTGCCATATTACAAACGCTACGTGGACGGGATTTTGACTTTTTCATAGGAGCATCAGATGGAGCAGTTGTTACACAACTAAATGCTTTTCTTTTAAGGTGGAGCAGCAGAATTGCCTCCCATGCTTAGATATCCTCATCGGCCGCAGAGAAAACGGGTAGATTAAGAGGTCTATCTACAGGAAAGCAACACAGTCCGGCCAGTATCTGGATTTCACCACATTCACACCAATGCGATACAAGCAGACGCTCGTGAGTGCCCTGATTAATTGTGCCAGACGAATCTGGTTGACGAACGGCAGTTGAGTATGAATACACTTATCGAAAACGGCTACCCCCGAAGGTTTATTGAGAAGCATAGTCAAATGCGGCCAAGTAACGTAGTGCACATGGTAACCAAAAAGCTTGTAATCATTGAAATGCTATTCAAAGGTGACATTTTTACGCTGAGGACCACAAGGCGTCTGATCAGCGCTATGTAGAGCACTTACTACGCCGTCAAGGCGGAACCCACTAACAGAATAAAAATACTGCTACATCTTTCTGTAAAGGATGCCCAGCCGATCGGGGGCAAACCGCATTGCATACACCAATTCTTATATGATTGCGGAGCCACTTACATAAGTAGAACCTATAGGGCATTTTCCTGAATGAAGGACCATGTGCCTAAGCGGGTTCAGTGTTCGACAGCACAAGAAACTGGTCAACCGCAAGCTGCTTGTCAGCTAGGCCACCGGTCTCTTCGACCCACAAACACTTATTGACTACAAGGTCACCGAGTAGAGATCACTATTACATTACACCAGTTCTCGGCGCCTCCGTTTCACAATGACGGTTGCAATTAGCCAGATTAAGCTGATGGTTTGTGTACAGAAACAACAAAAATTTATTTTCTATGACTGAAATATCAATGTCTTTACCTTATAGGATACACTCCAGTGATCGTAGAAATGTATTCCGATGTTACCTAGCACGTCAGGTTACATTGTTATAAGCAATGATTATTTTTAGTAATGTTTAGGCAACGTCGTACGAGTTATATGCACTTGTGCTGAAACACAATATATACAGAATGCATGTATGTGGCAAATACGTTTAAAATATCACTGCAACACGCCGCTAACTACTGACCGCCGCTTGCCACTGGGAAATGATGACTTCGTCAAACTGATCGCTTGTATGATACAGCGCCCTCACGACTCAGATACTGGCAAAAGTTACCAATCATATAAGGCGTGTACGTGCCATTGTAGCGCTGCTTCATGACTGAAATGCCTTGGTGAAAGTGCTCACCATGATCATCGCTATCAGATTCCAAGTTCTCATGGAAAAAGTAAAGGTGACTATGCAAAAGGTGCATCTTGAGCAATATTCGAGCACCAAATCCCTGGCAGTCCGCAATGAACTTTCTTGCAATGTACTTTTCTGCCTTTGTTCTGCCCAGAAATCCTGTGCACCCTGTCCTGAATGATCGCCACGCTTCTAACTCAAATGAAATCAACTGGCATTCGAAAGCACTGTCTGCCAGTATCCGGCGAATATCAGGCCCAATAAGCATCGCTTCTTTGAGCTTCGCATCATTGATCAGAAACACTTGCTTCAGGTACTGGAGCACCAAACAAATCCGCTTGAGGGTTTTGACGAAGTTTTTAATCAAACCAAGTTTGATGTGCAGGGCTGGTAGATAGATGTGACCAGATTACACAAGAGGTGTATGCTTTACACTCATTTTCCCTGCAACGTACTCCGTCCCCTCTGGCCACTTTTCGGTTGTGTAGTGCTGTTGAGTTGCTCTACTGTCGTATAAGCACGAGAAACAGCAATACTTTGTGAAGCGTCCTGGCATATCCAATGACCTTGAAGTCAGCATAGATGTTACAACGGTACTTATCGTAGTTCAGTGCGGCGAGTATCCGCTGCATACTTTCGTAAGTCTCCTTCATATTAGTGGCATGCAACAGAGGCACAGTTGGGTACACGTTTCCATTGTGGAGCAGTATGGCCTTAAGACTACTCTATGACGAGTCAATGAACAAGCGCCATTCGCCACAGATATGCCTCATGTCAAGCTCCTTCATCAGTCCTTCCACGTGTCATAGAAACCCAACAATGTAACACTTCCCCTTCTGTATACATAGTGTTTACAGCAAGTAAGCGCCACTGCTGCAGCCGAGATGCCAACGACTTAGCCTTGTCTTTAAGCAATCCCAGGTCACGTACCAAGTCATTCAGCTCTGATTGTTCAATAAGATGTGGGTTGATAACATCAGCTTCAAAGTTTTTGCAGATGTCAGAATCAGGGGAAGTTGACGATGCGGGATCACTACTCATCTTCAGTGACATACTTACTGGAGGTGCAATCATTAGGAACAGGTTGAACAGCTGATGGAAGATTGTGGTAATGAATTTTGTCCTTGTTTCGGTTAGAGATTACAATGACACTGGTTAGGCCGAGGCAGCAGTCCGTCGTGTGATCCTTCGGCTCCCTCCACACCGCGAGGATTGCAAAGGGCATCTTGCCTTTGCGCTTGAGGCACTGAGTCAGGTGAATATTGCACAACACAAAACAATATGCGACGCCCACTTCTTATCCTGATCTCCACAGTTCCATCCCGAGATATGCGTGCAAGGCAGACTACAGTAGTGAAGAAATGCGTCTGCACTGCGACTTTGTAGTAAACTGTCCACAGACGTAACAAAAATGATGTTTGACATTGACACAGCAACGTCTTTCAGCCATGATCAAGATATCAATTAAGGAGACACAGCACTCAACCGACTTTCATTCTCAGGCGGATACCATGGCCACGAGGACTTTTTTCTACGATTACAGGGAGACAATGGACCGATCACAGGCGAGCATTGGATGCAAAGAACACACTGCTTAGCTGAAATGAAAATTAAAAAACCCGACGTGTTAGAAACATCTGCTTTACATATTCGTAATCAGCTCACTTGGTACTACTAGGAACATCCTATATCATTGCTGTAAAAATGATGTTGCACAGTGTTATGAGTCAGCCTTAGACTGCCCTCGAGATCGGGGTAATAACCCTGTCTCGCTTATCGTTTGTTGGTTTTGGTTGCGCCCTGTCCAGAATAAATACGATTGCTGGTTAAAGGCATTGAGGAGACAATACGAACTGTGTGCATTCTCCAATCTGCATCTTCTTACTGAGCTTCTAAGAATACAATATTTATCTGCGTCTCTCTGTCATTCGACGAACATAATTTCGATAAAGTAATGCAGTTGGTCTAATGCATCGTTGAGTCGATATTTTTCATGGTTAAAGCAGACGCAGAAATGTTGTGACTCGGGAGAGTGTTCAACAGCCGACAAATTTTGTGAAAAAAAGAAATTCCGGTGACATTCCAGCCGGTTGAGTAGACAATTTCAGCTGGTGGCCCCTCAGCATTACATCGCGGCTAAGTTTCGGGAAAGAGCGGCAGGTGTGACTAGGGCTCTTCTGTAACTGATACGTCAGAATGAGATTATCAGATTGACGGCGAAGACTTCCGCGGTGCCTTCCTAAGGCTATCACTCGTATTTGGCATGACAGATGAAACAAGCCCTTGACGTTTTTTGGTTATTCTTCCCTGTGGAATTACCAGTGCGGCCAGATCACGTTTTAGCTAGGGTTACTATGCTTGAATCGCGTACACCACTTGGGAACTCACCCTGGGAGCATTTGTGGAGCGATGGAGGGGTCGAACGCCATCCGTAAGAGACCAACATGTTTTGTACAACATTAATGATTACTCCGAAAACCTGAGACGGCCTTGCATCGCCACCTTAAGGCCACACTCGTGTGAGTTGGTCTTCAGGATGCGATCTCCTAGCCTATATGTGTTGTGTGTGATTTCATCTGCAAAAAGCAAGGCATTCGGCTAGATACACGCGAGGTCGTTAGTGAAAACTAGGAATAAGCGTGGCCCCAACACTGATCCTTGTGGAACACCGCATCCCACTACATTAGGATCGAACAATGAGCCACGAACTCGCACCTGCAGTCGCGACCGCAGCTGAAGAAGGGATTCTACGATGAACCTAAGATAGTGTTCCTACTTTCGTAGGTTTTCAGCTTATGGAGGAGGATACAGTGATCTAAGTGGTCGAAGACTTAAGAAAGTCCCAGATGATTGACCTTCGTTCTAGTCCCACTTTCTGCTGTTTCGGTCCAGCTGTGATGTGCAATCATTAGTACATGACCCTATTGATCTGGGTCTTGCTAACCACCCCATTGGTGCCTCAGCATTGATCGAATTCTTCACCTTTAAGAGCTCCGGGATGAGAATAACCGGGCTATAGTTGGGGGATCCCGAACTGCTACAACTGACACGAATATGATGTTCCTACGCTGCACTGGCCCTGGTAGGTGACACTAAGTAGCAAGCATCCCATCCGAATCAGTGGAACTATGGTGAATTACGGATCTAAAAGCAGTGTGTAACAAGTCTTGTCGGATCGCGAGGATGTGAACCACAAACTGAAGAAGGAAGCACGGTAACGGGGGTAAAGCTTTACGGTGGACTCACTATGCGAAGGCGTGCATAAATGAATGGGTTTACCCTCACTGTTTATGGGAAAACTAGTGGGAGAACCGTTTGTCGCGTTATTTCGTCTCTCTATGTGCATGTGTGTGGCGGGATAGCGCCACGCTATGGCGTTTTTTTAACATATAATGTGAGGCGGAAACTAGACAAGTAAAAAAGGCGTTCCTTCGCTGACGCTCACGAAGTTCCGGCGACATTTTGGCCGCCTTTACTTCGGGGCTAACTTGAGCTGGTGGTCTCTCATGTTCATATTACGGCTGTTGCAGCATTTGGCGACAAACGCGGTTGGGGTTTTTCAGCCTGGTAGGTCATTATTACGTCATCACGTAGGCGCCGATACTGATCGCTGTACGATCTTAAGGCCCTCAACTGGAGTTGACATTGGAGGTGGAACAATCCTTTAACATGCTTGATGGCTCTTCGCCGTAGAGTTTAGAGCTGTGGTTGCTTGTACCAGGCTCGGACAGCGTATTTCACATGAGGCCACAGGCGGGTGTTAAGCATCTGATGACAGACAAATGGACCCAACCGGCCGAATGCCCTCAGCAAGATACAAACGCGTTGGCTTTGAGCATGCTGGATAGTTTCGCTCTATCACTCCCATATTCCTTCGAGGAGATGGCGTACAAGCTATGGCCTCCAAGCATATACGTGCTATTCGGCTAATGACGAATGTGAACCATTTTACGTTTGGACGCATTGAATGGGATTATACAAGTAAATGTAGGTATCTCAAGTTGTTCATTTATTATACTAACTGTTCACTGGGGTTGGCAATTCCGCTGCAAACGTTTCGTCATCATTCTAGGTAACATAGTGCGCTAGTGTGTAGCAGAGCAGATCGATGCTTAAGCAGATGTGAACCGGGCGGTCACGCATGTGTGCTTTTATAGGTCATTGTCATTGGCCGTTTGGGCATGTGACCTTGGAAAATGGCCTTTTTGACCCAGGCCTCGAGACTATGACCCTTATGTCTGCGTAGCTGATGATGCTGCCCAAGCTGTTCCATTAAAGTCACTCGACCGCGGCAGTGGCTCTTTGCTCGTGAATTTGCGCAGATAACGTCTGATTCAAGTTTATTAACCGCGTTATTTCTACTAATTCTCTTGTCTGCTTCGTATTTCTACATAGTGACCTGCTCCATCTTCGTGTAATATAGAAACCTATGGATGTAGATCACGCCTTCTCATACTCCCTGATCAGTGGGAAGCTTTCTTCCTGTTTGTCCGATGTAGCGCATATCATATTCGCTGCAGTTTGGCGAATTTGTTGCCTAGCTTCTGACAGTCCGTTTCTCTTCAAAGCATGTTCTAGCCTAGTCAAGTAACTCATGTAGGAAGCATCCCTGATGTTGAAATTGAACCCTTTGTTAATAAGTCCCTTTTAACTGCGCTGAGTAGGCAATGCGGTAAGTTTCTGGTCCATCCTTCACTGATGATGTGGTCGACTTACTTGGGGAGCTTGCTTGACGCTTTGTGCTGATTTACGTTGATTTCTCGCGTGGCTCACTCAACGCTTTATTGTGGATTCAAGCTCTGCGTATTTTTTGGATCCATGGCAACGAGACAGTCGTTTATGGTTCTCTCATACTCGCGAAAGTGACTATAGGCATCTATCATCACTAATTTGATAATACGCTTCCCATACTGCCTCACAAACGCCCAGGCATCAAGAACTTTCGAACTAGCAGCACAATTACTACAGCTACACAGAATCACGGTAGCACACTAACCAAACGCTAATTTGGGAGGATTGTTTTTAAGACGAAATCAAACAAAACATTCATGTGATTTAAAAGATAAACTGCAGTGAATATGATATGCGGTACATCAGACAAACGGGAAGAAAGCTTCCCACAGATTATGAGGCGTGATCTACATTCATTGGTTTCTATACTACACGAGGATGAAGCAGGTCATAATGTAGAAACACGAAGCTGACAAGAGAATTTTTAAACACAGCATTCCGCGAACAACACGATCAGTAAACTCAACTTAGAAGCTATCCGCAAATTCACGAGCAAAGCATCACCACTCCATTCGAATACACCTAATGTGGGAAAGAATACCATCCAAGCAGCCCAGCCAACATTTTCAGCGGCGGAGGCAAACAGACCATGGTCTCGAGGCATGGGTCGAAAGCCTCTTTGACCTGCCCAAACGGCCAATGACGATGACGTATAAAATCATCGCTCCGCTACACACTAGCGCACTAATAACACCACGTCGAATGGTGACGAAACGTTTGCAACAAAATTACCAATCTCGGTGAACGGTTAGTCTAACTAACAAATTTATGTGCATTCCTGTGCACCGTCTAGGTCTCGCTGGAATACTTCGTGATTTTCTTGGTCGACATCTAGACATCATCACTTTATGCGGTGCTTTTTAGCTCACTTTTCTACAGCCGTCCATGTCCTCTGCACGTTCATAACATGCATCGTAGTACAGGATGAGCCGCGCTATATCTCAATGGGATATCAGTCACGGCGATCCGCTGCCGTCACACATGGCTCAGTGGCATGTCTCTGGTTCGTAAGAGTAAAGCCGTGTATTCGAATCCGGCAGGATTCGGCGGGTGCGCGCTACTGACGAGTCCCGATAAGACGAAACGGCCGTCTAGCGCTTTCCTGGATGCTGTCTGTCTGACTTTGACTGTGATGAATATTCACCAATCAAAATGTTCTTTGTTTCGTCACTTTGCTTTGAATGCCCAACTGCACAAGGTCACTACGATATTTCTCGTGATATGTGGTGCAACTGAAATACGTTATACAGACTACTTCGCATTTTATCCAAAGGCTGACGGTTTTGTTTCTACCGGACAAGCCAGGTTGTTTACGAGCTACAGTATGAGACCAAATGAAATGACTTACTTCGATCAATCATTCATCCAGTGATTTGACTTTACTACAATAAACTTTGAGATACACATGAGAGCGTTACACATTAGGTGCTTTTTCACTGTGCCAGGTTGCAAAGTAATCCGTTCAGCTTTGCTTAACCGATAATGGTGATCCAGTTGAGAGCTTTGCCTATGGCATTTGATACGGAAGTAATGTAGTTTGGATCTATCGCTTTTTTAACCCTTCTTTAAGCGCTTTTCAGCGCAGCCTTCGGTGTGTGATAAGCAATTGGTCCGCCTGGATCATTTTGATGCATCATATATCTTTTACGCAACACCACTCCACATGGGTTACCATGAGGTCAGGCTTGATTTATAGGTCGGCATTCTTCCAGTATAGTTATCATAATGAACAAGTTTTCCCAGTACCTACCCATGCTGTACGTTTAAACACATTGAAGTGAATTTGAAGTGCTCCCTGCATGTCATCTAACATGCGCCTATATCTTCGTGACAGGTCTGCTTTATGCTGTTTTGACGCTGTTCAGCACGGTCCTCTTCCTGCTGGTTGTCACTCACTTGAATCGCTGGCGCTTGACAAAACCATACGGAATAACTCTGCTGATGGGATACATAATCGTGCTCGTATTCTGCAGCTGTTACGAGCTCAATTTGTTCGGAACAGTTCATTTGCCAGAGTGTCCACTTATCGAATGAGGCCACGGAGATTGCACTACAATGTTCCGACGATCCCGAATTGGTGCAGTCTGGACTTAGCTCAAGCCAAATTTGAAATGGTGACATTGTGGTCCACATTACTCAGTATAGCAATATTGTGCCCATTGTCATGCTACGTTATCCTTTTGAAAGTCTGCGCCGCTCACTTCACTATCATTCTCAGTATGACTCCCGTTGCTAATGTATTTTTTTGTTTTTAATTTCCTTTAGTAACCCATGCACTTCCAAACTTGTCCTGTGCATTTTAATGTGATCCCGTTTTTACGTATAACTGTTCCACTAGCCATGAATGATCTCGCCGACCGCCAAGTGTTCTGCTTTATACATCTATGTTTTTCGCAGGTGTGATAAATGAACAGAGAGTTGAGACTAGATGCACCAAGGTAGGGGCGTCTGCGCTGCTCAAACTTTCCCTGCTCGCCGCCCCTCACAGAGCATTAAGCAGTCCTCATGATGGCTACTGTCTGCTGGAGTACCTGATTCAGAGTTAACCCAATGTATAATGGGTTGTCAATAGTTGTATGCGTATGTGGAGTATTTTACGTCACGTTTCAGCTAATTGTCTACGCCTCCTAATCGTCTCACCTTGCAGTGGCGCAGGTTGAACTATGGCCAGTTGACCCATAAGCTTCGTTTGGGGAAAAGTGAAATCTCCCCGGAGAACCTACCATTTTGGACCAATGGTGTTCTGGGGAAACATTTCGTTGATACCAGAAAGTTAAATACAGTCACATGGCGCAAGCACCTAAGCCCGCATTGACTGAATCGGTTCTAAATGGTAGTTTTCAGAGAGACCGTTGATGCCTGAGGTTGGAAGTTCGCTTTCCACTGGGATCGAATAGAAAGCGGAAGATACTAACTTTAAAATCGCTTTCATATTAGTTTAAATTCGTTTGATTCCACATTGTTTGACAAAGTTGATAAGGTCATCTGCGAAGGGCAGACCCGTCTGTTCGAACGTTTATGGATGCAGAAGGCTGTCATGAGCATCTGAGTCCAGTAAACCATATTGGTGATATTTAATACACCGTATCCTAGCGAAGTTGCGGGCCTCTATCCTAGTTCACCGCCTTAATCTAAAATCCTAGTCCAGAATGGTTGCACTACAGACAGATTTTCTGCTTTGACAAAAGTCTACAGATCGCATTTTCACTGTGCAATCCACACAACAGCAGCATCACACTTATCGTAGGCCAAGGACGACTGTTTTCATTGATTGCATGGTCGGGTCTGATGCAGTCGATCGCTTCGTGCCACTTGTGATGTATACATCCCAGGGAAGGTGCTTCACTGAAATATGTGAACACGTAACCTGCACTTTACTAAGTCTCTTTCGCATATGCGGCGGGTAGTTTGACGTCCTTTCGACACCAAAGGGTTGTTCACTGCGGTTGTCCCACTCCCTAATTTCTATCCACTTTCATCGCAGACACCTTGAGGGAGCATCATCTTCTTGAAAGACTGCGTGTTTGAAGTGTGTCTGACACTGAGCCGTCGGCTAGTAAGGTTGATTCAAAAGCTGGACGTTGAAGGCTACCAGGAAGTTGCCCCGCGATGCTTTCCTAAATTTGCATGGTTGTCAGCTGTTAGTTACCACATGATATTATTACGTTTTGCGCGCTTTGCTTATGAGTGTCCGCTTATGACACTAGATCCCACATTGGTCTCATGCAGCCATTCTTCTTATTAGTAAATTCGTCCCACTGAATCCATAGTTACAGAAGAGTAGTAGGGGGAGTTGAATGGTATAGGTAGGAATTCGTCACATCTAGTTGTGTGGCAGCAATATTCATTCATCGCAGAATACCGTGAGGTCTGGGAATTTCAGTGTCGCCAGCCAATTGTAGGCGGCTTTATGTTTGTTACGTGTATCCCTCCAAATGGCCAGAGATGTTCATTCTTTGCAGCCAGGACTCTATTTTACGCTGATCGTTCCTCCCGAACGGTCTGTTTTTCATGAGAGGTAAGTCTGGTCGCGCCACCATTTCTCGTAGAAAGTTCGTAGGATGCATTTCGAGTGTCATGTAACGCTATGACGTAACGTTTGCAGAACCATAGCTGCACCGTGGTGGCCCAGTTTCCCTCGGAAATCCGTGTCATCCAGCGTCGCGGCAGAAACTACTTGATCACATGTGAAGACCTCGGGCCTTGTGGTAGATAGGCATCGATGCGAATATTGGCTCACGGACCTTATCGAGTAGGATACTCGCAACCTAGGAATACTAACTCAGGCTGATTTGGGTTGCTTAGCACAACCTGCGAAAGCGTCAAAGACGGGAAACCAACATGTTGGTATGCTGCGGAAGGCATTCGGGCAGTTTGATCCATGCATATTTGCTTAACACATACGTGGAATATGCAATCTAGCCCTGATACAACAAATATCTCGCAGCGCTCGAAATTACTGAATACTGTATGTAAGAGAAGTAGAAATTTAATTCTGCACAATGTTATAAAACGTGTCTGCAATCCGTGACAATCTAAGCGTTCTTCAAGTCGTTATGTAGCATTTTAAAATGTCTGACTTACGATTCCACTGATTTCACAAACGCAAGAGGTCATTGCTAATGTGCAGTCGTTCTCTGAATCGAATGATGAAATACAAATTCAACAACGTTTTGAACTGCTGCACTAGTTTGGCCTACGCGACTTCCAGCAGACTGTTCTAAACATTTCACACTCTCCGTTCGAAGCACAGATGGGGTAATCGTTCTATATCCGGCACCACAAGCTTGTACTGGTGTCCGCATATGCTGCATAGCGTTCTCAAGTAATGCATTGACCTCAACATATGGAAGTCACCAGGATGTAATGAGGTAGGTTATGATGAGATCTACACGCAGCCGATGATAGAATGAGGTGTCGAGTCCTAGTTTCTCACACTGGTCTTCGTACGACAATTCTCCTGCACTTGAGAGCCTGTTTGCGACGTGTTTGATCCTTTCGATCTGATGCGTCTCGCCTCGTGTGATTGAGCAGAAGCCTTGTGAGCCATACCCCATTATTGGTTGGTTGGAAAAAAGAGGCGAGTGGTGACCTCGTCAGATCAAGGACGGAAGCTGCGTTTGATCGACCAGCGGTGGTCCACCAAGCACGTTAAAAGGTTATTCCACATTCCATATGAACTGGTTGAGAAACCTAAAATTATACAGTGGTCAGTATCGGCGCCTACGTGGCGACCTAACAATGACCTACCAGTTTACGTAGAATCCCAACCACGTTTGAAGCCACCCACTGCAACTCGGCAACATGACGAACCTGATAAGCCTTCAGTTAAAGTTAGCCAGCCAACATAGCCGGTTGGAACAACGCCGAAACATCTCTCCGTGTGAGTCAGCCTTGGAAGACCCTTCCGAATCACGTTGTGTCTGTCTTCACTGGTGTATGTACGAAAAAAACCTTGATGTTGCCCTAACCTGTCTACATTACGTAACATAACCACTGTATATCGAGATCCGATATAACGTGAAAAAGGTACACCAACAAGCCCTATCTACACAAACGAAAAAACTCCTACGCATACCTCTGATATAAACAATCATCATCAACAGCAGTACGTCAGTTACTAGAAAAGATGTTTCGCTGCTGTACAACCATAGTGAACTACGGAGCACATAACAAGAGGGAAAGAAGGGGAACCTACGGTAAAACCTTAATGCCCTAAACAAGTACTCAGGATCAGGGCGCTTAGACCTTGTCAACAACATACTGTCACAAACAGCTGGCTATCGTTAAAAGATAAGTCGGCATCGGCGAGACAGTTCCCTTGAGGCTTTCACTGCCCCGCGTCATAATCAACCATCACTCCGCAGAAAACAGCGCAAAAACAAGGCTCTCCTCGGTAAGCGGTGACCAGGCATATTTAGTACGTGCCCAAGTTAACGCAACATATTCAGTGCTATCTGCTGTTCTAAAGAATTAGCCTGTTTATCACTGGCTACTACTCGCTTACGCACATCATCGTTGGTGCCATCCGACATCAGCAGTGCTTTGCAGATAACGATGTTCAAAGACTTGTAGGCGCCGCAGGTCTTCAGATCGGACGAATTATCACTCATACAAAATAAGACGGCCATTGTTGCCTTGTAAACACGGCCTTTAAAGCGGAAGGAAACTCCCTTTTGACGCCAAAGATGTGGTAGATTCTGATGGAAGGAAAACTAAACGAACAACGGATGCGCCGATCGTCGTTAAGGAGGCAAGGTGAGCCAAACCCGAGCACATGGATTGGGGCGAACAGATGGCGTCCGAGATCCTAATCCATTGAAGCTCAGTGTCATTAGGAAGAGACAGCGAAAGTTCGGTACGCAGTACGTCTTGATAGGCTTGTTTGACCAAGGGCTGAAACAACTTCTCAGTTGCCAATCGGGTGAGACGCTGGGTGCGCCTCCAGGCAAAGTTCATGGAGAAACAACAGCGTACCAAGGCATGATCAGAGTCGACGCAGGTACTCCAGTACGAGTGTCAATCCAGGACACACACACACACTATACACGTTAGCTAGAGGTGAGAAACACCTCAGCTACTATGCCACAATACATAAAAGAAAAAGGAGAATAAAATGCAACAGGTGCAAGCCAGCTGAGCTACCGGTAACGGATGGGCATCGCTCCGGTAAGCTACCAGCTGGCTACTATGTAGAGGAAAAAAACTATGCAAAATTATAAAGTGCTAAATAATGAGATCACGGTTGCAGGCGAGGCTAAGAGGGATGGGGTGGGACAAAGAAACTCACAGCACGAACGCCACTGAGGTCGGCTCCTAGCCATATCAACAAGTGTATCCAGCCAGATGTGTTCGTCTTTCGGAACCCAACCACGGAGATGAGACGCTCCAACTGAGGCCAGCTTTGAAGTGAGGGCCTTCATTCCTCTCGACCAAGTCATCGCTTGGCCACCTCTCCTCTTCTTCCATCCACACCCCCGGCGCCCAAACAACGCACATCGCGGGAGTCAGAGGGCTGGCATGCGTAACACCTGACCGGGCCCATCGGAGCCTGGTGCGTGAAATAACGGTGCTGAGCGTTTCATTTTCTTTTCCTGTGCCGTAAACAAGACCTCGAACACGCTCGTTGCTCACGCGGTGTTCCCACCAGATGTGTGTTAAATTGCGAAGGCACCGGTGGTCGAACGTAACTAGCCTCTTTATGTCCGCTGATTTAAGGGGCCAGGTTTCACAACCGTACAGTAGGGTCGAACGTACCGCTGCATTGTACACTCTACCCTTCAGGGCAAGAGTGATGTCGCGCCGCCGCCATAAGTGGCGAAGGTTAGCAAAAGCGCCCCGAACTTTTGCTATACGGTTCGTGATCTCATCTTCAATCCCACGGGCGCTGATACAACTTCCCAGGTAGTTGAATTTCTGAACGACTTCTAGCTGATCCCCACTAAGGGTCAGCGAAGGAGGCGGTCCAGGCCAATCTTGGAGGAACGCTTTGCAATTCGGCGGTGCGAAGCAAAGCCCGAAGCGGCTGACAACCAGTGCTAATCTGTCCAGTGCCGCTTGGCACGTCCGGGAGCTGTCACAGGTTAGGGCAATATCGTCAGCATACTCCAAGTCAAGAAGTCGTTCTCCTGTGAGTAGCTCCACACCTTCTAAGTCGTGTCCTGTGAACGCGATTTCCATGACTTCGTCAATAGCGAAGTTGAAGAGGAAAGTTGACAGGGGGCATCCTTGTCTCACACCGCTGGAGATATTGAAGGGTGGCGACAGCTTGTCGTAAGCCCTCACTCTGCCTGAGCCACGCGCGTATAATGCTCGGATAATATTTACATTTTTCTCAGGTACACCGTTCCTAAGTAGACAGTCCCAAAGTGCACGTCTATCCACCGAATCGAATGCACCTTTGATATCGAGGAACACGACAATGGTGGGCCGCCGATATATGTGACGGTGCTCCAACAACTGACGCAACGTGAAGATGTGGTCAATACAGAAAAGACGTCGACGAAACCCGGCTTGCTCTTCACGAATATGGCTTTCACAAGTGCCAGCCAGTCTTCGAAGGATGACAGAGGCAAGCAATTTGGAGGCGATGGAGATCAGACTGATTCCTCTATGGTTGCCGCATTCCGATCGTGAGCCTCCCTTGAAAACTGGAACTATGACGGAGCGAATCCAGTCGATTGGGACAGTTTCCTGCTCCCACAGTTTCACTAGTAACTCGTATAACTCATCTACCAGCGCAGGTCCCCCGAATTTGAAGAGGGCTGGAGGTAGATCATCTGGTCCCGCGGCTTTATTTAACTTCAACAGTGCGATCTCACGTTCGACTTCTGAGCGAGAGGGTGGATCCAAAGGGACAACCCAGGGAGCGGGACGATCAGTGGCCGGCGAGAAATCTAACAATTCCGACCGATTAAATTGCCTTTCAAAGTGCTCAGCCCACCGCTCCAAGAGTTTTGACAAGTTATGGATAGACTGTCCACTCTCCACAGGTATAGTTCTACTAACACCAGGTCTCATGCTGCCCGTTTCCCGTATCTGACGGAATAACTTACGGTGGTTACCAAGGACAGCGGCCATTTCTCTCTCTGATGCACGGTGAGACCACCAAGATTCGCGGTCTCTCTTCAGGCTGGCACGGAGTTTTGCCCGGAGCTCTTTGCGAGTTTCATTGTGTCCGATTCCAGCAGGAATATGCCGGCGAGCATCGATAAGTTTCAGTGACCGCGAAGAGACTAAATATCCATGTTGGCTATTAGACTTACCACATGAGGAGTTGCGTGCTGCAAGTAAGGTCTGATGAATATGAGACCAGTGACCTTCAAGTGTATCCAATGAGCGCTTAATCAACCCGTATGTCAGCGCACTTCGATACGCATTCAGAACAGCTGGCTTTGTCAGTTGGCTGGTGTCAATGCGCTCACAGCGTCGTCGTGGGCGTCCGCCAAAACGCATCCGCATGTCAGCACATACAAGTGCATGATCGGTGTCCACACATGTGCTCCAAATCGAGCGACAGTTCTGGACGCAGTCTCTCCATGGGTAACTTATCGTAATGTGATCGATTTGCGTCCATAGCTGGTGGACGCCAAGTCACCCTCCAGCGGGTGCTGTATCGGAAATTAGTGTTCGCAGGAAATAAGCGAGCATCCTCACACAAATGAAGTAACCGCCCACCGTTATCATTACGGGAGCCTACACCATTATTACTATTTATTATGGCCGCCCAGATGCAGTTCATCAGTGGATAATTTGCTAACTTGAGCGTTCAGATCCCCAGCCAGTACAACAGTGTCCGTGCTTCTTCTGTGGCGAAGGAGCTCATTCTATTAGAGATAAAAGTCGTCTTTTTGTCGAATCATTGCTAAAGTTTGTGGGTGCATAGCAGCGATGATGAATAGACACCCGTCAGTCCCGTGCGAGTTCGAAGCTTTGAACGAGCCAGCCAATCGGACCGCACACATCCGGCAACTGATTGGGACCCACTCAACCAAAGCAGCTTCAGCCCGGGGACTCAAGGCAATACCAACACCGGCTTGGCTGATACTCGAAGCTGCATCATCACCGGATAGGCACAATGAGAAAATACTGCTAGTGTCACCTGAAGGGGATCGCAGAGTGAGCACAGAGCTCGAGTCTTGCAGGCGAGTCTCCGATAAGCAGCAGATATCGATCGAGAGGGTTTCCAATGTTCGGGCAAGTGCTGCCTGTTGACCGATTTGTAGCAATGTGCGTACATTGAGACATGCCAATCTGAAGGAGGATCGAGGGCTCCAAATGGAAGTCGATGAACTGGGCTTGGCCGTTTGGTTGGACATGGGCTTGTCGATAGGATAGGAATGACGCTCCGCGTTGACATGTGAGTTGAAACTAGAAGGTAAAAGTCTAGCAAAGGTGGGGAAGGGCCATGAATTGGGAGGTTGAAAACAGGGGGGATAAAAGTGAAGGTGGAACGGGACGGTAAGAGAGAAAAAGCGTAAGAGGGGGAATAAGAAGATGGGAAGGCTTGAGCAGTAGCATCCAAACCCCTATCCACCCTGTTCGATGCAGCAGATAGGGCACCGTTGATTATTCTCTGCGGTGGCCAGAGCATCAAGAAACTGTTTGAAGTATGATTCATAGTATTGCGTGGGCAGGATACTGTCAGGTTGCCCAGGCCTAGACAGGAGAACGATTAGGGTTCTCAACCAAAGCCTTTGGTTCAAAAACCTGACCGCAAGGCAGCGGGTTTGGCATTGGGCTACAAGGAGTCCGTTTTAAGGAATAAGGAGCCACCTCCATTCCAACCCTCAACCTGGAGGACCAGGAGGCTGAGTTTGTCTGGCCTCTAACCATTGACCAATCTGGTATGAGTGGCTCTGAAGGTGCAAAAATGCACCACCCAATATAGCTCAATGGATCGCTGAGGCACACAAATCATCGCACCAAGGTAAGGTCCAGCCTCATTGCGATGGGTCAATCCAGGATGGAACCTGGCTACCTGTAGCATGGTAATATGATCAATTTGGGTCCATTGCTGGCCAGCTACAAGACGCCAAGTGGCGCCTCGGCGCCCACTGTGTCTAAAATCGGTGCTACTAAGAAACAGCTGGTGCTTCACACACAGCTGTAGCAGACGCTCGCCGTTGTCGGTCCGTTAGAAGTTCATACTTACCACTTAGACAAGTTTCCGAAGTGCTCAGACGATCTACTTGAGCATTCATATCCTCTGCAAGAATTATGATATCAGACCTGGTAATACTGCGTCGTAGTGTGTACAGTTCGTAGTAAAAAGTGTCTTGCAGCATCGGATCTGTAGTCGCCGGGGGCATATGCGGAAACCACAAACAAACACGGTCTACTGCTATTCCGTGAGTCAACTTTGTTTGATGTCGTCAAACGAATTGCAAACAAACGGCTGTTCACGTGGATCCAATCAACCAACGATGACTCGGTCTTGGAGCAGAGAACAATACCCACACCACCTTGACTAGTAGTTGCCGCATCAGCGTCTCCAGATGCGTGCAACCAAAGGAGAGAAGACAAACCGGGCGCAGTTAATTCATCAACCCCGTGAGCGTCATTTATCCTGGTTTCAAACACACAACACGTCAATATCCAACGTATCTAATGTGCATGCGAGCGCGGCCTGTAGGCTTATTTGTCTTGGAGTGCGAACGTTGAACGCCGCCAGGGAAACGGGACTTATAAGGAGCTGTTGGCGAATGGTGTCCAGTGGGTGGTGTAGAAAGATAGCTATAAATGCTATGACTACAGTGACATTGCGGTTGCGGTCAATTAAACCGGGAAGTATAGAAGGAAGTCTGGTAATTGGGACTGGGGGGAGGAGTAAGAGGAACAGGTGGAAAAGAAAGAGGGGAAGCGCCAGCAGTAGTATGCTTTCGCTTATCCGCCCTACTGTATGCAGCAGATATGGTGACCTTTGGTAATCTGCGTGACGGCTGACGCAGGATACGATTGAAGTTTGGAGAAGTCATGGCTGTACGTGGGCTAAGATACTGCCATGGCGCCCAGGCCTAGACAGGAGGACGATTAGTGTCCTCAACCAAAGCCTTTGACCGTCTGCAGGGCAGCAAATGTGGCAAAAATTCGGTTTCACATAAAAGGACGCCATCCCATTTCAAGCCCTTAACCTGGAGGACCACAAGACTGAGTTTGTCTGATCTCCATTGACCAACCTGGTAGGATTAGCTCATAAGAGCTGTGTACCTAAATGGGTTTACGAGGTACGCACACCGTCACACCACGTGAAGGTTCCGTCTCGTCGTGACGGAAATGTAAACAACAAGGGGAGTATGAATAATGGTTATCATTTTATCATTTTGTTTTCACAATTTTCGTGGTTCTCATGCTAGCCATACTACGGGTCTTGTCAAACATTTCCTATTTTACCCGCGACACACAAATGGTTTCGAAATTAGTCGAAAATTTCAGCAGAATCTGAACGAAAGTGTCTGTGGCGAGGTCGCGGCGTTAAATCTGTTATCAAGGAGACCGACAAAACAGAGACATGTGTATCAGCCGAAAAAGAAAACAAGGTAAACGGTAAAAGTGGCTCTCACCGTACCGCAGATGAGTGCTTAAAACGGTTACTCTGAAAGGGACCGAGTATAGATCACCAACTAGTTGCCAGTTTCACCGTATTCTCATGGCATAAATGCCGCAATAAAGGCAGTCCATGGTAATAAAATGACGACGTTGAGTACGTTCCGTGTGACTTTCAAAATGTGATATATCTGTCGGATTCTTTGGGCGGTATCCGGCTGTGAGAAGCACATTCCGAAATCATCTACTACCGCTGAACATATAGCCGCGGTAGGATACGGAATGGTGCGTTCAGTTAACCTGGCAGGAAAAATGACTATATGAGTTTGCTGCAGAACCTTCGTGCCTGCAACTAAACGATCACACTGTACGAGCGTTTGTGAAGCTTTATCAGAGAAAAGCTTTTTGGTGGACACCGTTTGCCATCAGCAGCTGTATGAAGATGCGCTTCAGGAATGGATCATAAGCCTTTTCACATAGGCGGTCTTCGTGCGGCGAGGCCGCAGAGTACTTCGACCACTGATCTGTAGAACGTCACACTAACAAGGGAGATACATCGAAGGCGCCACACACCGCAAAACAACTAACTGCAGCGGTGTATGCATGCAGAAGTTCTGACTTGCTGACAAGTTCCGCCTTGGTTCCATTTATACAAACATTTTAGTATTCACCAATTACTGAACCCAGTTATCCTTTGGCTACGTAGTCAAGCCGCAAACTTTATATACTATGTGTTCAAGTGGATGTCGATGTGACGAACGAATTATAACGATAACCAAGTGAGCAACAGCATCCCCCGTTACAACGGACTGAAGGAATAGGTTCCGTTGCACCATGTCTTCCACCCATTGCTTGCAGTATTCGCAGCCTAGCTAGCGGACTCATTCGTTTTCAGCCCTCAATTCAAAAGTGACTTCGTCTCTTCCGCATAGGAGGTGCCAAAATCTGTCTATCTGCACGGAATCTTACGTTCTCAGTGAAACACCAAACGGGGTTGCAATGTCACCTCGCCCGCACGCACAGGAGCTTCATGCACATGAGACCAAGGGATACAAATTCGATGTAGAAACTAACTGTCGATGAGTACAGTCTATGGAGCATCATGTTCAGGTCGACACAAATCAGTAGAACCGAAAATTCTGACACTATAGTTCTCACAGATAAAACCGAGTGTGATAGTAAAAATCTGTAATTTCGATTCTGGAATGAGAGGTACAAATAGGAAGTAACTCGTGTTTCTGCTTCTCCTTGCTATTTCGAAAATATCCATGCGACGTTTAGGCCCGATGGACCTAAGCTAACGGACCTGAAAACAAATAGGAATACATAAGATTACAGTACCGTAGATATGATGCTCAGATGACTGATGATGAAACAAATGCACTCGTAGACGTCTCAGTGATGCAACGAAAATGTCCTCTGGAAACCTGAACAGTCCAACACCCATATAGTAGCTGTAAGCAGCCAACAAAACCCGCCGACTACGGTAGCTAAGGGGTAGCTCGAATGATTGGTGGATTACTTCTGTAAGGTGACGAAAGGATAGCGAATACACACAATGGTTTTGGGTTACCGTGAAAAGCGGAAAGTGAACTTGAGGAGATTCGTGGAATTCTGGGAGATCACAGACCAAAGGTCACGTATTGCTAAAGACCTTGGATTCTGCTTACACGTAGACGCTGCATGCCATGAACAGGTTGATTTCCCCACCCCTCAAACTGGATTTCCTGTTTGAGTAAATAGTATCCCTATTCCCAAACTTTTCCATCATTCTCATACAGTATCTTACATATGTGCGCATTAAACATCGCATTACTAGACATCTAACACTTTTACTTCGCACTATTAGCATGTCCTTGGGTCGCCAAGGTCAACGTATTTCGGCTTTGACAGACTGCCAATTAGTGAACCGCTACGCTATAACGTTTCTGAACGTTACCGCACGTCTTACTGTTCTGCGCTTTTTTATTAATAAGTTGTCTATTGCCCTTAATTTGCATCAAAAGTATCACGGATACAGGAAGCGTCTTTTTCCAACTGTTCTGCTCAGACCGCGTGTGAAGTTTGGGGTAACTAATCTACAGGTTTCCGATTCGTACAACTTAGTCTATACTTCGTATCATCGCTAAGCCGACCATCTTATATATTCCAGTGGCCTGCGATGAAGGCAACATATTACAAGCTAGTCGAGGGCACGGTCCAGTCTAGAAAGCCACTTGAAGAAACGAATAACCATGCTTGACTACAGATAAAAGGGGCTACAATGTGTTATAAACCATGCGAATAGTGTACAGCGTGATAAAACTTACCGGAACTTTCCGTCAACATTGAAAGAGTGATGAAAAAACATCACCATCGCTTGAAACAGATTTTTTGGGCCCTAAAGACAAACACAAGTATGTCGTTAAGCAATAAAACATAAGGTACTCACTGCAGGGATGGTATACATTTTCCCGTCGAGGACGAGTTTGAAATGCGGAGGCTGTACGTTTATTTGATACAACTGAGTATTGTATCGTGACTGTAGGTCTGAAAAAAGAAAGGACATGTAACAAAATAAAGGGGAGAGAATCACGTTCAAAAAGAAAAGAGGATAGCAAAGAAACTTACCCGGTTT
Source organism: Dicrocoelium dendriticum (assembly GCA_944474145.2). Classification (NCBI taxonomy): domain Eukaryota; kingdom Metazoa; phylum Platyhelminthes; class Trematoda; order Plagiorchiida; family Dicrocoeliidae; genus Dicrocoelium; species Dicrocoelium dendriticum. The sequence goes on along the minus strand of OX104064.1, from coordinate 91,048,906 downwards.
GTCCGGATATCGTACGATGCACAATTGAGAAAATACGCGACCAGCTGGGCATTTTGGATGAGGGGGCATCCGCAAGTCCATGTAAGTGGCAAACATATGTAAGAGTATCTGAAGGATAGTGAAAATGGGTACAGCTTACATTGTTACGTCATTAAAAATATGGCAAAGATGACTAGTTATGCAGCAAAAGACGTGATCAACTTGCCAAGCTGTCATTGGGAAGATGTTCTTTCCACGGCCATGATGAACTTCTAGAGCCAGAGTCCCACCGAAATTCCTCCAAGCAACATCCACGAGCCAGTTCTGACGAACAGGGAAAATGGGATCGAATTCAGTATGAGAACACTTATCACAGACAGAATGCATGCTGGTAAAGCATGAAACCTGCGCCTCAAACAGTACTAAGTTAGACATCAAAGTCAAACAGCAGAAGGTAAATAATATCCCAAATAAGCACCGGTAGCACCACGCGGCAGAGGGCTGTTCAGTAAGCAGAGTTCAAAATTGTATGACATGTTTGGTGACAGTGTCACATCACCAATGAGGAGAGGAAACACCTGACGATAATACGGAGGTCATACTGGTTAGACAAGCTTCATTAAACTGAACAAATTACTTCACGCATTCCGTTCGCAAGTTAACTAGTCAACTCTAAGATTATTAGAGGTATGGGGAAAATCGGGTTAATCCGAGGCGGAGTTTAGAGTTCATAATATAATCAGCGAAAACGATGCAAGTCGATGAATATTCCTACCGCACATGGACGAAATATATTATCAAAATGTATCTAGTGCATCTCAGCAAAACGCCCATTCTGCAGACTCAAATACAAGCAAAGCTCCACATTCACCGGCAATAGTGCATGCGGTACGTCTGCTCATCCTCTCTGTTTATTTGCATCGTTCTATTCGTGAGCAATAGCACGGGTCCGCTGGATCTGAGCGCTCCTTGTGCTGGCGGGTAATCCGCAGAGAGTGATGATAAGGATAGCAAAGTTGGTTCATCTGGAAGAATTTCCTAATGGCAAAACATTGAACCAGAAATTGAGGGCTGATCGTGATTGGCTGTATCTCCGTGATTAGTCGTCGCCTCGGATGATTCCTACATGCAATGATCGCTTGAGGATGGAAATGGGAATTGCCTATGCACTGCAACTACTGTGTTGCTGGTCCGAATCCAAGTGAACAGTTTGATCCCTATGGTTCGGCTGGTAGCATTTAATTTCTGATCGATTTACCCATGTGCTCACCTTACACTGTCACCTCAACTCCACCTTCACTGCTGCTGGAATTCTTCAGGCCAGTTCATTCCCGCAGTCTAAGCACAGAAGTGGAGCGAAACCAGTTGCCTTAACACCACCTATCGAGCCAGAGCAATCAAAACTCGATGAGAAGTGAGTGGAAGACCATGCGTAACAGATACAACGCAACGGAATCGCCATAGTTTCACTATGGCGACTCCAAAGAAAACCAGCTGCGGTGAGCATTTGATGACTATGATCTTCAATCCATTAGTAAAATAGGCTCCAATAGGTACTTAGTTTCGGCGTATCCGTAAAGCTCTGAAACAACAGTTGAGTTGGTCAACTATGATCCGAGCACCGAAGTGCGGTGGATCCAGTTGCCACGACCCACATCGCAGGAATAACAATAAATAACAACAGCAAGATAGTGGGGCTAAAAGATAGTAGAATGTAAAGAAAATAGAAGCAAGGAAGTATGTTCACCTCACACACAACAGCTAAATTTCCTATTTTAGCTGTCTCAGCCCATATGTACAGCTGCTGAAATGAAAGTAAATAAATACCCCCGTCTTTCACCAATCCTTTTAGGACAATACAATGTATAGTAAATGAGTTAACTATATCAGAAGCTTTGTTTATATTGTATGATTTCAGCTTTAATCTTCTCCTGTAATCAAAATTGCTTCTCATCCTTTACACAAGGAAATGAAAACTAGGTTCCGTCCGTACAGGGAGATCTCCGTTAGGATGCTACGATATGTGCCGTGCCCAAACAAGGCTTTGAACTACAAAACACTGTCGGATAAAAGTTTTTTTATTTGTTTGACATGTGGAATATGCTATTAAACTATACGAAACAATTGTAACAATATGATCATGCCGAGTAGGGCATGCATCGTAAAACCGAGGATATACATTATTATTAAACTAATAAGAATGGAAAAAAATCGACGACGACTGGTACGAAATCTTCGAATAGACCAAAAACGTTGGTGGGTGGCAAGGGCCCGTGAGATAGAGCAGGTCAAGGCTATTTCGAACAGCCGATTACTGCTCCAGCTCATCCGGGTCAGAGAAAGACACCGATTATTGAGATAATAGCTGAGAAAAACGGACAGCTAATCCATTTTCGGCCTCATAAACTAGGCCGTTGAGCGAATCATCTTAAAGAGTAGTTCAGCAAGCCTGTTGCGACACTGGGGTGTTAGAATCATCAGAGCAGACGTAGGAGGTTAATATCACAGGCTTTGGAAGAGACTCTACATGGGCTCGCCGTGTTGAAACAAAATAAGACGCTTACACCCAACGAACAAAATCCATTTTTCCTAAATGATAGGGGTAACCCACTAGCTGGGACATTGAAAGGGAGCTTTCAAACTGGCGTTTGTCAATCATCTTCCCTATCGAAGAACTTAGTGTAATAACTACTTCCAAAGTCCTCATAGGTACACTTCACGACGAATCACTGAGAGTCAAACTACCTTTCGTCCTGATCGAGGGTGCAATGGTCACATACATACTCTTCGTCAAGTTGCCGAGAAAAGACAATCGAATATGGCAGATTTTTTGACCCAAAAGCAGCTCCCGACTCTGCTGATTGTGACACCTTGTGGCACTGCATACTCGCGTAATGCGTATCGGAAATTCTTTTCAGTAATGAAGTCGATCCATCGTGAATCACGAGACCGATCCAAGATCTACAAGAAGCTGTTTCCTAAATTCCTCACCATAAATAGTGTCCACTTTTAGGATTTTCGTGTTTCTATTACTTCAACTTGCGATCTATATCAGTGTAAGTGGGTGAAGATAGCTCTACATGGTTCGGAACCACTGGCATGGTAAGCAGTACTGTATGGGATGACACCTAGTACTGCAAACATCGGTATGTACTTTGTAGTTTCAAAGTGGCAAGTACTGATGCAAAACTGGACCGATACTCAACGGTGCTTGCTATCTGCAAACAACTAGTGGAAGTGTTGGATCTGTTCACTTAGCTTGGTAGTTTGGTCACCTCTGGAGGTCACATCACTAACGACATTACTTCGCGTATCAGCAGAGCCGTGTGGCTTTTCAGGGGTCTAAATATCTTTGGAGACGACGTAAAATGAGCCCGCCAGTCAAAGGAAGGCTGTACAACGATGTGGTGTTATTGTGAGGAACACATGCATGTCAACTTGGTATTGCACAATATGAGTGGTTGGTTATTCTTGATCACTGATTCTTGCGCCCTGTTGCTTAACTCTGGTGGGAACTTTGAGTGAGCATACTAAGGTCCGCCGGTTCGTGATTCTCAAGAATTCACTGGTGCCTCACTGAACTACCTGTTAGGCTTGAATTGCTTACGTTGATTATGGGACATCTTACGGATGTTCAATGACGGCCTTCCTCACCCTGAATCATATGCTGATGCTACACCGCAAGTTGGTCAGCTGAAGTGATGGTATAAAGCCATGGAGAAATTCGGTGTAGATTTGATCGGACCGCTGCAGTACTGTCTTGATGGATGGAAACCTCAGGATGGACTATACAGTGGCGCACTCGAGCAGTCAATGAAGCTGTTGCATTCTAGTCCTTGCATGTAGGCGTAAATACTTCGATTCGATTGAATTTACTCACTTTGCAATCGGCTTGTGCTGTTTCCTATTTCTCACTAACACCAACTGTTCCTATTCGGGCGACACGTGCTGCGCCAACAGGATCTACTGCAGTTTGGTGCCCGGAACATCGTTACTTAACTGAGCTGAACAGAACTGAGATGTTTGGGATGTTACGATGTAGGTATTTGTGTATTAACAAAAGTCTAATAAATAGACATAGAGTCCAGAAAAAGCATGGAGATCACCGGAAGAAGACAAGTCTGATAATGATAGAAAACATTTTCGTTATTGCGCACAAGCTACTTTTAATGTATTTTGCTTTTTCAATTGCTAAGTATAAAGCATCTGAATCTAAATAAGTATGTACACAGACCTTCCACCGATTTCGATAGAGCGCCATATCCTGAATTTTTTCCAGCCATCAGCATTCCTCGTCCTCTGGTCTCCAACCAGACAAAGGTGTGGATTCAACGGCAGCAAGATGTGAAGTCAACGATTACACATGTTGTCGCCAGGTGGACGGCTGACCACTACGTGGTCTCTTCCAGTCAAGTCCTGCACTAACGAAAAGTGCGCAATGGGATAAGTGCTAAGCTGACACATACGCACGATGTGACCAAGTCATTGTAACTAACGCAGCGAAATCAGCTTGTTGGGGGAATATTCACATTTCTTACTACACGAGGTTCGACTTCGCCGTTACAGATACGTTGTTGCAACCACATACGAGCAATTCTCCTCAAGCACCCATTGTCCAGGGCCGAGAGCCGGCGCATGTCATCCACGTGAACTGGCCACGACTCACTTCCATATAGTAACAACGCCCGGATGGTAGCTTTGTAAACACAACCATTTACCAAGAGGAAGACATCCCGACGACGTCACAAGTGTTTCAGGTTGATAAACGCCGACCGATCGTTGGCGATGCGGAGAGAAACTTCCAGAAGACCACCACCAACAGACACCCAGGTAGACAAAACTATCTACGTAATCAAACTGTGTAGCTTCAAGAGTGAGCAAGGCAACAGAGGAGTGCCAATCCAGAAGCAGCAGTTTGCACTTCGAATGGTGAAAGCATACTCCGTAGCTAGGTGCCTCAATTGCCAAACAGTTTAGGATGGTCTGCATGCTCTGTGAGTGGTCAGCAAGTAGGGCGATGTGATCGACATAAGCTAACTCGGTCACTCGCTTTCCCGGTAGTAACTGCAGACCAAACTTTTTGTAGCCTTCCAGAGCTCTTGATAGGACGTCTTGAATCGCAAAATTGAAGAGGAACAGGGACAAAGGGCAGCCCTATCGTACACCGCTATTGACAGCAAATGACGACGAAAGCTTCCCATGGACCCTCACTCTGCCGGAGATGTGGAGGTAGAGTGCGCGTAGGATGGTAGTGTACTTTTCTGGGACCCCATTCTTTGGCAAACAAAGCCATAAAGCAGGTCGATCAACCGAGTGGAATGCTGCACGGATGTCTAGGAGCGCAACGATGGTAGGCTTCTGGAAAAAGTTGCGGTATTCGATAATTTGCCGCAATGTGAAGATTTGATCAACGCAGCCACAGCCAGGACGGAAGCCAGCTTGTTCTTCCTGGTATTGCGATTCACGAATGGGGGATACTGGACGGAGTAGAATGTATGACAATGGCTTGGCAATGGAAATGAAACTAATCTCTCGTGATTGGTGTATGAAGTGTGAGCACCTTTCTTAAAATCCAGGATAATAACCCATTCACCGCAGGAAGAAGACGCCTTTTCTTCATGAAGTAAGCTAGCTAATGATAACTGCGCCTACATACTTGAAAAGCTTCGGAGAAGGTCTGTCTGAGCTGGCAACCTTGAATTATTTAAGTGTCGAATCGCAAAGCACTTGTGGGTGGGTCAACTGGGACGACCCAGGGTGGGCAGCTGGGTTTGCAGAACACACAAATGGACGGTGAGGGTCAACTGAACTGGGAAGGAAAATGTTCAGTCCATCAATTCAAACGTCTCTGTTGGTTACCAATCAGCGAATCATTCGTTTCACAAATAATCTCACTGAGGTGAGACTCCCTGTGTCCTGTAGAGCAAGAAGAGCTTGCGAGACAGGTTATTGGCTTCCATTTCGGAAGCCCGGTGGAGCACCAGGCTTCACGACTACTGCGTAAGCTTTGTTCGAGCTGCAGGCTGACAGAACGGAGCACTTCATTATGATTTGGCTCCGCTGGGATATTTCTGCGACGGTCAAGTAGAGCCAGTCGGCCGGTGGCCGAGTGGTTGGCACGTTTGCTTTCCAACCATAAGGTCACCGGCTCGAATCCGCGTAGGGGTGGGCGTCCTCGCGGTATACTCAGCCCGCGCGCGACTGGTGGTGGTCGCGCGGCAGCGAAGCGCCGTTACGGCGTATAAGCTGACGCATTTTTTTATTTCAAGTAGAGCCAAGGAGCGCGTGGAAATCCAGGCTCTCATAGTGTTGAATAAGACACACCTAACTGTCGGAGAGATCATGGTACTCTGCATGGATGTACAGTGTTCAGCAATGTTTTGTGAAGGGTCGCTCCTGATTGCGTTGGCCAGGGAAGATTAAAAGCTCTGCTGAACCGAGAGAGTTAATGGTTTATTCCTATCTATCTTCCAATCCTTTGTTTTCGGGTACCCTCCGAAACACATGCAGATGATCGCACAGACAAGAGCATGGTCTGAGTCAAGAAAGGTACATGATTTTTACACTACTCCACCATCTGAAACTGATTGCGATATGATGAATCTGAGACAATGACTGAGTCACAGACGAGGGTGTCAAGTAGCGGAAGCTGGTACTCGAGAGAAACAGACAATTGTCTTCACACAGTGTGAGAAGTCCCTCTCATTGATCGCAAGTGAGCACCGAGGTGACTTTCACAAGACAATCAACCCGTGCACTGAGATTCCATCAAGGACAAAAGTATCGGATTTGCAAGCTTTTCTCAAAGGCTAGTGAAGTTCACGATAAAAATCATCATTGACAGAGTCACAACTGCAGTCAGTTGGAGCATACGCTGAGATCACAAACAAGTTGCGTCTCTCCTCACGTCTGCTGATGGTGCATGATCCCCGAAACCGAACTGCGCACAATCGGCTAATACTGGCCATTCCAGCGGTGCGGCCTCATGTTTGCTGCTTAGTGCTACACCAACGCCAGCGAAGCCTGACGCAACTGCTTGTGCCATCAGATAGACGTAGGTGAGATATAGCTACGTAGTCGGTGGAAGATCTCAACTCAATCACAGTACTTGGATCTCGAAAGTGCGTTTCGGAAAGACAGCAAACACTGATGGCAAGGGATTGCAAGGTGTGCGCGAAAACAGCCTGTTGCCTGACCTGCATGGTATGTGTATGGAAGTTGCGATATCGTCCATAGCTAGAACAATTAAGTAGGCTGGACAACGGTGACAATGAATAATAAAAAAATAAGTGCGAACAATAGCGCATTACACATTGCCATTGAAATGATATACCAAAGAGAAAACATGTTGCGCCACCGAAATAGCGATCGCGCTCAGAAGAGAAATTGTAACGGTGTGTTCGCTTAGTCCAGGCTATATGATGCGGTAGTAAAAGGGCACAGTAAGCGAGTAATCTTAAAATGTGGTCTCCCAGAGGAGAAAATTAAAAATAGATCATACTATTAGGACACGGAAGAGCTTGGAACGCCGGACCGGAGGAATATTACAGTAACTTTCCTTCTAGTTTCAAACCACACGCAGTCGCAGATTCCTCTCGGTCTACTCGATAAGTATATGTTTGGCAGCATCCGATTTCCGATTTGTTTGTCACTGTGGCCTTCACGGGGACAGCTACATGACGCCTGCGCCTACAGAAGGACCATGGGTGGCTTGTGCTTCACCGCCTACCGCATATCCAGTGTAAACCAGAAGGAATAAGACCAGGAGGCATGTGGATGGGAGCCACGTATCATAAACGGAGCTAGCCCACAATCCAACATGCACAGCAGCAACATTCCAGTCAGTCTAATGAGGGAATCATGCGTACCAGACGTACACAAGGCGGTGGCTAGACCGTAGTCCGCTTCACAATGAGTGTATGGAATCACCGTCTGAGCCTAGCACGGCCACAAGGACCGTGCACCCCCGCCCCCACAACAACGATTCAGTCACCTAGAGACGGTAATCGAGGTGGAGGGTGCTAGACAAGTAGGCATATTGTCAACATGCACATCAAGCGCCGCCACACCGGGGATGTCAAACAACAGCCAACCACTTGAAATGACAATGTGAAATAGGTATACGTCCAAACAAATGGACAACATCAATTCATCCATTCCCATTCGGAACCATTGATCCTCCGTAAGACTGGTATGCCTCAACGCGCGCACTTTGCTGTAGGTGGTCCAACAGTTAGCACTTGCTGAACACCAGAGACCTTGTTTATCAGAAACTCGACTACAAGATTCGAGTTCCATGCTTACCCTGTGATTCCCCACGTGCGACACTGGCGCTAATTTCTCATTGCACTTGTCCGGAGAGGACGCAGCTTCAAATGCCTGTCAAGCCAGTGTTGGTACTGCTTTGAACCTCCAGGGTGAAGCTGCCATGATCGATTGGATCCCAGTCCACATCCGGATATGCGCTGCCATAGTAACTGGCTCGTTCAAAACTTGTCACGCGGAGATAAATGGTGCCTACGCTTCCACAAATGGTAGCGTTGACCCAGTGAAAGATGACTTCTATGACTAAATGAATGCGCTAACACCGTTATAGAATAAGTACGGACATTGTAATCATAGCTCGTGTGAACTGAGCTGCATCTAGGCGGCCAACGCGGTGAAAACTTGCGTAATCATAACTGTCAGCGGTTGATAAAGCTGTGAAGATGCTCACCTACTTCTACTAAACACCAAATTCGGACATAGCACCCGCAGATGGGTGACATAGCGTCCACCAGCCTCGAACTACGCACGAACATGAATCGACCACGTCGCGATCAGTTACCATAGGAGGCTCTGTCCAAAACTGTCGCTCGATTTGGAGCGGTGTGGGAAAGGTTGGCCGCTGTCACGTTTAATTCTTAACTATGTCATCGACGCAGTCATGGAAACTGCTCACATTGGACACGACCTACAAGGTGTGAAGCTGCTCCAAAGTGATTGATTTCTTGAGTTAGAGTACGCAGACGATATTGCAATAATCTGTGACAACTAAAAAGTACCAAGAGGCAGTGCACAGATTAGCAAAGGCTGTCAGTCGTTTCGGGCTATGCTTTGCACCCTGGAAATACAAATTCCCACTTCGAGATTGGCTGTAACCCACTCCAGCGCTGTGATCGGTTAGACGTCGCCAAGAAATTCAAGTCTCTTTGCAGCTACATCAATGGCAGCTGAAGAGATGTTATATATATATATATATATATATATATATATATATATATATATATATATATATATATATATATATATATATATATATATATATATATATATATACATTCGGGGTTGATTGTGCCGCTCCAACATCGTTAAACAGCAGGATAATATCGTCTGCATAATCAAGATCAACTAGTTTTTCCCCAATGCCTTTTCCTCAACGCTTGCCTCGTGAAGCTCCGCAAGGGTACACTCCAGATGCGATCCATAACCAAGGTGGATAAAAGGAGAAAATGGACAAACTTGACGGACGACACTTATTGTCGGAAAGCTATCCGACAGGTCACCGTAGACTCTGACGCGGCCTGTAGTGTTCGAGTATACAGCACGCAAAATGTTCACATTTCTCATGGGAGCATTTTACCGCACAAATATTTCGAACAGAATGTATCGGTTGGTAGAGACAAACGCATTCTTGAACACAGCTAATGTCAGTCTGTGGTATGTGTGGCACTGCTCTAACACCTGCCGCAAAGTGAATATATGGTCCATACAGCCACATCCTGGGCGGAAATCTGCTCACTCTTCTCTAATCCGGGATTCTCGCTCCGCAGTGAGACGACGAACGAGAATTAAGGTCAGTTGTTTTGTCGCCACCAGCGTTACGCTAATATCCCAATGGTTAGCGCAGTTGGTGCGGCTGCTCTTGTATATCGCCACCGTGAATGATTCACTCCAGTTAACCGGAGTGGCCTCTGCCTTCCAGAGCTGTTCGAACAGAAGTCAGTGACTTGCAGAGGACTTCACCATCGACCTTAAATAGTGCGGGTGCGAGCGAATCCGGGTCAACAGCACGAAAAGGATTAAAGGTTGCGATCGCGTTTCGGACCTCAGCCTCCGACAGAGTCTATAAAGTACCCGGCCAAGGCTGAGCCTGCAACACCTGAGTAGGAAGAGGTCAAGAAGCAGGGAGACAAGTGAACTGCTCTCGAGTGTTCCGCCCAACGAGTCATACGGCGTTTGCTATTTTAAATCAGTGCACCTGCGCTGTCTCTGACTGTTTCACTGGAGTCTCGTTCTCTGGGACCAGTGGTGCGGATCAGCTGGAGGAGCTTGCGGTAAAAGTCTACTGCTTCATTTCTTGAACCCTTCTGGTCCAGCAGGCTTCCTTGTCAGCCCGCAGGCTCCGCTTTAATTCGCGCCTAATAATCCGCCTAGTTACATTGTGCGCGGATATAGCCGGGAGTTTTCTTCTAGATTCCGACAGGTTCACCGACCTCCCAGATATCCAATGACTGGTGCAATGACGATTATTAGTACACAATCAGATGCTCATGCGCCATGCATGGCAACCGAGATCCTATTCCACTGAAGCTTAGTGTGTCATTGGGCCAAGACAGCGAAAGTTCGGTACGCAGTGCTGCTTGGTAGGCTTGCTTGACCGAGGGCTGGGATAATTCCTGAGTTGCCAATCGGGGGGCGCCTTAATGCGCCACACCATCTTGACCGATGGTTGCCTCATCAGCGCCTCAGAATGCGTGCAACCAATAGCGACAGGACAAACCGGGCGCAGTTACTTCAGCAACCCCGTGACGGTAATAATAAAATAAATAAATCACCAGCTGCATGCCGTAACGACGCTTCCCTGCCACGCGACCACCACCAGCCGCGCGTGGGCTCAGTATACCGCGAGGACGTCCGCCCCTACGCGGATTCGAACCGGTGACCTTATGGTTGCAAACCAGGCGCGCATACCGCTCGGCCACCGGCCGTGAGGGTCATTGATCCTGGTTCCGGACACATAACACACGTCAATACCCAGCGTGTTCAAGGTACGTGCGAGCGTAACTGCTGACCTCCACACGTCCACACGTCTAATCTCATGTGAGCAAATAAGGAACGGCGCAGTAAGCATTCACATCACATGCGTAGGAGGTTGACAAGCCACCACAACAGACGCATCGCAACAAGGCGATTAAATGGAAGACTCATGTCTCCAAAAACGCGACGCCGGACTTCATTGCTGTGAACCCGATGCTGCCGTTACACACGGGATATCCTCCGCAAACATGTACTGTCGAAAGTCGACGCATGTGGTCCACACGAATCGGCCAAGACCCACTTCCGTATAACAGAACAGCGCGGCACAAGCGTTGTAGACCCTCCCCTTTAAGGAGAGAGGTGTCGACGCCACAAATGACTCAGACTGGTAAATGCGGACCGGGCTTTGGTGATGCCAGTTTGCAACACAACCGTCTGTTCAACCCTCCTACAGGGTTGTGAAACCTGGCCAGTCAACTCGGCAGACAAAAAGAGGAGAGCTACGTTCGACCACCGCTACTTTCGCAGCTTATCTCAAGTCTGGTGGGAACACTGCGCGAGGCACGAGCCTCTGGCGTCGTGCATATGGTCCAGAAATAGCGTGTGAACTGTTCAGTAGGGTTATATCACCCACTAGGCTCCGAAAGCTGGGCCACGTGTTTCACATGTGAGCACATGGACTTCCGTGACGTGTGTTGTCTGCGTGAACGGAGTCTAGATGGGAGAAAAGGAATGGAGGTCAAGTGATGACTTGATCAGCAGGAATTAAATCTCTCTTTGGTTGGATACCGTCGATTTTCTGTTTGGAGGTCCGAAAGACAATGAACACGTTTTGCCGGGGACACTTATTCGTATGGCGAAGAACCGACCTCCATGGCATTTTTGCTGTTTCTTGCTCCGTTGCCCACCGCTTAGCCTCCCCTCCAACCGCGATCGTGGTCTCGATGTTAATATGATTTGTTCTCCGTTGTGGTTGTTTTTTTCATTCCGATTCTAATACCTTCCAATGAGTTGTAGTGCTGAGCTACAGGTGGTGTTTTCTACTAGCCAATATTCATGAGGATAATGACCCATAGAAAGAGAAATAATCAAGCGAAATGAACGAAACTTACCTTTCAGACGGTTTACCAAATATCCATGATCTTTCATAAGTTCCAAAAAAGACAGCAGGATAGGCAACGATGGCAGGTATTGATATTTCGTCGAACAGAGCTCTTGTAGAGTGTTCAGTGTGACGGCTACGAGGGCGACGAAAGGTAACAATGAGAAAGGTTATGAAACCAGAATCCATGTGGTATAACAGCAAACGGTAGTGTATAGGTGCGCATCAGACATGGAAACATTCATTACAATATGGCCGCACATAAGGACACAACGATATCCCGTCGTAAAACTTGGCGATAATGCGCACACATATGAACATACAGCGCTCTAATGCAGCCATCAAAGGGAGGTAAGGTTATCGTAGAAAGAAAGCGAGCACCACACAGAACAATACATTGAAAAGATATTTTGAGGCTTAAATAGGTGCACACGTATTCGTATTGCAAAATAGTATCACTAACGCCACAGACAACGAAAGCCACCTAAATCAGAAATATTCACCGACAGAGCAACGTCAATAGGAACTTAATATGCAAAAGAAAACATCGCTTGAAAATTTAAGATGACCAAATCTTGAAACAGCGTGGGATCAAGTGACACTCATGTAGAACTTGAACTGATTATCGCACGCGATATTGGTACAGCCCTTTGTGCAATAAAGCTGGGAACAAAGACGACCAATAGGATCTGTGACAAGTGAATGATGCAACGATACACGATATCAGCTAGAATTTAGAGAACATTCCTCAATGGGCCTGAAAAATGAGTTACAGTTAGAAGTGAAACGAGAGTCAACCAAATGTCAAATTGGCCCCACAAACTCCAGGTGAAAACAATACGCCACGGCAGAGTACACAGTTGATGTCATCGAAGGTGGTCTTCTAGCTAGCAATCCAAAGAATATTGGCCCACGCCGCCTGAACCTGATAGGCCAGCCAGTGAAAGTGAGCCAATAAGATAGTATTCCCTTGAAGTCCACCAATGGGGATAACGTACTCTGAAGTACTTCAGTGATCGCACTACTTGGGCGGCCAAAAAGCGAATTTACACGCATCTAATAGTTTTTAGAAGTTAGGAACTTCCAGCTAGATTATTCTCTCATGAACCACTTGCTCCACAAAGGTTTTACCAGAAGCCTTTATCTCCTGATTTGAGAAGCGGACGAACCGTGACTCGAGTAGCTGTATCGATTGTCCGTACTGTCAGCGGAAACACTACCGTTGAATTAAGGAAAACTTACACATCTGTGATAAAAACAGGTCAAGCAAATATAGATCCGTGGGAGCGATGATACCGTTTACAACAAAGGGTTTACAGTAAAGGACCCATTAATAACCTATAATGCACTGAAACTCAACCGTACTCACAAAAGTCTGCAATCTACTTACATCCCGTGATGTTCATTGCGGTCACCTATTGCCCAAACCTAACAAGATATGTGCAATGCAGCTTAATAAGATAAGTAAGGATGTTTAGTACATTAACATAAGGTCTACTACAAATTGGAACCAACAAGGTGCATGACGCCAGCCCGTATCATTGCCTGAGCTGTCAACTGGAGGAGGACGAATCCTAGCACGGTGCGATGGTTTTCTTATCCATCTCATCCCTTAATCTGTACTGTGTCACTCCCCAAGCGCTTTAGGAGAGTTTCAAACCACTAGGATCAGTGTCTAGGAGTACGATCAACTCCGCATCAACATACACCTCATTATATATATATATATATATATATATATATATATATATATATATATATATATATATATATATATATATATATATATATATAGGTCGCGATTAGCGGCGTTCGGTTGCATAGCTCGTGGATGTGTTGCTACGGTTCTTTCTTTGTTTATTTATCCGCCGTGCAGTGGGATTATTTCGTGGAAAGTTCAGCATCATTTTCATTGGTGATTTCAAATCATTTGGATCATATTTTGTATGATAACGTTCCGCGGATTTCGAAGTTCTGTTTTGCAAAAACTGCCCTACCATTTCATGCCACCTTTACGCTATTTTTCTAAAGTGTCGAAGAAATCACTTTGTGGTTTCTGTTCGAAAACTGTTAGACAACGGTAAATGCCCATAGGTGCTTCGATTACTGTGCCAGCGCTTATATTTCGGGTGTTGGATTACGTTCCCATTACTATTGTCTCCTGCGTTCTACTTAACACGATGTCATTCAAATTTTGTGCAACAAATGCAGCACTCGAAGGCAGCCAGAGAGAAGTGATGACGCCTACTGATGCAGGTTGTAACCAGACAGGTCCAACTGTGAGCAATTCGAGATACATGGTCACGCGCATTGATCTAAATTCTGTCCGAGGTCCAATCCAAGCACTACCCTTCGCTTAATAAGTCATTACTTCACCGTCCCACAATTTCCGGAAATAAGATACCAACTGGGAGTAACTGATTTTACACTCTACTATCTCTAAAGACCCAGGTGATGAATGTTTAATGGTGAAAAACCATGTAAAACTAACCGACGACGGAAGAAGCCGCAAAATGAAGAGAAGCTTCACGCTGCTGACCAACAACAGGCAAGGTCAAGCAAGGCTAGAGGTCACCCTCACCTCGCAGAAACCGTTTCGGCTGATAAAGGGCGGTCAAATGCGATGGTCTTTTACGCGCATGACTGCAACAGTCCAAGTCTTCATGCACGCTATGATCATGAAATTGAGTTTTTGGAGCATGGTTTATGGGCTACTCCTCTGTAAAAACTGTTGCGAAGTACCAGCCTATGCAGATAATCTTTGCCGATGAGACCAGCCACAATCGAATACTGTCTCCGCTGAGTAGGTTGAAAAGCAAAAAGGTGCACGGACATATATCTGATTGACAGTGAGCGCCTCAATTGTTATCATCGAACCGATGAGAGCGAAACAAACCTATGTATTGCAAAATTTTTGGTTGGTTAAAGCATGAACCCGAATTCGGATAAATTGGTCGCCCAGAGTTCAGTCATGCTCAGTGGTTCCTAGCGCGTTCGTGCAGCCTTATGGGCAAGTGAACCGTGTGACTTTGTTGCATCCGATGGGCTAAACGTAGCGGGATGCAGAAACCTTGAACTTAGTGGCTATTGGTGGTTAACGAACGCCCGTGATGGCGTCTTTCTCAACACCCGGTCTAATCTATGTGGGAGGCTTGGGATAGCCTACCAAGAAACGGCGGGCTATCTTAGCAGCTGTGGTTCTCTATCTACCTCAGACGCGAAGAGCTTCAAATGAAGTTTATCTCAGCCCCCTGATCCGCTCTTTGAATTGGCTGCCGCACCTAAGAAATAACATGAGTCGTCCCCGTTTTCTATTCATGGGCGATGTTAATTGTCCTAGAATCCACTGACCTGCAGCATAGACTATCCACGGGTATGGTGTGGTCAAAGCAAATTGCGTTGAAACGGTACTTGATACCGAAGCGGCATAACACATCTGCCAACCGATGCTCAATCCCATCCTGTCTAGACTTGATGTTAACACTCGTAGCGCTGCATGTCTAAGCATGCGCATAGTGGGTTCAAAGTGTGAGGCACTACTACCGAGGTGAGCCGACTCACCACCGACCCTCACCACCAAAATCAATCGAAGTTGTCGATCAGTTTACTTGTCTAGATAACCGCATCATCATTAGCAGTCATATAACCAAAGAGGATATGGCATCTATTGCTAAAGCTTGTGTGGATTATCGTTCTCAACCACTTACGGAGGCGGAAGAATATGAGTGTATTGGTTAATGGAGGACGTCTGGATACTGGTCGCGATTACGGCTTACTGCGAATTACTGCCAATATCTAGTGTCAGATTCGAGCGAGTAACATTGAGTCCCCGATCTTTGGTAATATAACTTACAATGCAAAATTGAACAACATCTGTTCAACAGGAATTGTGTCCTGCTTGGTTCGGTCATATGCTTCACTTGTCTGTCAATCAGCTGTCCCTTCGTGTATTGTTTGCCAATACTGTGCATAGTTGGGTGAAACCCCGAGATAGCCGGTCAATGAGTCGGTAGATCAGCATGAAGGAATTCGCTCAACGGCTGGGTCATGTTGGTGCTGCTAGTCTTCTCGGATTGCGATCACATCAATGACTGTAACCAATGATCGGAAATGACAGTCGCGAAATCGAAGGCGTTGCTTCATTCGTCACTCCATTTCCGACCCTTGCTTATATCATTTGACGATTATGATTCGCGTTTACTTCTCTAAATGTATCGTGTACGTTTTGACTGTGCTTATTTTGGTTACGTGTGGCTCTCCGTACCAAGGTGCACTGAGCTGACGTAAACTTCATGCTCATCCCGTTTGTTGTACTTTGATGCCACCGCCTCTGAATAGGAACTGCCACTTCTCCCATCTCTCGTATGCGGAAGTTGGCGCGCTTGACTCCACTGGTGTGACTCTTTCATCGTTATTTGAAGTCAACAGCGCGTGACTCGGGCATGAGCCACAGTAGCAGGCACATTCTGACGGTCTAGAGAAATACCAGTAGAAAAAGGATAACCACATCAACATGATGGGTGTGAAACTATTCGTACGAAATCAACATAACCAAGTGAAGCAGAAACAAAGGCAAATGTATAGTTAATTTAAACGCAACAATAATCGTACAGATGGACACTGTGAAAAACACTGGACGGTCGAATGCTAATGGTTGCCTGAATGAGTTTGGATCAGAGCAACACAATTTTTGCCAGCCAGGTCCCCCTGCTACGACTCTACACTTAAGTATACTGTAAACCAACCATTTTCAACGGGGATCATATGACCCCCCTGGGGGCCATAGAGAATTCCCGGGGGGGAGGGGGCCCTGGGATGAGAAAAGTGAAAAGTGGGTTTTGACAACACGAAAAACAAAATTCGTTAAAAGTTTTCTGATAGGTTCTCTCCACGCCAAACTTGGGTAGATTTCGCCGGGCTCACCTCAAACACAATCACCATACGGCGACTTAGATTGCAACTGATAACCCATTCGTCTTCAGGACTTTGATGCCTATCCTTAGGGAATCAACTGAGCTTTACTCAGGACACTGATACATTTATTGTGTAAGCTGCAGTGAACCCGCTGAAATCTCCTCAGCACACCGCGGCAGTTACCGCACAAACACAAAATGACACTGGGTTTTCCTCAGGACACAACCACTCTGACAATTACTACTGTGTGACAACTCATGTGCTGGTCAGTCTTCCTCGTTCCAGTCTCAGTGCGGTAGCTCTAGGTTGCGCGTTCTTCGTCTCCAGTCTCAGCTAGGTCATGTTAGCCGACAACGTTCAGAATTCGAGTGGCTACTCTGCACGCGTAATATCTCTGAAGAGCGTTCGTTCGTTCCGGCTGAATCCAAACAGATAGAACGCGTTACAACGCTTTTTAACATTCAGTTCAGCTGAAGTAATCAAATTAGTTTCGGTCTTGAGCCGCCATGCCGGTTTCTTGAACTATCCGGCATTTTTCTTCTTCCTTGTTTGTCTCTTTTGTCCTTCGTTTTACATGTTTTCAGTGTTTGCTACAGCTTTTCTGTAATGCATGTGTTTCCAGTGAGCACTGCCATTTTCTGAGTTCCATTTGTTCTCTTTATTGGCTTTTGTCAAGAAGTTGTCCTCAGTCATCTTGCTACCCACTGTATTTTCGAAGTCGCCCTCAGAAGCCACCATTGGGGTGCCCCTAACAGTGTTTCGACACCATAACAGTGTAGCCTCCAACTGATGCTACAAGTATGCTTACCATATGTGTCTCATAATCTCACAGTCAAGCAATCTAGCATCCCCAATTATTAATACTATTTGCCTGTCTCGCCGGGTCGAATGATGTAATTTAATATCCATGGTATAACTGCGTAAAAAATAAAACAAATTCTATATATATATATATATATATATATAACATCGCAATAAATAATTGGCAGGGTGCCACAACACATGAGTAACAATAACAAAAAGGAGGAAGAGAGAGTCAGAAGAATGGAAGCAAAGTTCTATGTGCCGTGTGGGCAGTAAGCTTCCCGGTTGCCCAGGCCGAGGAACAAGGTGGACTTAAGGGTCCCCACCCCGAGTCTTTGATCTTAAAGACCTGAACCGCAAGTCAGCGGAGCAATTTACGAAGACGGTTGACCCCCAGATGGCTCATTCGCCTTCATTGTGTTCGAAAGCAGTCCAAAGAGAAGTCGGTAGCTAGCAAGTTTGTTCATCCGCCCTCCGTTAGATACTCAGTCTGTTACAGAGGTGAGTGGTCAGTGACCGGTCACATTGGCTTTGACACAGCGCCGTACGAGCACTTGTGGTATTTAATGGAGAACCAGGTGACCAGCCCAGAACTCCCCACGCTCTCAGACGCTGTCACTGATTGTCCGCGACTGCTTATTCATCTTGCCTGCAAAGCAGACGAGACTTAGTTGCAGTTACCTCCACAAGGAAGGCATTCCTAGATCCGAAATCTGGGAACGCGCCCGATAGCGTACATATTTCAGAAATGAGCTCCTCGGCAAAGAAGTGTCGGCAGTACTTCGTGGAATACCTGCCATTTAGATTTATCGCATCATCTCAAAACCCAAATCTATTTTGTTTGCTAAAGCACGCTTTCCCATGAAAGGATGCGATCAAGTAAAATGAAAAATCACTTGAAAGTATTCATATAAGGACGAAAGCCGAAAGTCTGGATTTTTTCAGAAAGATGAGGAATGGTTTCGAAAACAGACCAACTTTAAAGACAATGAGCCCTGACAGAGTAAAAGAATGTCGAATAGACTTACGGCGTCTTATAAAATCAGCAAGTTGATAGCTAAAACTTACAGTCAACAAAATGTCGGAGAAAATTTTAGTTTGCCTTCAGTATCAATAATATTGTCTGACTTAATGAATATGAATCCAAAAGAAGCAGTTCAAACTTTTATGTGGAGATTTCAAGTTACGGCAAATTGTGTGGACAACGCCCACACCAAAAGTGTCAGGGAGCCTCACGGGAATAATCCATAGCATTCAGATCAATGGTTGGACTCAACAAGTTAATCAACCTACAAGAAGAGCCCACATTAGATCTGATATTCACCATGGGCATTCCGTCAGTGCTCGTCTCTGTTGACAGCCCACTAATGGGCTGTGACCACAATACCGTGCTATGCAGCATGAATATTAAAATAGCAAACAAACAACGAGTGACTGACAAGCCTACACGCTACATCCATCTCACTGACTGGATCATATTCGACAATCTCCTCAATACCTTGAGTTGGGACAAATTCTTCTTAACACAGGATCCAACCTTAGCCACGAACGAATTTATAAACAATATTCTCACTTGTACCGACCTATTAGCACTCACACAGTGGAACAACCCCCATAAGAGTAGTAGTCAACGCAAGCCATGCTTCAAAATTGCAAACATATTGAAGAAACGCAAGTCCCAATATCGCAAAAATAATAACTTTGCAACATCACTGCAAATCCATGAGACTCTACTGAAACTAAAACATCAAGCACAGCAAGTGGAAATCACCGAAGAAAATAAAACGCTAAAAAAGCCATAAAAGAAACAAATCTTGTTGAAACTTCTCAACAGCAGGAATACAAAGTAGAATCATCAAATCCAAAGTCTGACGTTAACAGATGGCTCAACAACTGGTGATGTTAGCTAAATGTGTGAAGCACTGAACACTTAGTATGCAGCCTCATTCAATACATATATTAGTATTAGTATATATTAGTATGTCGCATCCTCTTCTAAAACGGAAGAGGGATGAAGCGCTCTCGAGTATTCCCATGAGCCTGAGTGATGTCCAAAAGTGTATACTCTCCCTAAACCGTCATTTCAGCTAGGACACGATGGTATTTCTCCAGCTGTCATCGAGTATGGAGGCAAAATATTCCTCTGCTGATGTTAAACGTCTTCACATTATCCTTAAACAGTGGATACTTTCCTCCACTGTGGAAAAACGGTAATAACCCCAAAAAGTAAAGGTGGCTCCCGATCTGCAATGACAAATTATCGCCCTACTAATCATACTGCAGCCGCCTCAAAGACACTGGAGCGAATTTTCAAAAGTGGTAGTGTTCAATTCTTAACAAGATTAGACCTGAAAAACAACGCATAACACAGCTTTCTCACGAAGCGATCCTGTGTAACATGTCAAATACAATTCTTCGACCACGTAACATCGGTTGTTGACAGTGACATGGCAGCTATTGTCATTCTACTAGGCATGAACAGGGCATTCGATCGTGTGCCACATAAACCTGTGTTGTCTGTCTTGCACTCTTACGGAGGCAGCAAGGCATTGCTAAGATGATTTAAAGTCTACCTAGAAGATCGGACACAACGCGTTAAAATAGGCCAGCAGCTCTCCTCATCGAGAGAAGTTACAAGCATTGTTGTCCAAGGCAGTGTTCCTGGACCACTACTCTTCCTAATGTATATAAATACCATTTGTGATTGCATCAAACTGGGACGATCATACCTCTTTGCAGACGATATTAAACTCGTCTACTCATTTACACCCGATGGCCTTCAGTCGGGCCTTAAGAACATACATGAGGACTTATCTGCGCTGAACTCGGAGTGAAAATTGGTCCATGAAATTCTTCGCTGAAAAATCACAAGTGATTGGATATGGATGCCGCATACTTGATGGCTCCATCACCCTAGCAGATACAAACATCCCAAACTCCTCTTCAGTTAGGGACCTTGTAGTAATACATTCCGCATCGCAAAACTTTTCCGAACATCTCATATCATGTAACTAAGACCAGGCAATTGAAAGCCTACATCACTAAATGCTTTGTTCTACCCGAAGCGAGACTGGAAATGTTTAAGATAATCGTGAGACCCATGCTGGAGTACTGCACAATTATCCATAGGCACCTGCGCAGAGCGGATCGAATAGGTTTAGAAAACATTCAGTGTTCTTTAACGAAACTCCCTATTGGTCGGTCCACCACGCTGAAATATGAACACCACTGTCGCCGCCTTAAACTGGACCCTCTATGGCTGTGCAGCCTCAGAAATAATCTAGTTCTCTTTTACAACATTATACATTGCCGGGTGTACACTACCGGAATAGGTCTTAATTGGCAAAATTCCTCAACCTATCCCACAAGAAATAGGGGTTACTCACTACCCGTAAAAGAGGGGAACTTAAAGATCCGCTCCAAGTTCTTCCTGGCAAGGTATACTCATATGGAACAAGCTACCATTGAAACTAGGGGCAAGTGAGAACCTAACTAAATTTAAAAATGAACTTGGTAGCTTTTCTTACCGCGCAGAACAAAATGAACACATTTGTTCTTCAAGTGTCTACAGATGTCGTTAATTTCATCAGGTCCAAAACAATTTATATCGACCTATAACGTGCATGTTCCACCCCACTCCATCCTACCTTAATCGTCATAGCTCGCTAATTGTCGACCCTTGAAGTCCCACTTATAGTTTGAAGAAACAACAAGTGATGCTCTTGCTTTATCCTTCCCTAATCTCCGCCTATATTTTAACTATTCTACTGTCCTATGGCATCCGGATAATTCGCATCACCTAGTGCGTTTAGAAAAAAGCCAAATTATTAATAACACTACCTGTTATTTTAAACTTCAGCAAAATTTTATCACACCCAATCATATGGCGTCCCATGTCGCGGGACATGCTAAGTGGTTACTTATTTTGTTGAAAATTCTACCTCCAAATCTAACTATTTCATCTTATTCTCCTGTTATTCTGTTGGTCAAAAGTGGGCCGATCTCCTGAGGTGATGGTTTGAAGCTTCTAAGCAACATGTATTCCCACGCTAAGACCCACTGGTGAACATAAAAGTGTGCAGAAATTTAAAAAACAAATATTCCAAACTGAACTGCTGAGCTCACACTTAATTGCATATGACGCCAATCGGTGATCCCTGTCATCATGCATGCGAAATAACTATGAATATCGAAAGGGCTGACTGGCTTGAGTAACTAGCTCAGCAGAAAAAAATTGCCCGAATTATGAATAAAATCGGTTGCGGTCAGCGTGCTTTTAAACCACAACGACACATGAGCAGAAAGGGAGTAGAGGTGCGCGTGAAATCACTAGAGGGACGACTCCGAATGGAAGCAGATCCCCAGGTGACCTTATTAATTCACTTATTTAAGAACCGTGAAGGACGATTTAGGGGTAGGCAAGTGGTACAGTCTATACCCAAAATCGACTATACCTCCGAGGATTTATGGCTTGCCAAAAGTTCACAAGCCCGAAGTTCCCGTACGGCCCATAGTCGACGGTATAGGCTCTCTGACCCATGAACTTGCGAGACATTTGGCAAGGCTATTGCAGCCTCTAACAGGGCGAACGAGTACATTCGTGAAAAACTCTTATGATTTCGCTCAAAAGATAGCAAATCTCCAAATTGAGTCAGATGAGTTAATGGTCAGCTTTGATGTCACATCACTTTTCACAAATGTACCTAAAGAGGAGGCGCTAGGAATAGCGAGACGTCGTCTGAATGAAGATGTCACTCTGAATGATCGGACGAAACTAACAGTTAGCCAGATAATCGAGGGTATGACAGTGTGTCTTAACATGTCTTACTTCGTTTTTCAGTCAAAGCTTTACAGTCAGGAACAAGGTCTCGCCATGGGATCGCCAATATCCCCGGTACTGGCGAACCTGTATATGGAAGAATTCGAGAACAGGGCGTTAACAAACAACATTAACTCACCCAAAGTTTGGTGGCATTATGTAGACGACACCTTTGTACTTGTTAAACGGGATAAGAAGGACGAGTTACTTGATCACTTAAACTCCATTGATGAGAGAATACAGTTTACTATTGAGTTAGAATCTTGTAGCGGCACAATACCATTTCTTGACTGCCTGGTTCACAGGAATGGGGGAAATTTAAAGACGACAATATATCGCAAGCCAACGGATACTGATGGCGTACTCCACTACACCTCGGGTCATCCGAAACAGGTTTATGCTGGGATAGCCTCAGCGCTTTTCTACAGGGCACAAACCTTGTGCACAATGGAGGAGGACAAAAAGGCTGCGCGGAAAGTGGCAATGGGCAAACTATTAGAAAGTGGTTACCCAAGACGGCTAGTTAAACGCCAATTACATAAAGTGCTACACCGGCAGTCAAGACCCCCAGCCGAGTGGATAGGGACGGTCGGAATTCCGTACAAGGAAGGCACTTCGGAGGCAATTCGGAGGGTATTAAACAAGGAAAATATAAGGGTGATCTTTCACCGAGGTCGAACGTTACGTTCGGCGCTGGTACACCTGAAGGACCCGCTTCCCAAGGATAGGACGACTAACTGTGTTTATAAAATTAAATGTAAGAACTGTACACATGTGTACATAGGCCAAACAGCGAGAGAATTACGCACACGAATTTCTGAGCATAGGAGACGCATTGCAAGACTACCAAGAAACGAGTTTGAATATCAAGCAATAATAAGAGACTCGGCCGTAGCTGTGCATGCATTAGATACGGGTCACCAGATAGACCTCGAAAACGTAGAGGTCATTAGGAAGGGTATCCGATCTACCACTCAGCGGTTGATTGCCGAGGCGATGGAAATTACCAAATCTGACGACTGCGTGAATAGAATGGAGGGGGTAGAAATCCCTAATGCGTGGCGGGCGGTCTTAAGCCGACCAGCTTGACGAGCATCGATGCGTGGATCAGATTGAAAAGTGCAAACCGACTCCCATGGCTTATCCGTCAATGTCATGACACACAAAGGAACACCTGGACTATTCCCACTGTGATCGAACCACCTGAGGTGACATCCCGAACTGTTCCTGTAATGACTCATGGCTCAAGACTCGGGTAAAGCGGTTATCGCCCCTGTTCGCTATAAAATCCCACACCAATTGCACACTGATTCACCTGGTCTGATGAAGCCTCTATGTTAGAGGCGAAACGTTACCAAATTACTATACCAAACCGATTGTTTTCAAACCTCTCTGAACTCATAGTTCACTTATTCTTTCTTACCCTACTTCATTCTGTACTGAATCTCTTGTGCTCCTAGGTAATAGTTATTTCATCTGTATCTTCCCACTGTCTTGCCAATATTTCCCATAAACTTATTCCTTAGACTACATCTTCGATCTTAGTTGTGGTGCCTTTTCTCTCTACCACTACGCCAAAAATCGGTTAACTATTGCACACTTTCCTAATCGCCCTGTCTTTGGCATCTTCTACAAGACTACGATGCACTGATTAAGTCCTGACTTTGCAGTGAATAGGCGTTTATTTCTTTGTCTACTTATCTGTTTAATTCTCCCTTTTCAACATTACCTTTCCGTGCATAGTCACGCACGCCCTAAATATCCACCTACAAGTGAAGGCTGAAAGGAATGCAACTGAGCTCACCCAGCATCTCAACCATCTGGCAGCCCAAAACACAACTTGATTAGTTCAACTCCATAATTAGACCAAGGAATGTCTAGACACTACGCTATGCCTTAACTCCCTACGATGTGAATACTGCCTATATTATTCTGATAAAGCAACTTGAGTTTGATGATCCACTGGAGTTACCTTAATATAGTCTTTTCCTTATTTTCGCAACTCCCTAACTTGCTACTCACAAATAGCTCCAACTGTATTACTCCAGTCTATTAAGTAAGATTGTGTATTACTCATCTGATTTTGATTGGTGAATCTAACTGTTTCATCCTTTTCCATATTCCCCCCCACGCCATCAAACCGCCGCCATCGCAGCACCGAAAACAACCAAATGAGAATGCCCGCGAACTGGTAGCATACGGCGACAAAAGTCCCAAATGAAACTATTCGCAAAAACACCCTTATATTGTAACCCTGTAAAAACCCAATCAATTGACAGCGTCGCATGCCTGAGCATGTTGCAATGTAAATATGATCCGTCCCTTTGTGGGCTCGGTTTCTCGGTACCAGGAGAAATATATCCTTATTATTATGAAGCCATTCCGGTCAGCAATTCGACTGCATCCGCGAATTAATGGGATGGCTCAGGACACAGAAAGTATCTTAGTTTCTTTAATGCAGTCCAGGAAATTCTCGTTACAATAAGATGAAGCTACTTTACCTGACAACAACCTTCCTCTAGTGGTATATGTCCGATTCTTCAATAATAATGTATTAATGCAAGTGATGCTGTTTGCCAGGAGAAGTTAAACTTTTACAAAAGGGCCAGTCTGTATTTGAGGTAGTCAATCGCCATCTAGCCAAAACTCCATTCCAATTTAGAGCATAGTTGCATGCGCAACAGATGGTGCTGCCACAAAGGTCGGAAGATATAAAGGACCTATTAACCATCTAATAAATGTTCTCCTTTCAGTTCACTGTGTGATTCAATGCGAGCACCTAGTAGCTAAGAATTTTGGAGGGTGCTTAAACGATTCACCGTCAACTGTTATAATGGTAGTCAACAATAACAAACCGCAACCTTTTCAAAATCGACTTTTTCAGCAGTTGTGTGAGGAGAACAGTGAAGTTATCCATGCTCTATTGTTGCTTATGGAAGTTAGATGACTCTCCAATGGCAATTTTGTCTTCGCCGTTTTCAATATATTGGAATATGTTTGGAACCGACTGTGATTTCATGATTTCAGAAGGTTTTGTATACAAATCGGTTTTGGTAGGGTTTTTATTGTGGCAACGTTTCGCCCTTGACACAAGAGCTTCTTCAAGCCAGGTCTTGAAGAAGCTCTTGTGTCAAGGGCGAAACGTTGCCACAATAAAACCCTACCAAAACCGATTTGTATACAAAACCTTCTGAAATCTTCGCCGTTTTGTTACACTCTGAGACACCATCATCATATTCCATTATGGGATTGATTATGAAAGAGAACTGTTAACCACTAAGCCTGATGTTCTTTAAAAACTCAACAGTAAATAAAACCAAAGAAAGTTGAGTAATCTTATCTCGAGCAAAGAAGCCACCATTGCTTTTCTCAAAAAGCTGGTAGTGTATGCTCAAAACATCGGATGTCGGAATTTACACAGTTCCCGATTCCAGCTACAGTCATGAAGAAGCTAAAGGATGAAAACTTCAACATTTATGCCAGTCATTTACAACAAATTCAGAAAGAAGTGAAAGTCAGGTTCCATGATCTAATTGACATGGAAATCCCGATTTGGATTTTAAATCATTTGATGAACAGTCCTGTGATGTTGGAGATAAAATCCAGGAAATCTCATAGAGCTTCAAAGTGACACACCGGCAAGATCCGAATTCACGCAATGTAAAAGATATTTTTGGATGAAGGCTGATGCCCTTAACAGATATACCTCAATGTGGGAACTAGCTGTAAGATAATTCCTTGCTTTTCCACCCGCATACTTTTTTAAATGTAGTTTCAGCAAAGGGTTTACATTAACCAAAAACAGAATGGACGTCAAAGCAAGCGGATATATAGCGAACCTCGTTATCAAGTCTGGAGCCGGACATATGCAAGCTTGCTCAAGGACATCAAATTCAAGGCTCGCATTAATATCTCCACAAACATATTGTTACAAAGTTACTACACCCCCTCATCCATGCCGCGCCTTACAATTAAAATCCAAAAATAATTTAACACAATTTTAAATATTAATGCTGACTCGTGTTGTTACAGACAATTAGCTTGGTGTTGCCGCACAATGAATGTTATCTTGAGGCTAGAAGTAAAAAAATATTATATATGGGAAAGAGCAGTTATAACAACAATAAAAAATTTAGTCATCATAACAAAAGGTACAAATAAGACGGGCTGAAAATCACAGATTTATGTCTGTTGTGCGTTGAGAATTTGTTGAAATTACGAGGATCAAGGGTGGGCGGTGCATGAAAAATGCAAAGGATCAAAAGGGAGTCGCGGCTGAATAAAAGTTGAGAATGCCTGTTTAAAGCTACGGAGATATCCTCCTAGACTCGAAACATCCAAACAACCTGAAAAAATTTAAGTGATCAAGCGGTAACAATGAAGTGGAGGTTAAAAGCGTGTGTGTGTGATGTGATTCAGAAAAAAAAGAGTGCGATTTGGAAAATTAAAATATCTCAGAAACCTTAAAGAAACTCACAACCAATGAGAACATCGCTTCCAGACGTTTCGCTCAAATGCCGATTTATTGTGGCGATTTGGTCAACTAGCCGACGAAAAATGGTCCCGTGGAGCCACTGCAGTTGGAAAAGAAAGGGGATATGATTAAATAAACGAAATTAAGAGGTTTTATGAAACGCTTAACTGACGCTTAACTTGCAAGTGCGTTCCCTAGAAACGAACATCATGAAATAGGCTTATAGTGAAGAAACTAAATGGAATAGGAAGCCCAGTTTGCAATGAGTCTGAATACCGGTAGCTTAGGTTGATTCTCCGAGCTGACAATTTCATTACAGATGTTTTACCACTAATCGATGTGGCATCTTCAATGCGTAATACCAAGTGCGTTGTTAGCAGGTAGTGAGCTCAAAAACACAAACACATCCATTGGAAGAAACTGAAGGAAAAGATACCGTTATTGAATAAACCTCAGAGAACGAGAGAGAGCACACGGGAGAGCACCACTGAAATCGCAACCGCGCCATCTCTTACAGAGTCTGTAATCACGGAGATGGTCCCTATCCGGACACATAAACACAAGAGTACATGGATCGATCTAATTCAGTATGTACTGTGAAGTCATCGGTTGGCAACCCTGAGACTTAAACAAGAAATATCCTAAGACAACAGGAAGAGATAGACAGCTAACAGGAATGCAAAGAACATGGACCAAGTACACTTGTCACTAAAGCACGAAAAAGAGCCCAGTGTTGTACTGAAGGGTTTGTTGATGAAAATCAATCAATGGAAATCGGAACCACTCACCCAGTGCGCACATCAAATAAAGGACACAGACGGTGAAAGATAGAAATCTGTCTGGTGTGAATGGGGCCACAGCCGCCACGGTTTGGTCAAAAACAATAACACCGACAGCAATGTAGCACTAGATAACATACCTTTAATGGACAGACTGATGTCACAAGCACTGCAGACCATTTAGATAATTTGGGCACAGATACGATACAAAGTCTCAAATAAGTTGTCCGATAATTGAGAGAATCGGGGGTGCCGACCTAGTCTTACACCAATGCGCAAAGAGCTCGCCGAAAGGGGCAGCGATATGCAGCAGCCAGTTTGGCAATGCTTGTGCAGCAGCTGTGAACTTCTAGTTTTCAGTTAAGCATCAGATACAGTACAAAAACAGGTATTACTACGACATTTGTAACCATTTGAGCAAAATAAAACAGAAACAGGGAGAACGGGCAGCTCCGAAGCACTCCACGCGTAATAGAAGTGTAAAAGTGCAATAGGTAACGAAACTTCACTGTCACATAACCGCAAACGGTTGTGCGTGAGTTGGGAAAATGTGGGGGGAACCTGAACTCATGCAGGAGGGACACTCGAGTTCAGATTTCGAGTCAAATACCTGAACCATTAAGTCACGTATGCAATTAAGTTGTGGGAAGCTAAAAGAGCCTGCGAAAGGCATTTACAAGGCTTCAAATCGCGCTATGGATGTTATAGAAGAAAAGAACTGCTCTAGCACAATCTTCAAAATAGGTGTCATAAGGTGGGTGTAGTCAATAGAGTGAGACGTTATCTACAAGTAAGGGAACGCCATAATGCTAGGCCATGTTCATGCACAGTAAAATACAAAGAGTCTTTAAAGGCCATGCAAACACGATGTGTGGACAGAGAGAAGTTTGCTTAGCTATCAATGATTCGGCCTTCTAGAACCAGTGAGATCCGACAGCATAATACAAATCGCTAGTCTGGATACTGATGAGTCGATCATCCCGCAAAATGTTATATGGGCAACAAGTGACAACCACCAGCACGCAGGCGATGCTGTGCTGCTGCAGACAAGATGGGTGCGGATAATTTCCTGATTTTACCTCCCGTGCAGACAAAACAGGAAAAAGTGTAGAGGCACACGATGCCTTTATATCTTGAAATCGAACAGTGCAAATATCATCCGATGTGATTCAAGCAAATTGGCTACTTTTTAACCTGTAGCTAACACCCACGGAAAAGTAAAACACAAGGTTGCAAATAGATCTCTTTTCGGTAGTTCACCTTAGGCAAATACAGCTACAGGACTGATAGATGCAACAATAATCTAGTGAAGGCAAAAATGAGGACGGATGGGACGGTTTACACAGATCACGTTCTTCCGATGCTTAAATCGATTTAATCGAATGACTCGTGACAGGGCTAACAGACGGCAAAACAAGTTGTGTAAACAGAAGAGGCAAAAAAATAATAGAAATAGATAATTACATAAATGAATAGCACCCGGTTATGCGTAGTACTCCGGGAGCACGAGTTCTCATCAGGGAATTGGCAAAATCAAGGGTTGCACAAGCACCCTATGTTTGCATAACTCTGACTGTGTTAGCCTGATCGCGATGACTTCAGCCGTCTGCAAGAGGCGTTTCCTTATCCCTTTCGGATATCACCTCGGTAGGGCATAATAGATCTTGAAGGCATCTTTGGTCAAAACCTGATGCACACTTTGAGGCAAATGTTCCAAGATCGAACTGTTGATACTTCTGAGCGTGCCTCTCCGCAGTGACCCTGGACGGTGCTCAGCCATCCTTACTGACAGACGCCTCGTCGTATGCCCGAGATACTTGGCACCACAGGTGCAAGTAAATTGGTAAACAATATACGAATCGGACCACACTGTCTTTAAGACGTTGAGTTATAAAGGGTACGGTCTCCGCAATTACGTGCTGGTGGGCGTCCTTATTCTTATCTTCATTAATTTACTGTGGCATTTATCATTCCTGTAGCTATATTTGCTTGGTGTGGACTGCCGGGAAGAGATCTCTTTTCCACTTTGGTTTATTTTTCCCTGGCTATTATCTACGTGTTATAAAGAGCAAGGTACCCTCCGTATTTTCTGACCTCAACAGGTGTTTTAAGTTTGATGCCATACTTGCAGAAACAGGGACGGAACTTCGGTTTATACAGGAATACTCGCAACACAATCAGTATCCTACGACTTATTGGAAGTCGCTCAGACCATGTCATGTGCGCCCGACGATAAGGTCCCTTAAACGCCATGCTCACAATCTGTTGGATGCTGTTCCATCCCGAATACCTGAGTTGGAACGACTATCTGCACTTTACCAACCAAATGTCGAAGGGCTTGATACAGCCTAGCGTGAATCTTTTAAACAATATGTGCAAAGGGTGTGCACAAATGTACAAAAGAGAAAGTACAAGCAACTAAAAATCTTGCATCCAACGCAACCGAAACGTAAATTCCTACCCACTCCAGAGAGTTGTGTGCATAATCTGTCCAGGATACCGTTGAATCAACTTCAGCTTGAGGCATTATCCCTCGGACCAAAATTCTGTTATACACAACCGGTCAGTGGACAAGTCCATATAGAAACCCCGTGTGAAAACTTAATGCACCAACTAGCTGAATTAACACCTACTTCTCCTCTTGCGAGAGACACTTTCAAAACCACCTTAGTACACCTGCCAACAGTATCTACGCTGCGAGGAGAGGTCATCAAACATTCTGTCCAAGAAGCATCGAGAACCAATCAAAGAATTGAGGTCGAATCCCGATCTTATTCTTTCTATCCTGATGAAGGACCGGGATGAGTGTTACTGGACAACTCAGATTACATTTCAAAATTACGAGTTATCTTGCAAGATTCGAGTAAATTCTTGCGTGATACAATCCAGAAGGACAAGACAGCAGACGATGAAGCAAAGGCTACCAAGATCTTGAAAGAATCAAAGCAAATGAACTTGATAACCAATGTTCAGCTTCAGCAGTTACCGCCAGTTGTCTCCCAATCTTCTCGGCTCTACGAATTTCCTAAAGTACATAGGTCTCGCGTCCCTTTACGTCCAACAATTGACATGTCCGCTTCTGCACACCAATTAGTTGCGAAATAGATTGTGCAATTGTTGGAACCTGTACGTAAGGAGCTCTCTATCCATTCCCTGAAGGATTCGTTCGAATTCGTTGACAAAATCAAAGACCTGAAGTTAAACAGTAAACTGATTTTTTCTTTTAATGCAAAATCACTTTTCCCAAATATCCCATTGCTACTCACGGTCAATTTCAGCTGCGGGTATATAACGGGAAAGAGCCTAAATATTGGCAATTCCGTGCCTAAGCTCAAGGAGATAATTTTACGGTGTAACTTTAATAGACAGTTCTTGTTTGACGGGATATATCATAGACAAATCGATGGCGTGGCGATGGGGTCTCCTCTTGGACCCCTCCTTGTCGGTATGTTTCTCGCAAAGCTTGAGCGTGATCCTATCCAAACGGTTATTGTTTCATTTGATTCTCATTGGAGATATATGGATGACACTTTCATCATCTGTGATTTTCACACTGATGTCAACCGTGTGCTCGACCAGTTCAACGGTGTCCATCCCTCAATGAAGTTCACTAGTGAAACTGAAACTGAAAGTAACCTGCCTTTTCTGGACGTTTTGTTAAGGAGGCGCTTGGATGGTTCACTTGAGCGAAGTGTTTTCCGCAAAGCTACATGGCTTGGCCAGTACACACACTTTTCGAGCTTTGTTGCTCTGAAGTACAGACGCAACTTAGTGTGTTGCTTATATTACCGTGCCACCAAGATTTGTAGTTCTGAAACACTCGAGGGTGAGAAAGACCGAATTGTGAAAAGGCTTCTCTCGAATGGTTACCCTGAATATTTCTTCAAAACACACGCCATGACCCGTGAGAGCCTTAAGCCCGTAGCAACGGTTTCGAAGAAGGATGTGTTTTTCTCTCTCCCTTTTAACGGAGATATCGTCTTCAATCTCCTGAACAGGAGGCCTACCCGGCCGCCCACCCGCACGTAATTGCGGAGACTGTACCCTTTATAACTCAACGTCTTAAAGACAGTGTGGTCCGATTCGTATATTGTTTACCAATTTACTTGCACCTGTGGTGCCAAGTATCTCGGGCATACGACCAGGCGTCTGTCAGTAAGGATGGCTGAGCACTGTCCAGGGTCACTGCGGAGAGGCACGCTCAGAAGTATCAACAGTTCGATCTTGGAACATTTGCCTCAAAGTGGGCATCAGGTTTTGACCAAAGATGCCTTCAAGATCTATTATGCCGTACCGAGGTGATATCCGAAAGGGATAAGGAAACGCCTCTTGCAGACGGCTGAAGTCATCGCGATCAGGCTAACACAGCCAGAGTTATGCAAACATAGGGTGCTTGTGCAACCCTTGACTTTGCCAATTCCCTGATGAGAAGTCGTGCTCCCGGAGTATTACGCATAACCGGGTGCTATTTATTTATGTAATTATCTATTTCTATTTTGTTAGTATTTTCTACCTCTTCTGTTAGCACAAGTTGTTTCGCCGTCTGTTAACCCTGTCACGACGTCACCTGATTAAATCGATTTAAGCATCGAACGAACGTGCTAAATCTGTGCAAACCGTCCCATCTGTCCTCATTTTTGCCTTCACTAGTTTACTGTTGCATTTATCAGTCCTGTAGCTGTTTTGCCTAATGTGAACTATCGAAAAGAGATCTATTTGCAATCCTGTGTCTCAATATGGCTCTTTTTTAGTTAGACCTTGTGATGGCGCATATACGGAAAACAAGTTTCACGTCTTTTCAGTTGTCATGAAGTTTGTGGTCATGTTGTTATTTGTAGAAAATGTCCGCGAAAAAATTCACAATGAAATGTATTCTTTCCATAGCACTGTCAAAACTCGGATATTTTGTTTCAAGACTGAACATTTAAACATTTAAGATGAGCCCAGCAGTTGGTGTCTCAAAATCTCAAACGACCCAGCAAGCTGCGAAGCTGCCCACCATGAAGGACCGGCGAATATCCGCTAAGAGGATTGCCCAGATACTGAACATCTTACGGGAGAGTGTTGAGTTTGTTATTTCTACCACGCTGGACATGCATAGGATTTCAGCACAGTGGGTGTCGAAACACATGACCAGTAAAGAGAAACAGAAATGAGTTGAATCGTCCGATGACATGTTGGCACATTTAGAGGCTGCACCTGATTTTTTGAATAGATTAGAGACTGGGGATAAGACTAGGCATAATATATGTGATCCTAAAAATAGGGAACAATCAAAGGATTGGTGCCATAGTGGGTGCACGAAGCCAAACAAGCTCCGCACTTGAAAAGTCAGCCAAAAAGTTATGGCGTTCGTTTTCTGGGACAAATACGGTGTTTTGCCAGTTGACTACTTTCCTCAAAGTATCACCGGACGGTATTGTACTAACCTCCTTGACCAGCTAAGCGAGACGAGATGAGGATTCACTATTTCCCCAAAGCAACCGATCTGACTCCTTGGTCAGAGCAGTGAGAAGACATATGTTGCGATATGTTAACATTTCGATTGTTCTCATCAGTCGCAAACACAATGCAAGCGTGATTCATGGACAGTTATATCCAGTGACCATACGCCAAGATCAATGGAAGATGCGGTTTGGTTCCGGGCAAAATTGGTAGATATTGCGAACCAATACTTGAACACGCCGATAAGCCAGAGATGCTGTCTGAAAGCCGAACACTATACAGCGATCAAGGAGTTAAAACAAATGGGACACCTAATGTTTCTGCAGCCGGATAAGGGATCAGGCATTGTGATAATGGACCGGTCTGACTACGTTGCAAAGATGGAATCTATTTTGCGGGACAGACGGAAATTCCAGTTAGACAAGACACCAGAAAACAACATATTGGTCGAGAAGCAAGTGGCGAGGAAACTGCAGATTCTCTTACTACATGGTTACATCAATGACTCACAATACAAACGGTTGAAACCGACCGGCACTCAGACACCCAGAATGAGGGGCGCCCCCAAATTACACAAGGCAGGTAACCCACTGCGCCCGATTATGTGTATGAACAACTCACCGTATCACAACGTTGCGCGGTGGCTAGCGAAAATGTTGGAGCCAGTACGCAAACTCCTGACTACATATTGTCTAAAGGACTCCTTTGAATTGGTCGAGACACTGGAACATGTGTCGCTGGGTGCGGAGCACATGTACTCAATAGACGTCGACTCCCTGTTCACAAACGTGCCTCTACGTGAGACGGTTGAAAATTTGTGTGATTTCATCGCGAGTCAAAACATGTCTGTTGGCCTGCCGCTGGAGTATTTGAGGGATATGATTCTATTGTGCACGGAAAATATACGGTTCGAGTTTGAGGGGACTGCTTATAAACAGATCGACGGCGTCGCCATGGGTAGCCCTCTGGGACCAGTACTAGCAGACATTTTTCTCGGTTTGATAGAAAGACAAGTTACTGCCAGCATTTGTGAAGCTACGTTGTACAAGCGGTATGTGGACGACATCCTAGTCTTCACCACCGACGAACATTTTGCGCGGCTGTTGACAGCTCTGAATTCAATTCATCCAAACCTATCGGTGTCCCATGAGTTGGAGCAACATGATAGTCTGCCATTTTTGGATATACTCATTAAGAGACGGACTGATGGTACACTGCAGCGCACGGTTCATCGCAAGGCAACTTGGAGCGGGCAGTACCTCCACTTTTCCAGCTTTGCCCCGGTCGCATACAAACGTGGCCTAGTGAAAACGCTTTTCTACAGAGCCAGACGAATATGCAGCCCCGAAATGTTGCAAGCTGAAGAAGAATTTTTGTTCAAAACCTTGGTGTCGAATGGGTATCCTGAGAAGTTCGTTCAGATCCACAGCAGGCCTCCCAAGGAGAAAATACCGGTGTTAACCGCAGAGAAAAAGAATGTTTACTTGTTCTTGCCGTTCAAAGGAGACCACGTATCAAATGATATCGGACATAAACTCCGGTCCGCCCTTACGCGCACCTACGCGACCGCCCAGTTGCGACTCATACATACAACGCGAAGCCTTGTTCTTCATGACCGTCAGAGCAACTCATCAGTCAGTTCGGCCTCTCACGTCGTTTACCAGTTCACCTGCGGTTGCGGTGACATTTACATAGGCAGGACTGACCGTCAGTTAGCTCAGAGGGTAGCTGAACATGTGCCGAGGTGGTTGGAACAACTGATGACGCAACAAAACGGAGTGGATCCGAGGATGAACAGGAGTCCCGCATCGTCTATCACCAAGCATCTCTTGGCAACCCGACATCAGGTGAACCCGGAGACTGCGTTCAAGGTGTTGTTACGTAACAACAATCCGCTAATCTTGGCAATTAGTGAGGCCTTGCTAATTAGGACTTATCAACCTGTGTTGTGTGCACAGAAACTATTGAGACAATCAATTAAGTTACCGTGGTCTTGATTTTAACATTTTGATTGGTGTACCAACCTTTTCCCCTGTATATAACTGTCCATGAATCCCGCTTGTATTGTGTTTGCGACTGATGAGAACAATCGAAATGTTAACATATCGCAACATATGTCTTCTCACTGCTCTGACCAAATGGCTGAAGGGGACCCACTGTTGTACCGATCTGACTCCGTCAGACTATCGGATGCTTAATGCTTAACGATTGAAAAAAACAACAAATGAAAAAAGCGTGTGCAAAATAACAAAAAATACTTCATTTTTTCTTTTATTGCGACACAGCAGCTGTGATGCAGGGATGTCCAAAGTCCGGCACGCGGGCCAAATGCGGCCCGCGTAATCATTTCAACTGGCCCGCGGCCTCATCATAAAATGATAAATTCAGGATTGGACTTCATTAATAGATGTAGAATTTTTGTTCTTATCTTAATGTCAGACTGAGTATGGCCCGACATAGTTTTACCCCACAAAAGGTGGCGCTCATTGAAAGAAGTTTGGACAACCCTGCTGTAGTGTGTTGCTCACCTTCAGTTAATGCACCATGATGATGATGCGTTGATTAAGCCGGTCTTCTCCTAGTGATTTCAATGATTTTGTTTGACTCTATGTCTATGTAAAAGACTGCTGTTTATTACCTCTTCCCCAAATTGAAAAAACTTGCGATGAGACCAGGATGCCCGCTGTCACCTTTGCTCTTGAACTTTACATCGACGAAGTCATGCAATCGACGTTTGCTAGACACAACCTACGAGGCGTGGATCTGCTCCCAAGTGATCGGCTCCCTGACTTGGAATACGCCGAGGACATTGCTCTAATGTGTGAGTGTTCCCAAAGGTGTCAAACTGCATCGGACAGATTATCATTACCTGTCATTCGTTTCGGGCTATGCTTTACACCCTCGAAATACAAACTCCTTCTTCAAGATTGGCAGGGATCCATACCAGCGCTGACCCTTGGTGGTGATCAGCTAGAGGTCATCGAGAAATTCAAGTATCTAGGCGGCTGTAACAACGCTGATGGAATGGAAGACGAAGTCACGAACCATTTAGTAAAATCTCGAGGTTTTTTTGCTTGCCTTCGTCACCTGTTCGCAAGCGCGATATCACTCTTGAAAACCGAAGTTTACGTATGTTCAAACCTGCATAACGGTCGGGAAACCTGGCCCATCAGATCGATAGACGTAAAGAGGCTAGTTACATTACGCAATCGATGCGTTCGCACTTTTGCTCACGTCTGGCGTGATCAACGCGTGAGCAATGAGCGTGTTCATGGTCGTGTATTTGTTGTTGGGACAGCGAGTGAACCTCACAGCACCGTTATATAAGGCACGAAGGCCCGAAGGCTGGGCAACATGTCGCACATGCCAGCAAACGGACTTACATGACATGCGTTATTTTCAGGATCAGTGGGTGGATGAAACAAGAGGGGTGGCCAAGCGATGACTTGGTAAAGAGGAATGAAGTACCTCACTTCGAGGATGGCGTCGGCTGGTGTGTCACCGCTGCCTGGCTGGGGTCCGAAGGGCGATGAACACGTTTGGTTAGATACACTGGTTGAGATGGTGAAGTGCCAGCCACGACGATGTTTGTGTTGTAAGTTTCTTCGTCCCTCCTCATCCAGCTTATCTTTCCCTTCAACCAGTTTCTTTCACGTAATGCTTAATTTGAAACTAAGCATGATATTTGGTTTTATATCGTATTCTGCAATGCTTTGTGTTGCGTCTGTTTCACACATCTTATCTCTCTTGTACTGGGACACAGTGTGTTGATGATGATGACAAGCCTGATTAAACGGTTGCATAATTCGAGGTGGCGTTGTCAGCGTGGTCAACATGCGCATTGACATCGACCCGCATGTACCAACAACTGAGAGAGAAAGATCTACGTGAAATCGAAAGACAAAGATCATGGGACGCAAATTGAAGATGTCACCTTCAAAGGTCACCTGCCGGTCAATCAGGGATGGACAATTTAATCAGCAAGACTGCTCACCGCACATAACCGACACTGGCGATGTCACCTCGCGTGGTGGCGGAACTTATGGAATCCTTTAATCAAGCACGGCGAACCAATCAATAGATGAAGCGCCAACCTGGGTACTTGTATTTCAAATCATTTCTTACTTACAGGTGTCGAGTATGCTCCTGAGACTCTACGAAACTCCACATACCGAGAGTGGGAACAGGGCTATTCTCGTTAAAAGGTTGATGGACATACTTAGCAATTGGTTGGAACAACATTATGCAGCGGAAACTTAGTTACCGATTTAGGGGAACGACCTGGTCTGAATATCAACGCGTCTCCTCCTTGCAGGCAAGCTGGTGCCACCTGAAATGAGTTATGTATGGTGAATAATAATTGTTAAAGATGTGAAAGCGGTCGTGGTCATACAGAAGCGGCTAGACCTAGATGACGTAAAGAACGAGCCAACCTGTGGTCCTGTATACGCTTTCTCTGAAACAGGAAGATGTTCGTCTGATGAACGAGATATGGCATATCGATGAAAGCAGTTGTGGAGTTCACAGCATGTGATTTAACATTTAGGAGTCGCTGCTTCGTCACATCAAATGGAGCTGGTACGATAGGTGCACTTAGCATCGGTGTTGCAACGGCAGTTTATAATCCCACGCTCCAAAAGTGGACATGTTCAGAGAACCTACGAAGAGTTTATTGTTCCGTTAAATAGTGGAACAACGTTACCCACATACTTCAGATCAATCATCTTTCGCCTGGGTAGGTCCTCGACACCTGCATCGCACGGTAACTCCGACTAAGCTTAAAGTGGTAATGAGTGCCGTCTGTTGAAAGGGCTGGTTCAGAGTGCGGATATCAAAAAGACAACGTAGAGTGATACCTCAGACTTGGAAGGGGACCTGGTATCTAAGTTAGTGTGGCTGAAAAAGTCAAATATGGTTGGCGGAATCCAGTTCCGAAATTTCCTGTCAATGTGGCCTTTATAGGATAGTTCCAGGACGACTGCGCCTACAGAGGGACCGTGGGTGGCCTGCACTGAACCACCCAAACGCCTCATATACAGTGTAAAACCGAAGGAATAAGACCAGGAGGCATGTAGATGGGATGCACAATTCATCAACGAAGAGGGTCCACACTCATTCAACACACACAGCAGCAGCATCCCAGTCTATCTAATTTTGGAATCATGCGTACCAGACGTACACAAGGCGGTCGCTGGGTCGTAGTCCGCTCCACACTGGATGGAATCACTCTTTGAGACTGGCATGGCCAGGGGGAGCGTGCACCCCGACCCCCAGCAAAGATTCCTGGAGCCAGTAATGTAGGCGAAGGGTATTAGGCAGGAAAGAACCTTGTCATCATTCACATCAAGCGCAGCCACACTGGGAATACCAACAACTAACATAAAATTTGAGAAAAACAAACACGCAAAATTGACACGGAATATGTAGCAAAATAACATAACTGTGATAACTAAATAAAGTGGAATGCATTTTAATTAGAGTAAGATCTAGTTTAAATGCATGTCGGAGTCATAGTCTCGTGATAATTAAAGTGAGAAGAGGGAATTCAAAAACGAAAGGAAAACAATGGTGACAGGATTTCAATGGATAGCGATAAGCTCCAGCTGCCATGTATGGGACAGGGAGTTGGTTTGAAGATAACAATTCCCTGGCTATAATTTAATATACCTAGGGGGTGTGACTGCAGAGTCTTGTGGGAATCAGTTAGAAGCTGATCATGCTCAGTCTCGGAAGATACAACAGTCGGTGTACATGCTTCTAGTGTGACAGACAATACATTTAAGATGACGATAAAAATCAAGAGTCTTGGCAAGTTTGCACATAGACTGCGTGGTCTGAATTATAAGATGACAAACCATTGAACAACAGAAATGCCAGCCGATCAGAGGCAACTAGTGCCGTCCTTGCTCCACGCCAATCGAGTAGAGTCTATAGCTCATCATCTGACAACTGCTAACATTTCGACAAAACGAGAGTCACCGAGTTCGTACCAACACAACCTAAAGGATAATTTAATATTGTTCGATCACTGAAGAGTCTAGTGCGAATAGCGTCAGAGACAGTTGGAGCATGTCCCTAGCACTGCAGTTCATAGTCGCATGCAAATCGTCCCATCACGTAACATTCAACCTCGTCGTGATAAATGCAAACAAAGTGTCGTGAAGCGCACCTCAACAGACCAATTCCCTACACAGATCAACAATAACAATAATAATAGTAATACGTACAGTTCTCTTGATGAGAGAAACAGTGTCTGTGGCGGCACAGATCAATCCGTATGAAAGTATTCATGCACTTGCATGAGTGACATGCATAGGTGGAGTATTGGGATATGCGTTTCATTCTGGCGGATAGTTGAGACCAAAGCCTAGTTTGGAAAAATTGGTGTTCATATATTTCTGAGCTCTACTTGGAATAGCTTATCGAGAGATTTTTCCCATGT
Organism: Dicrocoelium dendriticum; assembly: GCA_944474145.2. Taxonomy (NCBI): domain Eukaryota; kingdom Metazoa; phylum Platyhelminthes; class Trematoda; order Plagiorchiida; family Dicrocoeliidae; genus Dicrocoelium; species Dicrocoelium dendriticum. Next base: position 91,009,129 of record OX104064.1, on the reverse strand, counting down.
GAAGATAGAGATTATGGTAGTTAGATCAAGCCACTTGGCGAGTCTGCTCCTAAATGTTGCCACATTGTCACATAACCTGAGTGCTATTGGTAGTTTATTCCACAGATAGCTATATCTGACCAGGAAGAAATTAGAGTGAACGTTCGTTCTAGCCTCCGGTATATTCAGTGTAAAACCTTTGTTACGAAGCGCTCGACTTGAGCAATGTTGTAAAATGAGTGTAGGCAGGTCGGAATAGGTCTTTTTGCGAAGCACGTTGAAAAGCAGCAACAAGCTGTGGTTCAATCGTCGAATTCAAAATGGTTCGAGTTGAAGTTCGTTGCAACGTTCTCGAGAACTCATTGTAGATTACCAATCAGATGTTTAGTAAATGACCTCTGCAGGTGCTCCACCGCAATTATATCACTCTCATATTGCCGTATATTATGCTGCAGCATTCGAGGATGGGGTTAGTGAGTAGCTTGAAAAGCTCAACTCTAGCAAGAGTTGTAGGGATTTTGTTTAATATGTTGAACATAGTGTTTAGCACGTGCGACTTGGTATTGGGCCTGTTCAGAGAAAGTGAAGGTACACAAGTACCTAATTCCAAGATCTCGCGTGGAGAACTGTGTAGGGAAGGGTTCATTGTTTAGGGTGATAGATCCTTCGAGGATGCAGCAGCCTTAAGCCATTATGCTTGATTTGTTAGCCGAGGTTCATCACCCATGTGCAGCACCATGACTCAAGGGAATGTAAACCAGCTTGAATGAGCAGTAGTGTCCCGCGAAGCTCGTCACACCGAAGCATATAGACGATTTTGATATCGTCAGCAAATAAAAATGATGTACCATATTTTACAGATGTGGTGATGTCAGTGATGTGGAGCAAAAAGAATAAGGGAGCGAGCAAGCTCCCTTGAATGAGTCCACTGGTAATTGAGCGTGGGGAAGAGCGACAATCACCTAAAGTGACTACCTGATGACGATCACCCGGGTATGACGATAGCCAACCAAATATTGGGTCCCAGGTCCCAAAGTTCTCCAACTTCTGCAACATTCGCCTTTGCGGTACTCAGTTTGTGTATGTCCAGAAACAGCAGTACTACTGCATAGCCGGAATCGATTGATTCTGAAATGCGGTTAAGGTAATGCAGTTAACAGGTGGTGCACGATCGCTTGTTAAGAAAACCATGCTGAGAATCATTGATCAGGCCAATAGAATCAACAAAGTTCAGCATCTTTTTGACCAGTTATTCAAAAAACCGAGCAATTATCGGAGTGTGGTGGATTGCTCGATAGTTACCAATCGTTTGTTTGGGACCTCCTCACTGTAGAGGCACAATAAATGAGGTTTTCTATTGGCCTGGAAAGTGGCAAGATTTCAGCGCTAGAGTAAAGATGCTCATCAGGAGCAGTGGTATAATCAGGCCCTCCAAGTTTAATGGTGGTCGGTGAAATACCATGGGATCCCAGCTTGGAGGATGGCCTGATTCACTTGATAACTTGATGGATACCGTTGAGCGAGACATCGACTCTGCTTAAGAGGTCTGTTCTCGTCACACAGGCACTGGGTCAGCTGCGAAACATGCTGGCGCCAAAAGGTCACTAAATGCTTCACGGATTTCAACTTGGTCATGGAGTAAGTGACCCTCACCGTCAACCATTTCGGTACTCAGAGGAGAGCGGTTAGTGGTTCTACGATACAGTATTCTAAAATATCCCTAGCTTTGTAGCTTGTCCATAGGATTATTTGTTCTTAATTTTTTCGACGTGTTAATTGCGCATGTTTGACTTTGTTGGTAAATTCATGCACTTGTAAGAAAAGTGAAAAGTCATGCATCTTTCTATACCTTGTAGCTAACTTGCTGGCTTTCTTGCTGATTAAGTGCTCAACGGAATCTTTGGAGACATGAAAGGTATGAATACATTTTGGAGCAAGGAGCGATATAGAGTGATGGATTGGTTTATATAACTGCTCCACAGCGGTGACACACTTGTAGAGGAAACATGCATCCCAGTCGGAGAAACAAATGAACTGCTGAAAGCATTCCCAGTTTATCTTATGGGTTGCAATTGAAAAAGTAGTGGCGAGTTTAGTGACCAAGTTAATTTGAAGACTGAGTCTGATCCTTTTATGGTCGCTGCCAGGGAAATTGTTTATGATCTCGGTCGGTGGGTTGGGTATCCACAATGTGAATATTAGGTCGGTACATTGGCGGACCTGATTGCACTGGTAATCCATTGCGTCCAGCCCCTGCAATGATGGATGAAAGAATAGGGGCGTGCACGGTAGACGTTGGGTGGGATGACCAGCTTATTTTTGGTAAGTTGAAATCGCCAGCAATAATCTTCTGACTGCGTGGCAACCCTGATGCGAAGTCAAATGCAGAAGTGATGTTGGTGTTACATTAGACGCATTCGGTTGGTTGCAGATACATGCGAGTAGTATGTAAGGTGAGACACCTGCAACCGTCAGCCAAATAGATGAGGGGCCATTTTCTAATGTTGTGTTGTCCATACGTTTAGCGGTAAATGTTTTGTGCACTATATAATACACCCTCCACCTTTTCTGTCGCAGCGATATTTTCGAAATAGGTGGTAGTTTGGAAACATCAGAGTAGAGTCAAGTGTATCTGAAGAACATCATGTTTCAGTGACGAGGAGCGCTTGGGGTTCATTGAACTGTGCGTGTGTGCTTATAACATGAAGTTAGTTGCTTAGGTATCTGGCATTAAATGACATGATTGAAAATGTACTAAGTACTGGGGAATTATCGCTGGCTGTTGTGTGATCATCAGAATCTTTGCGTTCGAGTCTGGCGCACATGGTAGGTAAGTGCGAGAATGGTGTGCCCGAGTTGGCCATTAGAACATTTGTTGATAAGGGCAGCGTGTCATGTGTGGACATGGAGACAGTTCGAGGCACGACGGTAACCGAGACATCATGCTAAGGTTGCCGTTGGTTTGACTATGGACTAACTTTGCCATCTGGACAAATTGGAGAAAGTGGCATCAAAATGTTGACCTCCGTCGGATCTATCTGAGATGGGAATGGGTGGGAATCCATTCCAGTCGTGGCTAAAATATGATTATTGGAAGAAGCCGCGTGTAAGAAAAAAAGGAACATGGAAAGGGACAAGTGGGAACATTTTCCTACTGGCCGATGTCCTTCTGTTATCTGTGCACTTCCAGTGATTGTTGTGGAGTGTGGGATGATAAATAGGTGTAGCCAAGAGACAATTGTTATGGGTCTTATTCAACGTGGAAGGTTGTTTGGCTTGATGGTTTTAAGAAGTTGCTGGATAGGGATTTTTAAGTGCAACCGAGTATTCAGTATATATACGTTTTTTAAAGACACAGATCCCTGGATTGGAGAAGTCGTCCGAGAAAATGTAAAAGGCCGATCCAGGATTGGCAGGTGCCTGAACCCGCGCTCATCATTGTTGGACATGTCTTGGAACAAGTCCCTTGCTTAACTTATCTGGGAAGTTGCACCACGGCTGGTGGCGGTGTTGGGGATGAAGTCTCACAACGGATTGCAAAGGCCCGCCTTGCAGTCATTAAATTGAGACACCTATGGCGTCGTCGTGATGTCAGTCCCAAGCACAAGGGCAGGGCGTACAATGCTTCCGTCCGCGCAGAACTCTTGTACGGCTGTGAGACTTAACATATTCGCTCAGTAAACATGAAGCGGTTGTCAGTCTTCGACAATCGCTATCCACGAAAGATTGCTCGGGTGTGGTGGCAACGCCACGAAAGTAACGCAGAGGTCCGAGACCGAGTGCTTAGAGCGAGTAGTGCCAGTCTTCAGAACGTTATTCTCCAACACCGCATGCGTTGGCTCGGTCACGTATTGCGCATGCCCGGCCTATCGCCTTCCCCGCTGAATTATTTGCGCTCCCCAGAAGCGACTGGAAAAAGTGCCGTGGAGGATAACCAATGACGTGGAGAAGGAGCATGAGGAATGCAACCTCAAGCTTAGCATCCATCGGACGGGTCCGTCTTCTAGGAAGGGGACCACACGATTCGCGCTGCCAGTGGTTAAAATGTTGGAGGCTATGGCGCGCAACCGGCATCAGTGCAGCCAGGGCTGTTCAACCGTGTAATCTATTAGATAACGTCTCATGGAACATAAAACTCCAAAACACAAATAGATCCCAAAGCGGCGTGTGTAAAACCAAAAAAAGTTTCTTTCACATTGTACTTCGTTTCCCCATGGTTCTGATTGCACATTATTGGTAATCAGATTGTGAATATATATATATATATATATATATATATATTAGCAGGCGGGAGAGCCGATGGTGCGCTGAGGCTGGTTGTGGCTAGAACCTAACAGATGATCTACGCACCGCTGCTATTGTTGCGCCATTGCCTCATGTCCTGGACGAATCTTGCCGACCGCTCGGTGGGAGTTGGGTTTCGCCCTTCTCCCTGTTAAGATCCAGGACACCAATCCGCATGAGTCAGTGAATTGACCATGTGCTAGACCCGCTGTCTTTCGGGTGTACATTTAATCGAAGGCTTTGGCTGAGGAGTCGAGTCGTTCTCCTGTCAAGTGCGGGCGCCTTGCCAATATCCTTCCCAGTATCCACTCACTAGGCCTGCCTGACTCAGGCACTCGCGACCGCATGTGCTATGGCATCATGCGGTCGATGTCGATGGAGTACAACCCATCGGTGCTTGCCGCTTCTTCTCTGCATGCATGAGGACTTTCTCTCGCATTTCGACAACTGCCTTCTTGCTCAGATCACGCCATGCACGCCGATCAACCGCTTTCGATTCCCATGACCTGCAATCAAGAGTAGAACGTGAGAGGCTCACTTTAATCATGTCTTTTTAAGGTAATTTTGGTTTCCCCACATGTCGCCTCCCAATACTCAGCTGACCGTATAAGAGTTGTTTCGGTATTCGCGTCGAACCCATAAGGGCTCAAATGACCGAGCCACCTCAGGTGTCGCAGCAAAAGTATGTAGTCCACTGCACGCCTCCCACTTTGTCGCAACACTTCCGTGGCCGCAACTCTGTCGCCCCAACTGGTGCGCAAGATCCGTCGCAAACACTGCTGATGGAACCGCTCGAGATATCGCACATCCCGATGGTACATCGTGCACGTTTCACTGCCGTACTGAAGAATGGACAGCACCATGGATTTGTACACCATCAGCTTCGTGCTAATGGGAAGCTGATGGTTGTTCTACACTCGGTATTCTAGTTTCCCGAATGCCCCCGCTACCTTCGACACGCGGATACGCAGCTCACTGTGTAGCTGCTCGTCAGCTGACATCACACTCCCAAGGTAGCAGAAGTGGGAGGTGGTTTCCAATACTTCAGCACCAAGGCTGATTCGCGGCAATGTTGAAGACTGCACCTCAGGTGAAGGCTGAAAGAGACAGACAGTTTTGCTTGTGTTTATGGTGAGCCCGAATTTGGCCGCTGTCGAAGCCAGAGCACTAGTCATGTGCTGCAATATATATATATATATATATATATATATATATATATATATATATATATATATATATATATATATATATATATATATATATATATATATGGTTGGCGGCATCCGGTTTCGGATTTGCCTGTCACTGTGGCAAGCCACAGGACGCCTGCGCCTACAGAGGGACCATGGATGGCTTGCGCTGCACCACCCACAGCTCCAACCACACACCCCATATCCAGTGTAAACCCGAAGGAATAAGACCGGGAGGCATGCGGATGGGAGCCACGTTTCATCAACGGAGCCGGCCCACACCACTTCACAGGCAAACACAAGCACACTGTATTTGGGGAATCAAGCGCACACACAAGGCGGTGGCTGGACCGTAGTCCGCTCCACACTGAGTGCATGGAACCACTCTTCGAGCCTAACACGGCCACAAGGACCGTGCACCCCGTCCCCTCCAGCAACGACCAACTGTCTCCTGGAGCCAGTATGGACGACGTAGTGGGTAATAGACAGGTAGGCACCTTGTCAACATGCACATCAAGCGCAGCCACACCGGGGATATCAAACAACAGCCAATCACTTGAGAGAGAGAAAGAAAAAGAGAAAAACTCGATTAATGCATAAGGAAACGGTGACATAAACCTTAAATACGTAATAAGTTGTTTACAAACACACCCTAGCTAAGTGCACGAGGTCAGGAAGTATAGTTCACGGTATGCCACGAACACAAAAATGTTATGGAAATCGAATACAATTGGCTGAAGCGATGTGTGCAAGTTAATGGAATAGAGTACAGGGAGATATTTATATGAGAAAGAAAAGCAGTAAGGTAAAAACTGTAAACCCACCACCTGAAATAAAGAGACTTAGCATGCAAGCACGCGGTTAGTAAATCGAATTCAGCGTGCCTACAAACGCTGCGCCGGCTCGCCGTATATATATATATATATATATATATATATATATATATATATATATATATATATATTGGGCGACAGTGAACTACGAATTAGATCAGGTAGTCTATCCTTGGGCGTGTCTTGTTGGTTTGGGCCGGTTTTGAAATATTCAACGAGTTGTCATTACGCCACCGTTCCAAGCACTTAGACTTTCCTTCAATCATTATGCATGAGTAGTTCAATTTAATGGGTGCTGTTATCAGGAATAGGAGAACCTGATTTATCCATTTGATGTGTAGAGGGTGCTTCAATGGAGCAAGGAAGGACGGTTTTGGAGCTAGTTGACAATGCTGATTAAGTATGCAGGTCTAGATCTAGTATCCACCTTGGATGCACTTGTCTTTTGGTTGTTTAACTGAGGTTCCTCGAAGTGCCTAGTTATTTATATCCGGTGTTCACGGCACAGTGCGACTTTCTCGCTCAAAAATTTTATAATGATTGGGCAACAGTGTTTCCGGGACTTCTTAAACGTTGGCATTTTCAGTCAACGTCAGATAGGTGACAAGCTTTCGGTACCGTTAGTTTTACTTTAACCAGACCCAACCTGTCCGCAACATTAAAAAGAATCACATTTTTGCACTAAATATTCGTTCGTGCACTTCAGAGGCAACAGAGGCAATCAACTGCCTTGCTTTTCCAATTGGAATAGGATCAGTCTTCTCCAACGCGTTATTGATGTAATCAAGTGTAATCAGGTGATCTTTGATGGTTTCAAAGTGCCAGCGTTTTTCCCACTCATTAAGTCGTAATTCCGAAGACAGCAGTTTGTCACTTAGTTCTGCAATGAGGTTATTGTTAGCAGAGGAACAGATTCGCTTGTAATTTGGGACCTCGTATTTTATTCGCTTTGTTGGTGGCGTGGAAAGTACACTACGCTTCGCTTGCCGAATACGGCGAGACTACAGTAGGGCCATTGCGATGTAAGCTTGTCAAGGTTCTGACTCAGGCGCCAAGGTAACGCAATGAAAACCAACCTTGTGTGATTTCTCACTGTTGGAGTTTGATACAAGGGTTAGATTACACGACTACGTTTGTGGATAATAGCCACTATTCAACGAACATGTCCAGACGTGCCCCCCCCCCTGCAGGGGGGCAGTGTCTATACACACACACACGCACGCACAAGTGAACACTCGCGCACACGGGTCAACCAACGGGTACTTTGGACTTGGCAGTCGGGCTGAGGCACGCGCTAAGCAAACAAAGTGTGAATCGACTGTGCGTCGATTACTGATCAACAGCGGGTGCGACAAACCGCCTGGCGGGGTTGGATTGCCAGCAGTAAACTGGTGGCTGCAATGTATGGTATAGCGGCTAAACAAGGGATTGGATGAGCACGAAGTTAGGCGAGTCGTATAGTCTGGAAAATACTCTGTCGAGTGAGAGTAAAATATCCGTGAAGTTGAAAGTGAAGAAGCTTCGCGCATGAATTCCTATGACAAGTCCGCCCAAAGTGTTAGGATTACTCCGACAATTTTATATCCATTGTGTGGGGCTGATAAATCCGGGTGGAATGAGTGTAGGCTGGAGGTGGAGGTGGAAAACATCTCAGCTATTGTGCCGCAATACAAAAGACAAGAAAATGAAAACAAACAGTGGCACGCCCGCTGAGTCCCCAGTAACGGATGGACATCGTTCCGGAAAGTTAACAGCTGGCTGCCGTAAAAGAGAGTCATATTATGCCTAACAAGTGAGATCGTGATTGGAGGGGGATGCTAAGCAGGAGGGGGTGGACAAAGGAACTCACAACACAAACGCCATTGAGGCCGGCTCCCAGCCATATCAGCAAGTGTGTCCAATCAAACGTGAGCAGCTAGATAGTAATGGAGTATCCACACAAAGTCGCTAACTGATTTGGTCCGTTCGCACGTCACCCTGCGTCAAGGTCACCGATTACTGCTAACACACTACCACCTTGCGCTTCTGGAAGATGCAGCGATTGATGAAGTTCCTTAACGTGGATGCGAAAGACCTGGATATGTCATCTTTTTACTCCAGTGAGGCATTCAACTACAAGATGGCTATCTCGTCTAGAATGCAGTTGGGGGCGAACATGCGCTAGGCACTGGCTGATAGACCAACTGAGATGTCATGGAATCCCCTAAACGACGAAGCTGCGGCTGTGTACTGGTCTGTGTAGATCAGGTAATAAACGAAGTGTACGACAAATAGGCAATTCGTTTATACTGTGATCAAAAATAGTGTGATTTAGTTCAGACAGCCGAATTCTCCCAAAAACAAAACCAGTTTACTAAACACCAACATTGAGGGTTATCACTGATGAAAAAACGTTAGAGCAGAGGACAGCAGCCGCAGCACCGAAACAGTGGGTGGTGTCACTTGAATCGTGCCTCCTCCAAGCCCATGGCCCAATGCGCTGATGTTTACTTCACATACAGCCCGTGTAAGATGTGTTTCATCTCAAAGAGAGCTATGAAAACAAAATAGCAGCTGACTCACCTTGCGTAAAGCAACGACATATTGTTCAACCTGGGCTTCGGTTATGCCATGTTCCTTCCAATACTATGGGGAAATTACAAAAAAAGAATAACCATATATGCTGGTGGTGAAGTGGATTAGCAAGGAGGCAGCATGATTATTAGGGCAGTATGCAGGGACCGTCAAACTTTCGGATGACGTCAAGAAAAACGACAAGAGATCAAGAAATCAGAATCCGCTGAATAAAACGACTTTCGTTTAACCCATATGGCTTAATTTTAGTCGTGAGTATTTAACCAACAGTGCATACCAACTGGTGAAAAAAGGATGCAAAGCAAGAATAATGTATACTGAATACTGTATTATAGAGCAAGTAGAAATGAATTCTGCACAACTCTTCCGAAATATGATGAAAAACGTAATAAAAATTGTCATCCGTGGATAGTATCGTTCACATGTAACATTTAAAATATCGCACTCAGGGCATAGCAGGACTCGCAAATGTGACATGTCACCGTAAGTGTGCAATCGTTCTATGAATCGAATACTGGTAAAATATAAATCTAACAACGTTATGAACTGTTGTACAGATGTTGCCATCATATGTTCAGACAAACTGTTTCAAATATTCACCACTCTCCGTTCGAAGCACAGTGGGTGGGGAACTCGTTTCACATCCGGTACGACAAGTTTGTAGCTGTGTCCGAGTGTGTTGCATGGCCCTTATAATTACAGCATTGGCCTCAGCAAGAGGAAGTCACCGAAATGTAGGATACGGTAAGTCATAATGAGGTCGACTCGCACCCGACGGTAGGACAAGGTGTAGAGTCCTAGTTTCTCGCACCGGTCTTCATACCCAAAGCCACGTAAACTCGGAATGAGCCTGATAGCAACGTATTGGATTCGTTCGATTTTTGTGCCTAGCCTCGGGTCATCGGAAAGTAGGCGGACGAACCGTACTCCATCACTGGGGCTGGCTTGCCGAACAACCTCCTCGTGGTGCCAGCTGCGTGGTTCGGGATTTTCCCGTTCCAGCAAATGGTTCGGCGGCAGTGTTCCAGGACGTGGTGGGTTTTCGCCTGGCAAGCGTTCTCCCTATAAAAAGCCACATATGTCCGTTTAACAACACTGTGACGTGGCGGACGTGACTCGCCACTAAATAAAGTCACTGCCCCTTGCTTCATCCTGGCGAAGCATTGTATTCCAGCAAGTTGATGCTGTAATTTCGGGGAGCATTGGGCCCCTGTTTGGCAAAGGAACAAACGAAAGGCGTATGAACTGATCAATCAGTCACCGGCTCCCAATGGGCGCGATTCCCTGAATTCGCTCCGCTGCCTTGCGGACAGGCTATTCAGCCAAAGGCTCGGGGTGGTGTCCCCTAAGTCAACACCCTACTTCGGCTTGGGCAACCGGGTAGTATTTCGCCCTCTGACGAAACCGTGGACATTGTTGTGTTGTGTTGTGTTTTCTTTTACTATTTCTGTACCTTGTTTTGAGTTCCATGGTTTCCGATGGTGCAATGTCTATTCATAGACTGTTGCAAAAAAATATAAAATAATAATACTCCATCACTGGTCTGATGATGGCAGAGAAGAGCTCGGTTGGCAACCTCTTCAGACCATGCGTCGAAGCTATGTTTGAGTGTCCAAAGCATGCGCAGTCCCTTACGATATAGCCTGTTCGTGTTGTAGACGGACTTCAAATCGTAGCGCGAGAGTACACCTAGGTCCTTCACGGAGAATGGGGAATATAGCGGTTGGCCATCAAATGTGTAGGTTCAGCCGTCAGCACCCTTCCCCAAGCTCATAAATACAGACTTGGCTAAGTTGACCGGGAGATGAACTTCTGCAGACCATGTGGATAGGCGGTTGACGGCTTGCTGAAGTAGGTCACAGTCGTCGGAAGCGTCAATTTCTCTCCAAATCTTCATGTCATCCGCAAACAAGGCACACGGCGACCGGAGAAGCTGTGGTAGATCATTTATCGGGATCAGGAACGGAGTGAGCCCCAGCACAGTGCATTGAGGCACGCCAGTTGCAGAGGGATACCAGTCAGATAGATGGTTGTCGACCTGTATCCTCCACTTTCGTCCAACAAAAAGGTCGCGGATCTACCGGTGCAGAGGCACCGACACCGCACATCCTGACCTTGTCGAATGCCTTACTGAAATCGAGGAATATCACGTCGATAGACTTCCCCTTGCTTATTGCCTTTAATCATTCATGTCTCATCACAAGCAAGTTTGTAATACATGCGTGGCCTTGCAGAAAACCGTGCTGTGCGGACGTCAGGACCTCTTTTAACTAGTGACTTGCAATAACCCCTTTTTTACGATTTTCTCAGCAACCTTTGCCAAAATAGGTGTCACAAATTGACTTGTAGTTATCCATTTTGCTACAATCGCGAACTTTCGGAATAGGCTTTATCACCGAACATTTCCAGTCAATCGGCAACGAAACTTCGGATAGCGACCTGTTGAGAAGGTCAGTCACGACAGGAGAGGTGATGGCCGAAAATGACTTGAGAATCAATGGGTGAAGCCCATCGGGTCCGGCAGGTTTGGTGCCGTCAAGGCTGCTCAGTAGTTGACATACCTCTTCAACGCCGCAATCCAGACTGTCGAGTTCGGTCAAAGCGGTACACGTCAAACTCGGAATAGACACCTGGTTATTTGTAAATACAGAAGAGAAGTGTGCCGTCAACGCGGACACACGCTCAGTGCTAGAGGGTAGTGGTTGCCCGTCCGGGCTATCCAGCACTGGCACATCCCCTGCCGGCTTCAGGCGTCTTTTTACGTAAGCAAAGATTCGCTTTGGGACGGTCTACGCGGCGATTGCGAGCTGTTCTTCGAAATGTCGCCGCTTATTCTTTTTTGCACTGTTGCAGAGGTTCCGCTGACTTTCATACCTTTCGTAGTCATTGACAGAGCCAGAGAGGAGGAATCTGTCCCACAGTCTGCATCGCGTCCAAGCCAGATTTCCATACTCCTTGTCAAACCAATGAGGCTTAATCGGTCCAACCTTCCGAAATTTCAAGGGCACAAATTGGGTCAAGATACGTAGGTGAGGAGTGAAACGAACCAACTGGAATTGAGTGAATTCTCGTTGTGGGGAAGTTTAATTATTTGTTGTCCGAATAGTGTGACACACGACCTAAATCTGAATGAGGCTTAGTGTGAGGCGAATTCCGTCTTAGTTAGTTCACTGGACTGCCTCTGAGGCAAACAAAGACTAGATTTTGTATGCGCCCAATATTGCTCCCCACGAGCCGTCCTTGTTTAGACTCCTTAGGTAGTGATAACTGGACCGGGAACTGAATCCACGCTGTTCAATCGCAAGAAACCAGTTTCCGCTGATGTCTCACATTGTAAGTTGGTGTTCCAGTCTAGTTAACTGACTGATACAAATAGATCGCTGACGATGAATTGGAGCAAGGAAAACAAAAGCTACATGGTGAAGCAAAAATGAAGAGAAACCTCGAACCCATACTCCATCATAAAGTAGGACATAAAAAGTGATGTACAAAGTGAGTACTCAGACTTCGGTATGCGATGGAAAAATGTCCATGCACTTAAAATAGAAAAAACGGATACTTGGGATTTCATAACAGGTATCTCCCTTTGCGTACAGCAGGGTGCAGCAGCCTGGGAGATGTAATAGCAAGTAAAGCAATAACCCGCAGCTACAACTTGGACTAGTTTAGTAGCTATGAACCGAGCAGGGAAGACCGATGCATCCAATTGTTTTGACTAGAGTCTCCTCATTAGAGAATAAGCCTCGAAAATGGAAAGAGGAAGAGGGCAAACGAAGTCAGATTAAGAGAGTGGAAAAACGAACGCCGGAGTCAAAAGGATAACGAGCAAAAACAAGACGGCAAATGCCACAGAGCTACCGACACATTGCAGCGTGTTCGATAGAGATGGTCGTTTTCACGGGACCTATGGTTGGCAGCATCCGATTCGGGATTCGACTGTCACTGCGGTCCCCACAAAAGGCGGGGCCTACTAGATAGACATGTGTGTACGATTCTATCGAATAAAGATGCAATGTCTTGAGGGAAAGTATTGTTAATGCTACGACGCGAACACCAAAGTTAGACGCTGAAAAGTGTCTTTAGGTGCATGTTTGAGAAACCCAGGTGTGCTTAGTCTGGGTTCCATTATTGAGGAACGTCACCTGAACGGCAGTTTGGAACCGCCAAGTGTAGTGAATAGAGTAACTTAGTTAAGGTCACAATAATTAGTGAGGACGAGGGGCGGCAATGAAAACGCCACGACTGATGTGGTCATCACAATAATGGCAGGCAGACCTCTTGGAGAACAAAAACACGCGGGCAAGTATGAGAAAAACCGATGGAAGGAAAAGGGACGAGAAGGCAAAAATGTGAGATGGAAAGATACAAAGCAAAAATTGGGAGTCAGTGCGAAAACATCTTTACTATTTCAACTGAGCAATGTTCGAAAAAAGCACTAACCGCCGATGTGGTCTATTTCGAGGCCTCCATCCAAAAGGTTCAACAAAAAACGCGGTTAAGTGTCTGACTGTGTCTTTCATACACAGATCGCCTCTTTAATGGCTTCACTCAGAGAAGCACATTCCAGCCAGCTACGTAAGCTGAGATACCCGGATACGCTTTATAAGAATGCAAAACAACCAAGATACAAGGGCTAAGCATAAAAGATGCTCCAACAAAGCACTGGTTTGCTGATAAACCCGAGAACAACATTCCCCGTTCGGTGCTGTCACTAGATACGAGTTGTAATTCGTAAGTGTGATCAAAGAAGAATGGCATATGTGCATACGTTCATGTCCTTTATACAATCAACCAGAAGGATCACACCTAAAAGTAGTATACCAAACCTGACTGGATAGGTAATATCCCGAATTCACTGGACGGTTGAAGATGCTCAGGAAACTCGAGGGCCGCTCAATCCGCACAATGGCCTCTTTAGGGACCTGATCACGTTGATACGGCTGACGTGCCAAACCACCTCATCGAAGTGAGCTGGATTTGGGTTATTCCAGCAAATGGTTTGGTGGCAGTGCTTCAGGGTGTGGTGGTGAAAAGCAATTTCCCTATAAAAAGAAACCAAAAATGTCCGTCTAACAATACTATGGTGTGACGGATGTGACCCGCTGCTAACTAAAACCACTGTCCCACGCTTAGTCCCGGTGAAACAAAGAACTCCAGAGAACAGAGGAGAAATTATTGGCTTCCTATGGCAACACCACAAACCAAAGACGTACTAACTGAGGAATCGGTCACCGGATCGCAATGTGTGCGATTCCCCGACTGCGCCGCTGTCTCACAGGTTGGTTATTCAAGCATAGACTCGGGGTGGTATCCCCTAAATCAACTCCGTATGTTGGCTTGGGTAACTGGGTAGCATCATGCCCTCGGAATAAGACATCGACTTTTGTGTTGTGCTCGGTTTTTTTTACGATAATACCTTCCACCGGTATCGATGGCTCTACATCAATTTGTATATACACCACATATGAAAAGAGACCGCTCGCTTCCAGGGACTGTTCGGAGATGAAAATAGGGCGCATCAGTCAAATAGTGAAAAGTCAGCAAGGACAATAAAAATGAACAGAGATGGTGAAGTGTACAGCGTCCACACCAATCTACCCAAAAATGCACTTGCCTCTAGCTAGTGACACAGAAGCAACTGCGGCAGGCTTGGCTGGCGCTGGTGAACCACTAAGCTGCAAAGCCGAGGCAACACTGTTGCGCAGGCTCTGGATTAATAGCCGACTGTGCGCAGTTCCGCCTCGGGGATCATGCAGCATCAACAGACGTTGTGAGAAGAGACGTAACTAGTTTGTGATCTCAGCGTTCGCTCCAACTGACTGCAGTTGGGATTCTGTCAGTGACGAGCTTTATCGTGAACTTCAGCAGCTTTTGAGCAAATCTCGCGAATCCGATACTGCGGTCCCTGATGGGATCTCAATGCACGAGCCGGTTATATTTTATCATGTGAAAGTCATTTTAGTGAGCACCTTGCGTCAAAGAGAGCCGCACAGATAATGGTGAGGGATTTCTCACACTGTACAAAGACAAGTGTCTTCCGGAACTCAAGGAGACGTTCCGCTAAATGGCACCCACTTTTCTGATAGTCATTGTCTCAAACTGACCACATCGCAATCAGTTTCAGATGGTGGAGTAGTGTAACAGATTGCAGATCAATCTGGACCACAGTTATTGACACAGATCATGCTCTTGTCTGTGCGAACATCTGCATGAGTTTCGGAGGGTACCCGAAAACGGAACACTGTAAAGCACATACGAATAAGCCATTAACTCTCTCGGTTCAGCAGAGCTATCAATCTTTCCTGGACAATGCAGTGACCACCGTAAGAGATTGATGAGCATTGCACGTTTATGCAGAAGACTATGATCGTCTCTGTGATCTTTCACAGAAGCCTATGAATGCCTGAATCTCCACGCGATCGCTGGATCTACTTGACGGTCGCAGGAATATCGCAGTGGAGCGCAATCATAATGAAGTGGCCGTTCTGTCAGTCTGAAACTCAAACATAGCCTAGTCAGAAGTCGTGAAGCCTGATGATCTCAGCGTGCTTCGGAATGGCAATATTCGCAAGCTCTTACAGCTCATTCGGTCCACTGGCCACAGAAAGTCTGGCGTCAGTGAGGCTATTTGCGAGGTGTATGGTTCGCTAATTCAAAACGTACAGAAACACCTAGATCGATGGGCCGAACATTTTCACTCGCAGTTCAATTGGCCCTAACTGTTCACTTGTTTACACTGCAAACCCAGCTGCTGCTTTAGGCAGTCAAACTTGATCCACCCAACGAAGCAGAAGTTTGTCTCGCAATTCGACAATGGAGAAGATTTAAGACTGCCAGCTAAGAAAGACTTCCTCCGGAGCTTTTCAAATATGGAGGCGTAGTTACTGTCAGCCAAATAACCGCATTGTTATCCAAAATCGGGCGTGAATAAAAGGCAGCTTCATCCTGTGACGAACCACTTATTGTACCGATTTTTAAGTGGAGTGCTCGCAGTTCATGCACCAATCACCGGGGCAATAGTCTATTTTTGGTTGCTTCCAAGCTATTGGCATCCATTCTACTTGGCAGAAATTCTCCGATTCGTGAATCGCAGTACCAGGAATAACAAGCTGCATTCCGTCCTCCTGGCCATGGGTGCGTGGGTCAAATATTCACGCTTCGCCAAATCCTCGAACACCACCATATCTACCAAAGGATTACTATCATTGAATTCCTAGACATCCGTGCTGCATTCGAAACGGTTGATCGACCTGAGTTATGGCGTTGCCATTCAGCGATCCTGCGAGCATCCTACCTTCACATCTCCGGCAAAGTGAGGGTCTACGGCAAGATTTCATCGTCCGTCGCTGCCAATAGCTGTTCAAGAAGCTGTGATAAACAAGGTTGTAAACTAAAGCTATAAAAGAACACGGTATTCTGGTGCTGTCGAGAGATGAAAAACCGAACTAAACCCGCGTCCGTTCCCTAAAAATTCATAACTTTCCACCAAGTGGAATTCATCGTAAATGTAGGTTACCGTGCCGCATTCCTAACTCGCGCGCGAATGATGGTCATATGGCAGTGAAACCGGTAAGATGTACCGGCGCAGTGCTGATGCAGTCTTATTCTTCAACTACCTTAAAGGTTCCCATTCATTGAATGGGTGTCACTAAAGATGTTAAGGACAGAGGCATAATCAATGAAGTTTGAGGTGCACGGCAATCTAATGGGTTGCATGTGCGTGCGAAGTAAGGACAAGTGACTACTGATCGATCTGACATAGTATACAGATTAGAGGACGAATCTAGAAATGCGAGACCTAGTTTGAAGGACGGTTTAGATGCGCCGTCTGTACAGAATTGAAGTGAGGATGATTACTCGCTAGTGACCTTGAGAAGTGCATCGAATAAGAGACAATAGAAGTCCAGTTAAGTAAATTTCATCCAAGCGAACGACTGTAGCGATTGCAGTGAATGGGATCATTACGAGGAAAAACAAAAAGTGACATGAACAAAACAATCAGGAAGGGAGAGATCTTGCCAAAAGACTGGTAAAAATGACTCATGAACAAAAAGAAAGATGCCTACAAGTGTAGTGCACAAAGGCAATAGATAGAAAGGCACTACACAAGGGAGGGATAAGGAAGAATGACGGAAGATCGATGTTCAGTGGGGCAAGATGAAATACTCCAAATGCCCGTGGCAAAATAAAGGAATCGTTTGGCATTTTCACCACCAGTCTGGTTTAGTCGATAGAAAAAAAGAGCAAATGTTTGGTTTGGACAAGGCACTAGAAAGCTTCCACATCAAAACCAGATACACAAGGCAGCAGAGAGCAGCCCAGCTTATTGAGGACGGTGAAGTAGAGCAAAGACCAGCTTGAAGCCGGTCATGCGCATATTTTTCGACAATGGCCGATGAGGAACGCGGTCAGACAACCAAGGGTTAGTTTTGACGTGCGCAATTTGGTGGCCACGTGCTACCTGGATTAAAGTGAGTGAGAAGATGGAAGTGAACTCGGCCGGTGGCCGAGTGGTCTGCACGTTTGCTTTGCAACCATAAGGTCACCGGTTCGAATCCGCGTAGGGGTGGGCGGCCTCGCGGTATACTCAGCCCGCGCGCGACTGGTGGTGGTCGCGCGGCAGCAAAACGCCGTTACGGCGTACAGCTGACACATTATTATTATTATTATTATTATTATTATTATTATTATTATTATTATTACAGTTGAGCCAATAACTCGTAAATTAATTCATAGCAGGATTTCAAGGGAAAAAAGCATCGAGCTCCAATCAACTTTTCGCGAGAGGAATGTTAAGGCACAGGCTACAGTAAAATTTACAAGTAAATCTAGAAAAAGTGGGAAGCATGGCGAAGAAAGTATGCAAACCATTGCACTGCGTAAACGTCCAATTTCGTAATGCCACTTGCCGTTGTTTTGATAAATTAAATTTCTCAGCATAGCGCAGATAGACAAACAATTTTTGGCTCATTTATTTCCTTTTCAATTATGCGTAATAGTGTTGCTTTTACTGAACAGATACACAATCGGTTCTAAGCGCAACTGAAAGTGGTGGATCGGTTCAGGGCAGGGCATTTAAACTGCTCGTTGATTGTTCACTTGAACATCGTTCTCACTCCATCTGCTGTGGATGTATCCGTCTTCACTAAATATTTTGGACATTTTTTCGGATAGATTGTCAATGAAGTTGTCCGCGTTAATTAAAAAAATGAGTAAGTACGCAAACCATGCAGTTTGTTGATTTCAGTCATGAAATCATAACGACACACAAAACAACTATCGTAACGTGCTTTTTTGATTCGAAGAATCATCATCCTGATTGAAAAACGGCGTTTCAACAACGTAATGTCAACAGGATGCAAATAGCAGTAATTCAATTCATACACATACAATCGTTACATTCAGATTCGGGATTGTTTATTCGGGTGACACCGAAGCTTCTAACCATACAGTCTGACATTACAACGGTGAAATCTTACTCCATACGCATTACCTACTGTAAAATACTGTAGATGCGCCGACTCATATATGAAAGTTATATTGGTTGACTAGAGCGGTTGTGTGACCTCTGGTGATCACATCACTGATAAAGTCACGTAGCGTAGCAGCAAAGCCCGTGGAGCCTTCAAGACACTCGACCATCCACGGAGACAATAGGATATCAGCCTATCTGTATGACCTAGGGAGTATAACGCTGCGATAAGGCCAGTGTTGTTGTATGGATCAGAGGCCTGGCCAGTTCATAGTGAAGAGATCAAACGATCGGTGGAGTATTGTTCATATCTGATGGGAACACCGGACGAACAATGATGAGGTGCGCCAGTTGGTTTTTGGCAAGAAACCCGCTGGTGCTGCACTGGAGTGTTTACTTAGACACAACCGTTTTATGCCGGCTGGGTCACGTTCTCCGTGTGTCCGTTGAAAGACTGCCTCGACGTATATCATACGCCATGGTTGTACGAAGTTGGGCGAAACCGCGAGGTGGCCAGTCGATTAGGCGGCATAAAGGTTTGAAGAAAGTGACCGAGAGACTTGGCCAGGCTGGTGCATGCTATCTAAGTGGATGGGGTCCTGAAATGGTTTACATCAGCGGTTGAAGATTATCAGAGATCCTGCTGTCACGAAGTCCGTGTTGCTCCTTCATTTGAGTTCCTGTATCTAGCTGTTAATGTTAATGCCATTCTGATTGGTCTTACGCGCTTCTTTTCCTAACTCCGATTTCGCTGTATGCTGTTTGCGTTCAACCTCGTGTTCTTACCGTCGTTATGTATTGTTATTCAAGTGAGGCGAGTAGTTGCAACTGGATCTCGCACACTTCTCCGCCAGTATCATAATTGTTGAACTGTGTTGAAGTGAACCGTAGAATAACGAGATTGAGGGCTACTGGTTCGTGGCAGTCGTCATAATAATAAGCGAAAAGATGCTGCAGTGGCGTTGAAAGTGACTGCAGTAAACTTGGCAGACCCACTCTCCAAGCTCTTTCAACGATGTCTCGATGAGATGCGAGTGCCAAAAATGTGGAAGCAGGGATCGTCACTCCCATCCATAAGGAGGGAAGTCGTACAGATCCAGCCAACTAGCGCCCGATAACATTACTTCCGGTGCTCTCCAAAATCATGGAAGCGACTGTTGCCGAAGCGCTCATGAACTACTTGGAAGAACGCAATATCATGGCACAAGAACAACATGAATTTTGCAAGAACTGATCTTGTACTTCAAACTTGCTACTTGCTAGATCCAGTTGGACTGAGGCCACCGACAGCGGCGTAGGTGTAGATGCAGAATATCTGGACTTCACAAAGGTCTTTGACCGTCAGAACCACCGAATCCACCTTCACAAACTGCAGTGTTGTGGAATTCGTGACCCAATCCTTGGCTGGATAGGTAACTTCTTGCCTTAACGCGGCGTCACCTCTGACCTAATCGACCTTAAGTGCGCAGTGCCCAAGGGCTCAGTACTTGTTCCACGACTATTCCTGATTTAAATGAACGATCTCGCGACAGTGATCACTTCCAACTCCTTACTTTTCGCTGATGATCTCAAGATATGGCGAGCCATTAGAACGACCAGCGACAATGCAGCACTTTAGGATGACCATGACAGAACCTGCTTTAGTTCAATGCTAAAAAGTGCAAGGTGTTGAGCATACGCCATAAAGCCACTTGCGAATACAGACTGAGAGATCAAATATTGCAGCGCACTTCAATGGAATGCGATCTAGGCGTGATAGTGCGGGAAGATCTAGACTGTTCCCGTCAGGCCGAGAAAGCCTCCAAAAAAGGTAACCAACATCTTGGGTTTTTGCCGAGGGCATTCGGGCGCTTTGATCCTTTCATGTTTTCTCAGATGCATCGATGCAGGCGATGGTATTGATGTATGTTGTGTGTCCGAAACTGGGATCAATAACCCTAATGGGGCTGTTGAATTAACTGCACCCGGCTTATCCTCTCGTTATTGCTTGCACGCATCCGGAGACGCCGATGTAGCACTCACGGGTCAAGCCGGTATAGGTATCATTCTAAGCTCCAATACTGAGCCATCGGTAAACAATTGGATTCCGGTGAACAGCCGTTTATGTACAGCCCGTTTGACGACATCAGCTAAGGTTGATTCACTAAGTAGGACAAAACGTTGTTTGTGATTTCCACTTATGCTCCCACGGACTACAGTCCAACCGCTGTCAAGGACACATTCCATAACGAACTGAACGCGCTACTACGCAGTGCTACTAGTTCAGATGTTATAACACTTGCTGGGGATATGAACGCACAAGTAGGGCGTCTGAGCTCTTTAGAAGCTCAGCTGGGTGGTAACTATGGGCTTAACTCCAAACGGACTGACAATGGCGAGCGTCTGCTGCAACTGTGTGCAAAGCACTAGTTGTTTCTTAGTAGCACTGCTTTTAGACACAGTGGGCGCCGAAGTGCCACTTGGTATTCCTACTGTAACTGACCAACAATAGACCCAAATAAATCACATTGCCATAAGTTATAGGTGGCGTGGTTCCATCCTGGATTGTCACTCGTACTGGAATACCTGCATCGACGCTGATCATACCTTGGTAGCTTGTCGTTTCTCCATGAACTTTACCGGAATGCGCACCAAGCTTCCTTTTCGACGGACAGCTGAGAAATTATCTCAGTCCTCGGTCAGGCAAGCTTATCAAGTCGCACTGCATACCGAAGTTTCGCTGTCTTGTTCTAATGACACTGAGCTTCAGTGGAATAGGATCACGTCCGCCGTACACGACGCAGGAGCATCTGCTTGTGGCACTATCAATGGTCACAGCACCAGTCACTAAATATCCGAGGTCGGTGAACCTGTTGGAATCCAGGAGAAACCTTCCGGCTGGCTCTGAGCACCATGTGACCAGACGGGCTATTAGGCGCGAACTAAAGCGGAGCATATGTGCTGACATGGAAGGCTAGTGGACCAGTAGGGCTCAAGAAATGGAGGAGGCAGGAGCAGTAGGCAATAACCGCAAGCTCTTCCAGATGATCCGCACCATCGGTCCCATAAAACCAGGCGTCAGTGAGACAATCAGAGACCGCGCGGGTGCACTGATACACAATAAGGAGCGCCGTATGGTTCGTTGGGCGAAACACTTGCAAGATCAATTCAGCTGGCCTCCTGCTCCCGGAACTCTACTTGCTCAGGTGATGTAGGACGAACTACGGACGGTTAGTTTAGAGCCTCTGTCAGAGGCCGAGGTCCGAAACGCGGTCACAGCCCTCAATCGTTATCGTTCCGCTGGCCCGCATCCCCTCCCACGTGCACTATTTAAGGATGGAGGTGAGGTCCTCTTCAAACCACGGACCTTATTTCAGCGTATCTGGAAGGAAGAGTGTCCCGGCTGATGGGAACGAATGGATTATAGTGGCAATACACAAGAAGGGCAGTCGCAGAGACTGTCCTAACCACAGGGCTATTAGCCTAACGCCAGTTGTGACAAAATTATTGGCCTCGATTCTCGTTCGTCGCCTCACTGCAGAACGGGAATCTCGAATTAGGGAAAAGCAGGCAGGTTTCCGTCTAGGGCGTGGCTGTATAGACCAGATATTCACTTCGCAGTAGGTGCTAGAGCAGCGCCACGCATGCCGCAGACCGACAATAGCTGTGGTCCTTGATTTCAAGAATGCGTTTGATTCAGTCAATCGATGCATTCTGTTCGATATACTTGCGCGGAAAGGTGTTCCTACGAAATATGTGAACATCCTACGTGCTCTATACTCGAACACTACAGACCGGGACTATGGTGTCCTATCGGATAGCTTTCCGACCACAAGTGGCGTTCGTCAGGATTGTCCGATTTCCCCATTTTTGTTCAATTTCGTCGTGGATTCTATCATGGAGTGTTCCCTTGCGGAATCTTCCGATGTAGACGTTGAAGTGCTGCCTGGTGAAAGATTAGTTGATCTTGATTATGCGGACGATATCGTCTTGCTTTTTGACCATGTTGCGGCGGCACAATCAACCCTGGATAGTCTGTCTAGAGTGGTCCCATTATTCGGTATGCGCTTTGCACCTTCAAAGTGCAAAGTGTTGCTGAAGGACCACCAGCCACTTTATGACCCTTTGACGCTTGCTAAAGAGGAACTCGAGGTGGTTGATCATTTCACTTATCTTGGCACTTGCATCAGTGACGACGGGCGCATAGAAACTGAAGTCAGTTCCCGCATTGCAAATGCCAGAACTACCCTTTTGAATCTGCGGCATCTTTGGTGACAGAAGAGTGTCTCCCTCCGTTTGAAAGGCCGTGTATACAAGGTCAGCGTGAGGGCCGTCCTGTTCTATGGTAGTGAAACGTAGCCCTTCGGTCTGGAGATCTGAGGCGCCTTCAGGTCTTTGATCATCGTTGTCTGCGAAGCATTGCTGGAGTCGGATGGCACCAGCGTGTCCACAACGATGATGCGCGTAGGCGAGTACTAGGTAGTGATAATCATGCTAGCTCCCTAGAACAACAGATAGCACTGAATAAGTTACGTTGGCTCGGGCACGTGCTACGTATGCCTGGTCACCGCTTACCTAGGAGGGTCTTGTTTAGTCTGCCAGGTGTAGGGTGGCGCAAGGCTCGAGGTGGAGAGAAATTGACTTGGCAGCGGGAAATGAAGTTCCTGACAACCAAACTGCGTGCCGTTGGTCTGTCTCGCCATCTGGGCTAGAGTCTACGTGATTCGCCTTGTGCTTGGCTCGACACTTTACAGGACTTGGCTAGAAACCGACACCACTGACGTGTATGCTGCCGTCTCCTAACCGGATTACCTGTTTAAGGTGTTTGCTGCTGAGTTATCTGCGGGTACTGGCTGATTATGACGCGTAGAAATGAAAGCCGCAAGGAAGCTGTCTCGCTGATGCCGCTATATGTTTACACGGTAGCCAGCTGTTTGTGACGGTATGTTGTCTACACAAAGTGTAGGTGCCTTGACCCTGAATGTTTGCTTAGGGCATTAAGGTCTTCAGGTAAGTCCCCTTCTCTCCATCTTATTATTCTCTATTCCATAGATCATCATGGTTGTATGGCAGCGAACCATCAGTTCAAGTGACTGATTTACTGATGGTGTTAGTGAGGTTTTACGCTAGGTCTCCCTTCTCTCCCTCCTATTGTTTTCTATTTCGTAGGTCACTGTGGTTGTATGGCAACGGTGTAATGCAGTTGATGATGATGATGAACAAAGAGTTGATAGTTGTCTAGAGTGCCGCAGAAGACTTACCTCATAGGAATTGCGCTCCGTAACTGGGTCGCAAATACCAGGACGAGTGTGACGAGGATCTCCAAAGACTATATCGGACGGTGAATGCATCAAAGCGCGTGGAGATTGTGTGATGAGTGTGGGAGACTTTGTGGCAAGGTCGTCATTGTACGAACCACACTTCGGACTTGATGGAGATGGAGAGGAAGTTTGATACTGATAAACATAAGTTTGGACTGTATTCCACGTAGGAGGCATGTTTGATAAAGTCATGTTGACAAAAGCTGGTTGTGTGATCTTTCCAAAGCTAGCACAAAGGCCCGACTCTGTGTGCAGTGGTGGACCGACTATTGGGCTCAGAGCGAAATCCAAGAGTGATACTGAATGAACACATTTCAGAGAAACAAAAGATTGGTTATGTAAAACATCAGCAAACTAAGTGAGTCAAAAAGGATAAAGGAGACCACTTGATGACCCACAATAAAAGTAAAGAAAACTACCATCAGAAGGAAGTAAAATTCGGGCCAGTGTCCAATTTATTTTCCCGAATAAATGTAAATGCTGACATAAAAGTACTGTAGTGCCGTTAGGCAACCGTGAGCGGGACATGTTGGAACCTTCAACGATAAGGTCGAAGTGGTGTAGGGAAATGAGACAGCTGCGAAGACTAGTTGTTGTTGAAAAGGCATCCGATAATTAGAGGTAGACAAGGAAAAACATGCGATGTTCAAGTGAGCGGTATATGATGTGTCACATTGTTTTGGTCATCAAGATCGCGCCGTGCCACTATGATGGGTTGTTTTAAACATGACCACTCCGAATGGTCGATCAAGAAGGCAAGGTTGCAGGTCCAAGTTTAATGGCCGCCAGACACAAGACAATTGCGTGAAGCAGACTACCGACATTTATGTGTTCTTAATATCAGATTGTGTGAGAATATTGTCTTGACTATTGGTAAGTTGGCATTTGGTCTGTGTAGAGTTCATTGATCCAGTACTTAGGAATGCCTTCTAACACAGATTTCATGAGAACACCTTACTGTGTATGTTGGATAGAGTAAGGGAAGGCAGATATAGACCATCAGTTGGAAAATCGAGTATGCTTCGTCACCTATCGCAGAATAAATATTTGATATCCACATCCAGGCCTTGAGCAGAAACCCGCCTGTCCTTTTGTTATCGAAGATCCCCATCGCACAGTGAAGTGGTTGACGAGAATGGGTGTTTACGACTTTGGCGCTATCGACATCAAGCTAATGCGACCGAGCTTAGCACAAAAGATACAGTTGTCTTTCTCAAAAATGCAGTTGTTGTGGGCTCCCCAAGGGGGTCATCTTTCAAAAATTGTTTATGAGCCCCGTTCGTCCCAGTTTGTTCGGACAGCCCTACAAATGCTAGAACATTTGGATTAGTGAATCGAAGAAAATTTTATAATCACCATGAGTTGATCTTATTCAGTAGCGTTACCAAGCGCAGTTACAAGGGAAATCGCTGAATCAGGTTATAATAACTCAAGCTGAACAACCTGAGCGAGAAAAATCTCAGGAGAAATTGAACTACAACTGAAAGTGTTCCACTCAACGAAGCAGACATTTCTTATTGTGTATTCGGAAGCAGGTGCTACCCATACCTAATTCCATGGAAAGATGATGTAAATTAGTCCGAAATGTCTGCAAAAGCTGTCTGAAGCTCTTGCAACTCACACTTTCTCGGTCCTGTTGTTACGATCTTTCTCTTGACAAGCGATTCCGGTTGAAATGAATTCGTTCTCTGCTAGCTCCGAATCCCAGCCGGAACTCCGAAATCAACGCTTGGAGGCGAAAGCGTGATGCGGAACTATCTACCGAAACGGGAACAAGTAGTGTAAAATTGACGGACATTTATAAGTCAGCCAATGAAGGTTCACGTATTAAAACAGCTAGGTCAGCTGTCTGGATTGATAGATCAGTTCCGCTAGCCAACGGGAGGGGTGGTGTGCAAGTTGTATGGATGTGAACGTTCTTGAAACAAGTAGATGTTTCGTTGTACATCATCGACGTAACTCGTTTTCCCATTGAAATAGTGAATTTTGCTGGGATATTTTACTTTCCCGGACACAGATCAAGGAAAACAACCATGGACGGACGTCTTAGCTGCCTGCTCTGACCATTTGCGAAAAGTAAATGTGTGGTCGATGCAACCACGACCAAAGCGGAAGTCAGATTCGGCCCCCAAGAGAAGCAATAAGTCATCGAGGAATGAAGTCCGCGAGAAGTTTGTAGGCAGTGGAAAGAACACTAAGGCCTCGATGACTTTTGCACCAATCCCGTTGACGTTTCCGAATATGAGCACAACAGTTGAAGTTCGCCAGAATGATGGCACTTCAGCTGTGTCCCAAAATAGTGCTGAGTAGATCAACAAGTCCGGATGCCCTGTTTCGTACCAACACGGTAAGTTCATGTCGAATCTCTTTCAGTGGGATGTGTGACATGAACCTTTTATGTAAGTTCAGGGTGCTCAGTAAGCAGCAGTGTCCCAGCGGACCTGTGGAACTTCCCCTTAAAATGTTCCACATAACGGACTAGTGGAAGAGGCTGATGATGGATCAACTGTCTAAATTGCTTAGCTATGGTCACAATAACAGAGGGCTTTCTAGCACCCGTGTTCTAGATGAGCTGGAATAGCCCTCGGCTCTTCCCACTGTCTTTCTCCATCTCATGGGCCATTGCCATTGACTAAAGTACCCAGTCGATTCCAAGACTCCTTTCTAGACATCGCTTCGAGGCGTTACGGGCATGTTAAACCGCACTATCCAGTGGAGCCAGTTTGCCTACCTCGATCAAAATGATCGATGTCTCAGAGATCCAGTGACCGTTTGGACGTCTCAAGTTGTGTGCCCAACGAGCGTCAAAAGCATTTTCCATGACACTCTTGAGACTATCCCAGTCAGCGTTCGACTCACCAACCTCATTCATCAGTGACAACTGGTGAGTCAGTTCGTTATGATATTTATGTACTGAAGATAGCAAGTTCGAGTTATAAGTAAGGCGCACACATTACGTCAATCGTTGGAGCACCCCCATATTTATTGGCGACCCCCAGTAGTCATCCTCTTCGGTACCAAGTACCTTCAATTAGGTGGATCGACGTGCTCATTGGGACTATCTGCTTAGAAAAAGTGTACACGAGAAATATATAAATGTTCTAACAACGGCATTTGACTCAGTAGATAGATCTGCGTTGTGGAACTGCTTACTGAAGAAAGGTGTGCCCGACAAGTTTGTAACCATCCTGTAAGAACATTACAGTCACACGTCGGGCAAAGTCAGCGCTTACGGCACGCTCTATACTTCATTTGCTGTGACCAGCGGTGTTCGCCAAGGTTGCCCTATTTCACATTTCCACTTAAACTTCGCCATCGAAAAGTTGTCCAAAGAGCACTGGAAGGTGTCCAGAACTGCGGTGTTGAAACAGAGTCACGGACTACGCCGACGACATCGCCTTGCTTAGGGACGACCCACAAATCGTCCAGAGCGCCTTGGACCGCACGGCTTATGCCGCACTCCGGGAAAATGTAAAACGTCGCTCCAGGAATGGCAGGTGCATGGACCCGCGTTCACCATTGCTGGACATGTTCTGGATCAAGTCCCTTGCTTTACTTATCTGGGAAGTTGCATCACGGCTGGTGGCTGTGTTGGAGATAAAGTCTCACAACGGATTGCAAAGACCCGCCTTGCATTCATTAAACTGAGACACCTATGGCGTTGTTGTAATGTCATTATCAAGCTCAAGGTAAGGGTGTACAACGCTTCTGTCCGCGCAGAACTCTTGTACGGCTGTGAGACTTGGCCTATTCATGAAGCGGCTGTTAATCGTCGACAATCGCTATCTACGAAGGGTTGTTCAGGTGTGGTGGCAACACCAAGTAAGCAACGCAGAGCGGCGAGACCGTGCTTGGAGCGAGTAGTGCCAGTCTTCAGGACGTTATTCTCCGACATGGCATGCGTTGACTCGGGCATGTTTTGCGCATGCCAGCCCATCGCCTTACACGTCGAGCGCTATTTGCACTCCCAGGGACGGATTGGAAAAAGTGCCACCGTGGACAGCCAGAGGTGGAGAAGGAGCATGAAGAAGGCAACTTCAAGTTTGGCGGCAGTTGGGCCAGTCCGTCTCCCAGGTTGGGGATCACGAGATGCTGAATCTCAGTGGTTGAAAACATTGAATGTCATGGCCCGCAACAGGCATCAGTGGTGTCAGTGTTGTTCTGCCATTTTATCCCCCTTTAATAAATACAAAGAACATAACAAAAAAATTCAAAATGGCGCGTGGAAAACCAAAAAATATCGTTTTACATTTCTTAATTGCAGTCCGTGTTGCTATCTTCTCCAATTTTTTCTGCCGTGGTGCTGATGGCACAATGTTAGTTAACAGATTGTGAATATATATATAAATATATATATATATACAAAACAGCGTTGGCCACCCGGTGGCCGAGTGGTCTGTGCGTTTGGTTGACAATCATAAGGTCATCGGTTCGAATCCGCATACGGGTGGGCGTCCTCGCGGTATGCTCAGTCTGCGTGCGACTGGTGACGGTCGCGCGGCAGTGAAGCGCCGTTACGGCGTACAGCTGGCACATTATTATAATTTATAACGAGGTTGCACGCGCATAGTTCGGGCAGAGTGAGAGCTTTCGGCAAACATTCCCCGCCTTCCAATAACTCCAGCGATGTGAGACAAGGTTGCCCGCTGTCACCTTTCCTTTTCAACTTCATCAAGGATGAAGTCTCTGAAATAGCGTTTAATGGACACGAATGATTCGCCAAAGAACCTCCCGTGGTGCTAACTGGATGGTTCGGGTTAATTCCGTTCAAGCAAATAGTTCGGGTGCAGTGTTCCAGGACGTAGTAGGTTTACACCTGGCAAACAGTCTCCTAATAAAAAACCAGAAATGTTTGTTGAAGAACCTTGCGAGTGTGAGCCACCATTTAATAGTCACTGTCTCTTGCCTATCCGTATGACCTTACTCATCCCTCGGATGTGAGACATCGAGTTCAAAGACTTCCTCTGACGACCTAACGGAAACCAATCAAAAACGCAACGTCCCGTATGCGAATTCAAGCAAAAACAGCTACATACATTCATACCTGGTTGGTGGCATCTGATTTCGGGTTAACCTGCCACTGCGGCCCCCATACGACAGCAACAGGACACCTGTGCCTACAGAGGAACCAAGAGTGACTTGCGCTGCGCCATCCACAACTCCATCCACATATCCTATATGAAGTGTAAAACTGAAGGAATAAGACCGGAAAGCATGCGGACCAGAACCAGGTTTAATTAATGGAGCCGGCCCACACTCCTTCAAGATGCAACATTTGGGAGTTATGGGTACCGGAAGTACATAAGGTGATGAGTGGGCCGTAGCCCGTTCCACACTGGATGAATGGAACCACTCTTTGAGCTTAGCATGGTCAAGAGAACCGCGCGCTCCATAGGACAGCCACAGGGCGTCTGCGCCTACAGAGAGACCATGATTGGCTTGTGCTGCGACATCCACAGCTTCAACCACACACTCCATATCCAGTGTAAACGTAAAGGAGTAAAACCGGGAGGTTAGTAAATTGGAGCTACATTTCATCAACGAAGCTGGCTCCAACTCATTCGGCAGGAAAAGCAGCACGCATGCCTAATAGAGAAACATGCGTGCCAGACGTACACAAGGCGCTGGCTGGGCCGTAGCCCGTTCCACACTGGATGCATAGAACAAGTATTTGAGTCCAGAAGATATACACATACATGAATCCAATATGATACCGATAAACTCGCAACATCATAGTACATTTGATGATCCTTCGTCTTTGTATCACAAGGATCATGTTTATGCAGGCGTGTTCCACATTGTCGGGAATAAACCATTTATTTATTTACTTACATGTGAAGTGTGGAGCTGCTTCCAGGTGATCGACTTATTGAATCGCAGTATGCAAACAACACTGCCTCATTCGTGAAAGCTCATAATCGCGTCAAGAAGCGCTGGACAAATTAGCATTGGTCGCTAACAAGTTCGGCCCATGCCTTGCATCCTCGGAAAGCAAAGTCCCTCCTTATACTTTGTAGTGATCAGCTGGGAGTATCTAGGCATCTATATCAGCGACTGCGAAATAGAAGATGACATCACGAGCCGTATAGTAAAATCTCCGGACGCTTTGGTCAATCTCCGCCATCTGTGATGTCTGTGAGACATCACTTTCGTCATGCTGGGCAGAGTTTACAATACGGCCGTCCATAACACACTCCAATACAGATATGAAGTGTCCCATCAGTTCAGCAAACATAAAGAGACCTGTTACGTTCGATTAGCGCTGCCTTCAAAGCTTAGCTCATATTTGATCAGAACACCGCATGAGCAATTAACGTGTTCGGCGTCTGGTATTAGGTGCATTAACAATGAGTGAACTGCTCAGCACCGTTATAACAAGCATTAGGCTCCGATGCCTGGGCCTCGTGTTAAGTATGTTAGCAGATCGACTCCTGCGATGTGAGATTTTTGCACCCTCGAGGTCTGGATGGAAGAACAGGAAGCCAACCGGTGACGTGGTCAAGAGGAATGAAATTCCTCCTTCGAATTGGACCACGGTTGTTGCCTCCCAATTACTAAGTTGGTGTTCGACTGGCTTGCTGAGCAACCTTCTCGTGGCGCCAGCTGGGTGATTCGGGTATTTCCCGTCCCGATGAGCGGTTGGACGGCAGTGTTCGAGGACGTGGTGGGTTTGCACCTTACAAGAGTTCTCTGTATAAAAAGACACAAGCGCCTGCTTAACAACAACACTGCAATGTGGCGGATGTGACTCGCCACTAAAATTATTGCCCTTGTCTACCTCGAAGACTATATACTGGAAAGCAATCTGAGCATCAGATTCTGCATTGGACTTCAGGAGCGTGTGGCCCCTGGTATGGATTTTTGCCATTCAAAAGACGTACGAACTGAATGTTCAATCACTGGCTCGCAACGGGCGCGAAACCCTTATTTCACCCTGCTACCTTGTAGGTTAAGCCCTTTGGCTAAAAGCTCCAAGCTGTAGTCCCCAAAGACAACCCACCAACCTTGGCCTAGGCAACCGGGTAGTATCTCGCCTACTGAGGAAGAGTGGAACCCCACAAATATGTTCACTCTCCCGCTCTCATGATGATCCACTGTACCACTACTACGCCAACTTGATAAACATATGCCACCAAGGTATCCACTTTTCACTTGTATCGTTCACCCCCATCAGTAGCTGATTCTTTAACTATGAACAGCCCTACCTCCGTCGATGAAGTTGTTCTCTCGCCACTCGTCAACTCAACCATACAGTCCTCGACAGACAACTGCCAACGCCGAAGTCTGCCATCTTTGATAGTGCAACCTAGAATGCAGTTCAAACTAATAAGCTTTAACGTGCGCGCAAGCTGGACTTACACGCACGCTGGAGACCCTTGCAGTCGATAACTGCATATGGAAAACACCCTAGCTATTGTGCCACAATACAAAAAAGAAAAAAATACGAAACAGAGGCCCGCCAGCTGAGTCACCAGTAACGGATGCACATCGTTTCGGAGAGACAACAGCCGGCTATTGTGCCACAAAAAATGAGTTATATTATGCTTAATGTGATCGAGTTGGAGTGGGAAGTTAAGACGGAGGGGGAGGGACGAAGAAACAACACAAACGCTATTGAGGTCGGCACCTAGCCATGTCAATAAGTGTATCCAGCCAAACGTGTTCATCGTCCTTCGGTTCCCAACTAGGGAGCCGAGAGGCTCCAACCGAGGCCAACTTCGAAGTAAGGGTCTTCACTCATTTTGACCAAGTCAGCGCTTGGCCATC
Source organism: Dicrocoelium dendriticum (assembly GCA_944474145.2). Classification (NCBI taxonomy): domain Eukaryota; kingdom Metazoa; phylum Platyhelminthes; class Trematoda; order Plagiorchiida; family Dicrocoeliidae; genus Dicrocoelium; species Dicrocoelium dendriticum. The sequence goes on along the minus strand of OX104064.1, from coordinate 90,977,730 downwards.
CCTCCTCTACATCCGCACCCCCGGTTCCCAAACAACGCACGTCGCGGGAGTCGGGGGGCTGGTATGCACAACACATGGCGCAGACATCGGAACCTGGTGCGTGAAAGAACGGCGCTGAGTGGGTTGCTTCTTCTCCCTGCGCCATAAATAAGACGTCGAACACGCTCATTTCTTATACGGTGTTAACACTAAATATGAGACAAACTGCAAAGGCACCGGTGGTCGAACGTAACTAGCCTATCTGCTGCCTGAGTGAAACATGACTGTAGGATCCCAACACAGTCCACCAGCTGTCGTCACCAGTCCAATCACACGCCTACTTCTATATTCGGCTTTCTGGTGACGTTGAGTCTACCGCATATAAGTAAGTTGGTGTTGGGATCATCATGAGTGCCACAGCTGAGGTTGTCATCCTTGATTGGATTCCAATCAACAGTCGCCTTGGAGCTATGAGGCTCCGTGGCTCTTGCATGAATAGCAGACATCAAGCAGACAAGCGTGTCCTTTTGCGATCTACGCATACGAGCCCGCTGACTGAAGCTCAGATACAGTCAAGGACCAGTTCTATCAATATCATGAGTTACTCCTAAAGGTGCTTAAAACAGATATCATGATTATAGCAGGAGACTTAAACGCACATCAGTCGGCTGCTGCCTTGTGAACGCCACCTCTGTGGACCGCACGGGTATGATGTTATTCACTGACAAGGGAAAGAGACTACTCAGTCCATGTGCTGACCACCAAAATTTCCTCTCCACTACTAGGTTTCGTCACCCTGGACGCCACAATGCCACCTGGCGTCCTCCATCGTCAACCCAGCTCTGGTCACGAATTGGTTACATGGCCAGAAGTCGCAGGTGGTGCGGCAGCATACGCGATTGCAGGTCAATTCGGCCGACGTGCGTTGAAACCGATCATGCATTGGTGTGTGCGACAGTTTGAATGTGTTTCGGTGGCTCACCTAGGGACAAGCAAATCCGACTGAACACCAAGTTGGAGGACCCAGCGGTGAAAACGCAGCAGCAACAGAGGTTTGATGAAATTCTCACTCTCTACCCTTTGCTGGATGTCGATCAACACTGGTCAAGTTTGCAAATTTGCTGTTCGCCGGCTTGTCTAGCTGCGGTCTCATTCGCTACACAAGCAAAAGCTGAATTTTGGTAAGATCCACGGAACTGCTAGATCATCGACGGGCTGTGCATGCCGGTGCGAAGCATAATGAACTCCGTTGGTCTATTCCTCAACCGATGAAGTCAAGCCTTTACTCTGACCGTGAATCCTAGTAGTCAAAACGAGCTGCTGAGATGGAAGTCGCTGCATCGGCTGGAAACCAATGCATTTTATTTTACCTCATCAGGAAAACTGGTCGCAATTCACATGTTATCAGTCAGACAATTTGTGGGTCAGACGGCAGGAAAAGCAGCAACCAGCACAGACGCTTAGGTTGCTGGACACAGCACTTTACTTTCCAATTCAACTACCCAGCACAGTCCACTGTGACCTCTCCGTTTCCCTCGGACAGCGCTCGGCCTGACTCCAGAAATCATCTTACTAAATACTTTGCAAGGTAGTTTAATTAATCTGGGTTATCACTTCCCTTATCGGGCATGGAGTGCTCTTCTCCCTGGGACCTCTCCTTGGATCCGTCATCGCCCGCAGAAAGCGAACGTGAGAGCAGATTTCAGAAATTGCATAAAGTGAAAGGGTAGATAGAATTACCCCAGTCCGCTTCAAATACGGGGGATCTGCTCTTGTAGATGATTTACGACAGATACTAGTGAAACTTTGGGAGCAAGAAACTGTCCCGACAGATGGGAGCAGCTCCGTCAGACCCAATTTTCAAGGGAGGCTCCCGTTCGGAGTGCGGCAATTATAGAGCGGTCAGTCTGATCACAGCTGCTTCTAAATTGCTAGCGTCTGTCGTTCTGCACAGACTGACTGGCACTCGTGAAAGCCAAATCCGCGAAGAGCAAGCCGGGTTTCGTCGAAATCGAGGTTGCATCGACCACATCTTTACGTCAGTTGTTGGGGCATCGCCATGTTTATTGGCGGCCCACCGTAGTCGTGTTCCTAAACAGAAAGGGCCTTTGATTTGGTGGATCAATGTGTCCTTTGAAACTATCTGCTCAGGAAATGCGTGCCCGATAAATAAGGAAATATTATCAGAGCGCTGTAAACGTATAGTTCGGCAAACTGTCGTCATCCTTCAATAAATCGAGTGGTGTGAGACAAGGTTGCCCGCTGTCACCTTTCCGCTTTAACTTCACCATTGACGAAGTCATGGAAGTAGCGTTCACTAGACACGATATAAAAGGTGTGGAGCCACTTACTATTGGGAGACTTCTTGACTTCAAGTATGCACTCATCTGTGACAACTACCAATCGTGCCGACCAGCAATGGACCGGTTAGTAATGGCTGTCAATCGTTTTAGGCTATGGTTTGATCCATCTAAATGCAAAGTCCTTCTTCAAGATTGGCCTGGAGCCGACGCCTGTTCTGACCCGTGAAGGTGATCAGCTAGAAGTGGTTCAGAAATTCAAGTACTTGAGCAGCTATATTAGAGCCCATAAGATTAAAGATGAGGTTACGAACAGCATAACAAAAGCGCGAGATGATTTTGCCAATCTCGGCCACCCGTGACACCGGCGCGACATCACTCTCACTCTGAAGGGCTGAGTTTACGATGAAGTTATCCGTTTAACCATCCCATAAGGTTGTGAAACTTGGTCCACCTGGTTCCACAGACATAAAGAGGCTAGCTATGACTGATAATCATGTCTTCGAAGCTTAGCCCATATGTATATGGTTGGCGGCATCCGGTTTCGAATTTGCTTGTCACTGTGGCCAGACACAGGACGCCTGCGCCTACAGAGGGACCATGGATGGCTTGCGCTGCACCACCCACAGCTCCAACCACGCACCCCATATCCAGTGTAAACCCGAAGGAATAAGACCGGGAGGCATGTGGATGGGAGCCACGTTTCATCAACGGAGCCGGCCCACACTCCTTCACAAGGACGCTGAATTTGGGAAATCAAGCGCATACAAGGCGGTGGCTGGACCGTAGTCCGCTCCACACTGAGTGCATGGAACCACTCTTAGAGCCTAGCACGGCCACAAGAACCGTGCACCCCGTCCCCTCCAGCAACGACCAACTGTCTCCTGGAGCCAGTATGAACGAGGTAGTGGGTAATAGACAGGTAGGCACCTTGTCAACATGCACATCAAGCGCAGCCACAGCGGGGATATCAAGCAACAGCCATTCACTTGAAACGACAAGCTGAAATAAAACAAATCTAATAATGCATACAAATACGGTGGCATAACTCTAAGCTAAATAAGCATATGAAGTAAGTTGGTTAGCAACGAATCCGCGATAAGGAAAAAATGTCCACAAGTTAGTTAAAAATGCTACAAAACGCAACAAAGTTACCGAAGATAAGCGCAATTAATGTGAGCAACGTGGCCAGTTAATAAAAGAGTATTCAGGTAGGCAGAACAAACCAACTAAAGTGGAATGAAATATAGCCAGCTTAAAAAGACCTAGTTATAGTGTAAGTTGGTTTAGCCCAACTGCGGTGAAGAAGCATCAAGAATGCAACATCAGCCTCAGCATGGGGCACCATATATATATATATATATATATATATATATATATATATACATATATATATATATATATATATATATATATATATATATCCAGTGTAACCCCGGAGGCATATGGATGGGAGCCACGTTTCATCAACGGAGCCGGCCCACACACCTTCACAGGCAAACACAAGCACGATCTATTTAGGGAATCAAGCGCATACAAGACGGTGGCTGGACCGTAGTCCGCTCCACACTGAGTGCATGAAACCACACTTCGAGTATAACACGGCAACAAGAACCGTACACACCGTCCCTCCAGCAACGACCAGCTGTCTCCTGGAGCCAGTATGGACGAGGTAGTGGATAATAGACAGGTAGGCACCTTGTCAACATGCACATCAAGCGCAGCCACGCCGACAAGGCCCAACAAGAGCCAAGTACTTGAAACGACAAGATAAAATAAAACAAATCGGATGATGCATACAGATACGGAGACATAACACTGCACCAAATAAGCGTGTAAAATAAATCGTTCACGAAGGAATCCGCGAAAAGTACAAGAGGTCAAAAAATAAATTTTAAGAAAACGCCAAAAACGCAAAAAGGTTATCGAAATTAACTACAATTAGCTTCAGCGACATGTGCAAATTTACAGACGGTAATACGTCTAGAGATTAACATGAGAAAGAAAAGCATTAGGACAAAGTTGCAAACTCACAACCTGAAATAAAGAGACCCAGCATGCAAGCAAGCGGTTAATAAATCGAATGTAGCATACCTACAAACGCTGCGCCGGTTCTGACTACGTTCTCTACACGACCGATCATCGCTTCGGTGGTGGTCCCGAGTGGCCTCGTTCATAACTCACTAGGCCTGCCTGACTCAGGCACTCGCGACCGCATGTGCTACAGCACCATGCGCCGAAGTCGATGGAGTACAACCCATCGGTGCTCGCCGCTTCCGCACTTGCCGCTTCTTCTCTGCATGCATGAGGTCATTCTCCCGCACTTCGGCACCCGCCTTCGTGATTAGATCGCGCCATGCACGCCGATCAACCGCCTTCGATTCCTATGATCAGCAATCAAGATTAGGACGTGAGAGGCTCACTTTAATCATGTCCTGGTAACGTAACTTTGGTTTCCCCACATGCCGCCTCCCAATACTCGGCTGACCATATAAGAGTTGTTTCGGTATCCGCGTCGAATCCATACGGCTCACATACCGAGTCACCTCAGGTGTCTCAGCAAAAGTATGCAGTCCACCGCACACATCCCACTTCATAGCAACACTTACGTGTCTGCAACTCTGTCTCCCCATCCGATGCACAGAATCCGTCGCAAACACTGCTGATGGAACCGCTCGAGATATCGCACCGCCCGCCAGTACATCGTCAACGGTTCACTGCCGTATTGAAGAACGGACAGCACCATGGATTTGTACACCATCAGCTTGGTGCCAATGCTAAGCTGATGGTTGTTCCACACTCGGTACCCAAGCTTCACGAATGCCGCCACTGCCTTCGAAACGCGGATACGCAACTCACTGTGTAGTTGCTCGTCAGTCGATATCACACTCCCAAGATAGTAGAAGTGGGAGATGGTTTCCAACACTTCAGCACCAATCCTGACTCGCGGCAATATTGAAAATTGTACCTCCAGTGAAAGCTGATAGAGACAGACAGTTTTGCTTGTGTTGATGGTGAGCCCGAATTTGGCCGCTGTCGAAGCCAGAGCACTAGTCATGTGCTGCAACTCATCCGCGTTGTGTGCAAACAACGCACAGTCGTCAGCAAACAGCAACATAGGGATAGTTGTCTCACTGACTTAACTTCTCGCACCAAAACGGCGCATGTTCATCAACCCACCATCAATACGGTGCTCCACACGAACACCGTAAGCACAAGCCGCATTGAAAGCATAAGACATCATGGCATGAAGATATATATTAAACAGGGCAGGCGCTAAGACACAGCTTTGCCTCACACCATAACAACAACAACAACAACAACAACGACGACGACAACAACAAGAACAACAACAGTACATCGACCGTTTGAACAGATGCTTCGTTGTCATGCTATCACGAGGACCTATGAAATAAAGAATAATAAGAGGGAGAAAAGGGGACTTACCTGAAAACGTTAACGCCCAAAGCAAGCATTCACGGGCAAGGCGCCTACACCTTGGGTAAACAACATACCGTCACAAACAGCTGGTTATCGTGCAAAGATAAGGCGGCATCGGCGAGACAGCTTCCTTGCGGTTTTCACTGCCCCACTTCACAATCAGTCAAAACCCACAGATAACTCAGCACCAAGCACACTTTAAACAGACAATCATATTAAGAGACGGCAGCATACAAGTCAGTGGTATCGACTGCGAGCCATGTCCTGTAAAGTATCGAGTCAAGCACAAGGCGAGTCACGTGGACTCCAGCCCGAAAGACGAAACGGACCAACATCCCCCAGTTTGGTCGTCATCGATTACATTTCCTGCTGCCAAGACAATTTTTCTCCACCTGGAGTCTTGCATCATCATTAAACAAGGCCCTCCTAGGTTAGCGGTGACCAAGCATACGTAGCACGTGCCCGAGCCAACGCAACTCATTCAGTGCTATCTGTTATTCTAGGGAGCTGGCATGTTAATCACTACCTAGTACTCGCCTACGCACATCATCGTTGCGGATTTGCTGGTATATATATATATATATATATATATATATATATATATATATATATATATATATATATATATAGGCAGCAGTTTATAAGACATTGCGCCATCGAAAAACCGTGATGAACAAAATAAAATAGTGCAGATGTCAGGAACTGATAATAAATAATTTCTGAATTTGTTGTTTTTTGTTTGTTTTCATATGCCATTTTGTTTTGTTGGCATTTTCAATGGCATAATTCTAATCACACTGCTCAAAACATTTCAATATAGAGTTCTTCCATTGATTCCTGTTTCGCGCCATATTGCCAAGTCTGTCAAGAAAGTTGTATTCCACATCCTTGGGCCCCCAACCAGGAAGACGTACCGGGCCGACGATTATAAGTTATCATTATACAGGTTAGCTAGAGGTGGGAAACACTTCAACTACTGTGCCGCAATACATGGAAGAAAATAGGAGAAAAATGCAACAGGTGCAAGTCAGCTGAGCTACCGGTAAAGGATGGGCATCGTTCTGGTAAGCTACCAGCCGGCTACTATGCAGCAAAAAATTTACTGTGAAAAATTAAATAAGGCTAAATAGTGAGATAGTAGTTGTATGGGGAGGCTAAGGGGATGGGGTAGGACAAAGGAACTCACAGCACGAACACCAATGAGGTCGGCTCCTTGCCATTTCAGCAAGTGTATCCATGCAAACGTGTTCATCGTCTTCGGACCCAACCAGGGAGTCGAGACGCTCCAACCGAGGACAGCTGCGAAGTAAGGGCCTTCATTCATCTCGAGCAAGTCATCGCTTGGCCACCCTCCTCTTCTTCCATCCACACTCACGGTGCGCTAAGAACGCACGTCGCGGGAGCCGGTGGACTGGCATGAATAACATGTGGCCGAGCCATCGGAGCCTGGTGCGTGAAATAACGGTGCTGTGCGGTTCATTTCCTTTTCCTATGCCGTAAGCAAGGCGTCGAATATGCTCGTTGCTCATGCAGTGTTCGCACCAGATGTGAGCTAAATTGCGAAGGCACCGGTGATCAAAGGTAACTAGCTTCTTAGGTCCGTTGACCTAAGTGGCCTAAGTGGCTCCGCGTAGGGGTGGGCGTCCTCGCGGTATACTCAGCCCGCGCACGACTGGTGGTGGTCGCGCGGCAGCGAAGCACCGTTACGGCGTATTAGCTGACACCTTTTGACCTAAGTGGCCAGGTTTCAGAACCATACAGCAGGGTCGAAGGTACCGCTGCATTGTACACTCTAGCCTTCAGGGCGAGAGTAACGTCGCGCCGGCGCCATAAGTGGCGAAGGTTAGTAAAAGCGCCGCGACCTTTTGCTATACGGTTCGTGATCTCATCTTCAATCCCAAGGGCGCTGATACAACTTCCCAGGTAGATGAATTTATGAACGACTTATAGCTGATCCCCACCAAGAGTCAACGTAGGGGGCGTGACAGGTCAGTGGTTTCATGGTTTACCGCCGAGTGGTTGGCTGACCTCCACGCCTCCACTTCCAATGCAATCCCGCGCGAGCAAATTAGGTGCAGCGTCGTAAGCACTTGCATGACATGCTTAGAACGTGGCTAAGCCACCTCAATTGACGCACTGCAGTAAGGCGATTAAGCGGAGAGCTCACATTTCCCAAGGCGCGACACCGGACTTCATCGTTGCGAATCCAGTGCTGCCACTACACACGGGCCACCCGCCGCAAACATGCGTTGTCGAAGGCCGAGAGCCTACGAAAATCATCTACACGAAGCGGCCAGGACTCACTTCCGTACACCAGGACTGCGCAGACACAAGTGTTGTAGACCTTCACCTTTAAGGAGAGGGATATGTCCAAACATCACAAATGACTCAGGTTGGTAATGTCCGATCGGGCTCTGGCAATGCGAAGAGATCTCTTTTTTAATAGCGCCATTAACAGAAATACTGCTGCCAAGATAGACAAAGTTGTCCACAAGCTCTAGTCGTGTTTATTTAATGGTAAGTGAAGAGGTAGACGAGTTCCAGTCCTGCAGTAGCACTTTACACTTCAAGGGAGAAAAGAGCATACCATAGACGCTTCAATCGCCAGACGGTCTAAAAGGAACTGTACACTCTTAGCTCATGTGTGGTGGGAGTACCGCGTGAGCAACGAATGTGTTCGGCGCCGTGTATTTGGTGCAGGAAGAGCGAGTGAACCGCTCTGCACCATCATGTCATGCATCAAGCACTGACGGCTGGGCCACGTGTTGCGCAGGCCAGCACACCGACACCCGCGACGTGCTGTCTTCGGTTGGAAGAACAGGGAGGCCAAGCGATGACTTAATGAGAGAAGTGAAAACCTTCACTTCGAAGTTGGCGTTAGTTGGTGCATCGCGACTGTGTGTTTGGGGCAGAGCCGGAACAATAGTACTAGTATATACACGGGTTTAATCAGCATCAATGATAGGTTCCAATTTACAGGTGACAGCGTTGAAACAACTTATAGTGCCCATTAATCATCAGCATTCTAATTGGCCATTGTGATAAAAATAACTGCTGATTATGTGGAAGATGGATAAGAAAAGATAAAGCTTTTCGATGTAGTGAAACATGGGTCCCACTTTATCGATGTCATGTGGAAGACCTAAGGACAATGTTCGCACTAGTGAACTGCTGGTTAACAAAGCATGTAGCAAAAATCTCACAATTGTAAACCAAAACAGAAAACAGAAAAAAAACAGTCAACTGACCTGGTCTTGGGTTTACATCAGGAGATCGGTTCAAACAGTGGGTACTATTATCTCCAACCAGTATAGAACCTGAGGAGGGATGCTTGGTCCAAACTGGTTGCCCAGGAGCGGGTCTTGAAGACACATCAAGGCCAAATGGATGAATGACACTCGCTTGGAGTTGTCGCGACCCAGAAAATCCAAAATTATGCAAACTCGAACTAACCGCAGAACTTTCCGTAGGTGAGTCTAAAGTGGTGAAATGGACACAACCATAAGACAAATTACTCAGGGAGGAAAAAACCGTGGGTCCAAGAAAGTCGCGATTGTTGAGAGCTGAGTCAACGCCAGAGTCAAATGAAGTAGCTGCATCAGCATTGCGTTTGTCAGTACTCCACCGACGCCATATCAGATGGGTCGAAGTGTGGCAAATGAAAACCAGATGACCCAGGGCCGAGAGCCCGCAGAACGTACAAGCTGCAGCAACTTAAAAATAATTCAACATCGTAGCAACAACAAACCTGAAGTAGAATACATGACCAGAAAAGACTGAGGTAGTGCCAACAGATGAAAGAGATACATGTATTTCCTGAAAACGAACTATAAAAGGAAGGTAAACTAACAGCTCCATCAGGATAACAAGCAAAATAAGCAAATTAGCGATTAGCCATCTGTTTCTTTCCGCAATTACTTTGAAAACTACTCGCTCTTTGCTTTCGCGCAATATCGCTGGACTGACTGACAGCATGGGACAGACGGTAGTCAGCCGGACCGGGACACTCACGGGGGCGTTTAAATGACAACGTCGGAGGAATGCGCCATTAGACGGAGTTCCGCAGTACAAATTTAAGATATTTGTCAACCAGAGTGGTATTCCACCAGTCAGTATTGTGCCTAAAATATTTGTTTTTTCGTACAATTTATAATACCATAGACATTGTGACAGCAACTGCAACCCGGAATGCAAATGCTTCTGTATCGATAAGAATTGACGTAGAGCAAGTGTGTTTGTTTAAACGTTGGTATTTTACAGGTCGTTGCTATCGTACATAAGAGCCTGTCCCGGGCGCTTGGCCATATTGCCTTTTGGCATTACTATGGCATGTGCTTAGGGTTCCCACGTGGATGACTCTGTCCTCCTCAAATGTGCGCCGTTGCGTTAGGTTATTTACGACTAATTTCTGAATGTATTCCGCCTTTTCAATGGAGAGGTTGGCGTTCCTTCTACATCTGCAACTCACTAAACGCAAAAACGTAGGCACGACGTTATCACGAAAATGCCTGAAAAACGGCTTTCCCTATTACAATGTGAAATTAATCTGCGTGCACTGCGAGAAAGAAAGCAAAGCACAGTTATCTATCACGTGTATGCTATTTCAGTACAAATCACACTGCAGTTCCATGTACCTCAGTTACAATTGCAAAGCCTTCCTATTTGTTTATGCCACCACCGTTAATATGAGATTGTACGTAGACGCATGCAACACATGCACTTCTTCCAAGTTGTTAAGCCTTGGCTGTATGTTCGCAATCGTCAATTTGCGCCGGTTTAATAGGCGGAGGTTTATTGGTTAATGGGATATTTTAAAAGTGTGCTCGAAACTAAGAATTATGCACGCACCAAGATTCATACATACATAAATAAATAAATGGTATATTCTCGGTAAAAAGAGACACACCTGTAAAGGCGTGATCAAATATGCATACAAGCATAGCTTCTTTGGAATGTTAAAACATTTCGTTTTAATGAAAGGTATGAAAGAAAAGGTGTAGTTCATATGAGTGGGCCTATTGTCACGTAATAGTCAGTCCAAGGAACATGATGGCGCTGTGGCGCGCAAAAATCCGTCAAGACACAAGTTGGGGGTAATTTCGCCAGGTGGTGATCCGTGAGCACAGGAGCCCAAGCAAGGTTTTGGTGCAACCAACAACCATTACAAAATAGGGATGGTCTGTGCACCATCAAAGCATTCTTCATAGTAGGATTGGTTGCACAAGTTGGATGTAGAAGACTGAGGACTGCGTCCGTGTGAAAGGTTTAGCTGTGACTTTACTTTGTGGCGGGTCACACACGCCACGTTGCAGTGTTGTTAAGCGGACATTTGTGGCTTTTTATAGGGAGAACGCTTGCCAGTCGAAAACCCACCATGTCCTGGAACACTGCCGCAGCTTCCGTTGAGTAGTAATGCAAGTCGGCAATGGATCGTATAGACCGATTTTGCACTCTATTATTCGCAGTCGGTTGACAGCCAAAATTCTTCGTTGGTTGGCCGAATGGCTTAGTACTGATACGGTAGCAGTCGTTGAAGCCGGTCAATGATGCAAAAGATTCGAAGAGTCGAATGATAATGATGCAGGTGAATAAACACATTGTTAATAGAGGCCGGCTTTTCTATTATATTCTGGTTCTGCTCGCAACCCGTGTCCAGCTATCCACGCTGGACTTGTCATGGGGTCAGTGAGTGCCTTTTCTTGAGGCTGAATATGTCCATAACAGGTAAAAATGCCATTCTCCGCAAAGTGGATTCGGGGTTCCCTCAAATGTAAGTAAGTTTAACTGTCTCCATAGCCAAGTGGACATTCCATGAAGGGCCATCGGAAAAGCATCGTATACCGGCGCAACGCTGTCCGTGAAATGACATCAGAATAGCTCCAGGTGACTGGCGAATAGGAATGTTTGAGGCAGTGAAGGTAATCACGCCAGAGTTGTTTGTCTTCGGTTGTGGAACGGGGGATCCATGTAAATATATTATTCCAGGTGAGTAAGTTTTTGTCTCTGAGTACGAGGTGAACTTAACCCATTTGTTTAGGCCCCGTGAATGTAGCGTCTCCAGAATGGCGGAAAAAGCTCCATTTGGAACGATGTGTGGGTTCTTCATTTCCTGGAGAAAGGACCAAGTGTTTGGAGATAGGTCAACCAGTCCCAATGGATAAACCTTCTTGTTTTGGCGGAAATAACTGTGGGAATCTCGGGAAAAACGGGCAGCGGACAAGAGGCAGCCAAACAGAGAGACAGCAATGAATCAAGAAGCACTAACACAGACTGGTGGCGCACACCGGTGCCCATGACGCATTTGAGCTTATGTAATTTTGTTTAGTATACATGCTTTGCAAGCGCGTTCTATACATTATGTCGCTGGTGTGATTCAGACTACAACTACTGGGTGGGACGAAGGCTCTGCACGCGCAGGGTCAAAAGACCGAAATAACAGACTTTGCGAATGCTGCGATGGTTGGAGAGAAACAGGTAAACCGCTGATAATGGCAGCGATCCGAATACGAGAGGCACCTTAGGTGAAACTAAGAGAAACTAGGTTGAGACCGAATGCGGGAGCAAAATAGGTAAAGCAACTTAGCAAGAGGAAATTCAAGGAATCGGCTAGGAGCGGATGAATGCTGACGGCAGCGCGAGGAGTAGTTCATAAGAGTAATTACGCTAAAGCACTCATGATTCCACATTCCAAAAGCCGTCAGAATCTAGAAAAATGGTCACAGGGGCCAAAGCTGCCGTGTATTAGGAGTCGTTACGACACGTACGTTCTCAAGAATAGACAAATGCGAGCATAAGGTAAAGAGCATAGGAATAGGAACAGCGGTAATTTGAGCATAATAATTGAGGTACTAGTCAAGAAATACTTATCAATTGTCCAAATGCCGCCAATAATCAGGAGCTAGCTCGGAGCGAAGGAGACAATGCGCACGAGGATAACTTGGCTAACCGCAATGCGTGTAAGCCGTAAAAATAATAAAAAAATGGAGCGCAATAAGAAAAAAGGTCACGGATAATAAGAAAATAAAGGCAGGCAGAAAGAGACAGACGGGTTACGTGAGACGAGATAACGGCAGGGCAGTAAAGCCGGTCGTCAGATTTAAAAAGGAATGAAAACAGAAAGCGATGGAAAGGGTTATGATCTAGATGAGAAAGGATGATTGTTAAAGGGGGAAAAGCCCACGAGGCTCTCCAAGTACTGCAAAGGGATAGTGGAATCAGCCGAACTGATAGAGGTGACGTCTCAGAAGTATGAATGAATCCGGGGAGCAGGAGGCCGATCGGGTAGGACTTGATTAGTCGGCGCGTTTGGATAAGGACATGTAGTAAAGGTAAGAAAAGAGCCTGCAGTAAATGGTATGCAAGTCTAGCAGGCTCTAGTTTTAAGGGAAACCTCATGTATAGACTGCGGGGCGTATACCGTGTAAGTCTCAGTAGCATAGTAGCAGACTGAGGGAAACAGACTACGCAGGTGAGCCAAGATCACGGCAATGCAGTAAAGCCGGACGTTCGATTAAAAAAGGATTGAAAACAGAAGGCGAGAGATGAAAAGGTTAAGGTTGGGGTGAGAAGGGTTTATTTGTAAAGAGTGGAAAATCCCACCAAGCTCTCCAAGTAATGTAAACAGAACCATTATGTCAGCCGAGCCAATAGAAGTGATGTCTCAGAAGTCCAAATGTATTCATTGAGTATGAGGCTGACTAAGCGGTACTGGATTAATCGGCGCTTTGGGACTAGCGTATAAAGTAGGTAAGAAATGGGCTATAACAATAATGAGGGAACTAGTCTAGCGGTCTCTACGGTTTGTAACGTCGAAGAACTCTGAGTGAAATCAGAAAACAAGTAGCCAGTCTGACGAGACGGAGTTAGTCAACGCGTAGGAATAGCACGTAAAATAAACGCAGGAAAAGTAGGTGCAACAGCAGAAGTTGTACGAGCCTAGCAGCCTCACGAGGTACGGGAAAGAGAGCGTTGGTTCTGCATAGCGTATACCACTTAAGTCTGGGTAGCATAGGAGCAGTCAGAGGGAAAGAAACGGATCAGTGGGGCTAGATCACCACAGGACCGGTTGAAGAAGAATTGAAAACAGAGCGCGATAAAAGGATGGATTAGCATGATTTTTACTGCATCCGTAATCGTCACAACCATCGTCATAAGCAAGAAGAAGCTGTAGTACGCAGCAACCGGGTGCAGATTGAGGGGAGTCTTCAAATAGTCGAGCTTGATGGTTTACTGTACTGTGTGCATTTTATCCCTTTAACAGCCCTGCATGATGCGACAACTACGCAGAGGTTGTTCATGCTGACACAACACAGCCTAATCTGGGGTAGGTATCCGTTGTGGCCTACCATGCATGTCGAAGAAACGGAATTTGGTTACACCTATTATTTGCCCATTACTGTCAAATGAGTGCACCAGCAGCTACCTTGAAACCCCTCATTACATTTATACGTTACCACCGGTCACTAATAATTGCAAGACTTTCGTTGTTGTTCGAAATCTTCTTCAATTATATACTATCAAGTCACCGTATCCGGAAGCACGGAACGTGCTATGTAAGTTCCATTTGCTGCTTGAATCTAAGAAGGGCTGCGGAGGATTGCTCGGTGTCCGCATGTGTGATAACCGCCGTTCGTTGCAGTGGATGAGTCAGCTAGTGTATACAACGCGTGAGCGGTAATTTCACGCACTTTTCACCGCTTTTGGTGCCACTTGACCTCAAGCTCTTTGCCAAATGCACACCACTTGGCTTATGTACACGGAATATTGGGCGGGTTATATGCTGAGCAGTGTGCGTGTATTGGGTAATACCTCCACCAATCGCGTGAATGTAGAAAACCGTTATCTTTAGGTTGGTCTAACTCAAAGGTCCAGTGGGGCTCCTTTAGTTACAGTTAGCATGAAGCGCGTGAGGGACGCAGGTTGCAGTTGGGCGTACCATTTGTGGTGGCCTTATTGAACCTCCATCCAAGGGGGCGTCTCGACAGAGACTGTATGCAGAAGTACCACCTCTGAACCACTGAAGTCTGCCAACAGCCCAGCTTCGGGTATGGCCAACAGGTCTGGCCGAGTACTTGAGGCAACCATCTGAAGCGCATCAACTTTAGTCCTCAGATCGTGCACCTTAGCGAAAAGCACACGAAGTCCGTTCTTATGCTCTACTGTGACGAAGTTACTCCAAGCAGAGATGCTAGCAGCTTACTCTAGCCGTAACACGTTGACCCTTCGGAGTACCTATGTAGTTGTTTCGGCGGCGTTGGATTTGCAAAATAGATGACAACCACCATGGCCAAACCATGAGGATGCACTGCTTAGCCACTCTATGTGCTTCCTCTGTGAGACAAAACTCCGCCTACTGTATTTTTCCGAATGCTGGCAAATTAGTAATTAGGCTGAGACCCGGTTACTTCCGACCACCGGAACCTTCGGATTGCAACTCATATGTACGGATGAACGCCATGTGAAGCTTCCGCACGCCGGGCGGACATGCACCGCAGTGACGAATGTCCACAATTAGAGTGAGCTTAAGCTGAGCTCCATTTGCTCTAGTATGTATAAACATTAGATTACCTGCTTTTGAAAGTTTTGCAATACATGGAATCCATCTTTTGTTTGCGGCACGTCGGATGACGTGTGTATTTCACCCTTAACTGAAGCGCCTTGATTATGATGATTCTGATGTCCTAGTGCAAATATCCGGTACAAATTGGCCTAGAAGGATGTGCCTTCCGGTAAGGAAGCGTAAGTGCTTCCCTCTGCCTCTGCTGACTCATGCAAGATACTCTTAGCAAGCATGCGACGCCGATTGCCGGATTGTGTTGCTGCTCTCTATACCAGGTACAAACCACATTACTGTTTCCACGGGTTATGGGTTACGACCAATTTCAACGCTTGCGCGCGGTGTCGGGAACATTTGCGAAAGGTTAAGGCGTCCTTATCCCAAAAGACATCATGCTTACATAATTTGTGTGACTAAAACCTTTAAACCCAGTTGCCCAGCAATTCGCTCGCCATCATCCGCCCTGCCACCATTTTCTTTTCTTTGCCTCATGCTTGAGGTCCCTCGGCATTACATTTTAGTTTATCATCCAATTTCTGTATTTGTAACGTCCATGCTTGTTGCTTAAGATCCAGCAATATCACACTCTATCATGTCGATTTAGCTCTGGTGAGCATAATCGCCCGTGGGATATTCTCATTGCATCTTGACAGACTATTATCATTTTTCTTGATGACACATTGCTCACAACGGTGCCACTGCCGACAGGTTGACCACACAACCTCATGCCTTAGTTCTCTTTGGTCATGAATTCCCTCCGGATTGTGAATGTCGTTTTTCGCTGCTTCCCATCTCTCTATCTTTAGCACTTGTATGACTGATACGCCCCTAGTAGTTACCTAGACTGTGGATCATTCCCATTTCATGATTACAGGCTTCTGGATCTATCCCAAAAATAATCTTTTTCTCTTCTCCACCACAACAACACCTTCAAAATGCAATGCAGCGCAGCAGCCATACACATTCTAAACTTCTATTTACTTCCTTCCACGGCTTATCAACTTGGCCATACCAGGTTGCTAAAACTTCCATCAACATAAGCGTAAGCTGGGGAATGGCCGCTCAGCCTCCTACTTTCTTCCTCTAGCCCAGCTTCACTTGCCTGTTGCTACCGCCTCTGGCCTCAGCCATTTATTGGTGTTCTGCTTGCTACTGGCTTCCCACCACTTCCACGCAGGGCACTGGCCTTGTAGTTATAGACGTTCATCTACACTTACCCTGCTTCACGAACCAGCTCTCCACTGGCCCTCCAACACTTAACTTGCCAGCGCTACTAACAACTCGCAACAACGTTGGAATTAATAACCACACGCGACGCAGCACGATGGCAGTAAACAACTGCAAACGAGCCACCAAACCCAGCTCGAATCTTCACGTTTTACCGTCTTTTATTCGCGCGTATAACAAGTTTAGTTGACACTTAAATCAGAACTTACAGTATACGTAGCATTTTAAGACACAACGTTTTGTTGCATTCCATTTGTTTCCTCTCACTCAATTTCATTGTACTTCTCCTTGGCCTGCTTCTTTTCCTTGCGTCTCTTTCAAATTTGCCCACAGATACTTCTACTGGACTGGAACAATCCTTCAAGGACTTTATGGTCCATAAATAGCAACTCGGATAAGTACCCTCTCAAAGACCACAGGGTTTGAGTGGCCAGTGCTGAAACCCAACGAGACTGCAGAACGCACCATATGCTTCAGCATAAAAGACGGATAACAGCTGACTGCGAGCAACAGCATACGAGGTCTGCTTCCGGCAAAACCACACACATGTAACTAAATCCAATATCACATAAGGTGATTAACAACAATTTTTACGTTTGCATTAACAAGCTCTTTCAACCGTGAGGTCGAACAGTTATCCCAACCTTATACCACTTACTACA
Organism: Dicrocoelium dendriticum; assembly: GCA_944474145.2. NCBI lineage: Eukaryota > Metazoa > Platyhelminthes > Trematoda > Plagiorchiida > Dicrocoeliidae > Dicrocoelium > Dicrocoelium dendriticum. The sequence continues at coordinate 90,960,565 of OX104064.1, read as the reverse complement.
ATTTTCATTAGCAAGACCAAAACTGAGCACAATTGAGCACTACAGATTTGGTTGTACCTATTCTATCATGCCTTGTTTGCTTGTCGCGCTCAACACAGAATACAAAAATTTATTTAGTTATTTGATATTCTAGCTCACCTGCCGGCACTTACTCCCGAGCTAACCATAACTCTCTTGTGTTGGTGCACCAGAACGGCACCACAAAGTGCGACGCAGCACAGAAGCTGTGCCGATGTTAACTTGCACATTATATCTAATTGCTTCCACGGCTTATTATCATGTCGTAAATGGCCGATGAACTTCCCAAAGGCTCCCGGACATCTAGACTTGCACAGCTGCCACTGCCTTTTATCCTTGCCGTAAATCAGCGCACAGCATGGCACTGGATATCCATTACAGTTATTCTCTTCTACCCCTATGTCGCAGCCCTGTTAACCTTAATAACTTGGCGCGCTACAGCGCTTTATTTACCTATATATTGACGTTTACTTAACTCTAGAGCAATTTCGGTCATACGGCTGTGAGGATGCATCTAGCTCGCCTATCGGCTCTCATCCCTATATTGGTGTTATTTCGCTTCCTCTGGTTCACCAGAACGACACTTACAACGCGCGACGCAGTGGAGTAATCATTCAGATTCGGTCACTCACTTCTATTTACTAGGTTTCCTGGCCTATCATATTTGATGTAAATCGCAGCTCATCTGTTTGCACTTTTTGGTCACATTACCTGGCACTTATCTGCCTTCGCGGCTTTGGTTCTGCCATACCTCTAGGCACAGCATGCCAATGGCTTCCCATTAATTAGCTCTTCTCTGCTACCCTCATCTCCGCAAACCAGCTATAACCACGGTGATGCAGCGCAATACGAACACCGATACTGAAGTTCACTGACTTCTACAGAAAAGCCTTTGCGCGCCTCTGTAATGAAGTGTTTCGCTTTCTTATCGGCTCTCACCCCCACATAGGTGTTGGCTCTCTTCTTCTGGTCCACCTGCATGACACAATTTGTTGCGTTGCGCCGTAGAAATGTAGCTTCTATAGTTCGCTTCCTATTCCCTTGCGCTTTGGATAATTAGCTGGACTGTAAATGGCCGCTAAACCGCTTGCTAGTCTTCCGCCACTTTACCTTGCACTCACCTGCCCTCACTGCTTTTGATCTTTAGCATAAATTTTCGCACCGCATGATGCCGGCTTTCCATTGCTTAACCCACCTTTACTACCCTCAGCTTACAAAATCCTTAGAACTAATGCCTCGTAAGATACAGTGCTCTGCCATCCCAGATACTGAAGTTCGCTTACTTTTATAACAAGGCCAAGTCCACACTGCTTTCATAACGTGTTTAGCTCCCATGGCGGATCTCATCCCTAAATTGGTGCTAACTCCTTCACTCTGGCCCACCGAAACAACGCCTACAAAGCGCAATGTAAAACAGAAACCCTGCATATTTTGAGGTTCACTTTCTTTTTACTAGGTTTCATAGCCTATTATATTTGGTGTCAATAGCCGCTATGCTTCCTGTAAGCTTTCAGTCACCTAACCTGCACTTACCTGCCACTACCGTCCTTCATCCTTGGCACAAATCCAGGTACCGCATGTCACTCGCTTTCCATTATTTAAGTAACATCTTATATCTACGTCTAGCAAACTTTTTAGCTTAGCTAACCACGCAAAGCGCAGCTCCCCATCAACCCAGATACTGACGTTCATCTGCTTTTGCAGCAAAATCTGCCACACTGCTGTAAATAAGTGTGCTGCGCCCATATTGGCCCACATCCTCAAATTGGTGTTCGTTCTCTTTCTCTGGTCCACTAAGCCGTTTCCAACTACAAACAGTGTGCGTATGGCAAACTAATATAATTACCTAAAAGCTCGTGAATAAAAAGACCACTAGAAGTGATAGAACAAAGCATCCGTCAACTTGTTCCCATGTATCCTCACTTGGGTTAATATCCTTCGCTTCGTCCGTTATACACTGCATATCACTACTGGATTTACGCGAACGATATCCTCTGCTATAATCTCTTTTGCTAGTAAAACATTGGCCTATCCAGATTCCAGTTCACTGGCATGTAAGCTAACCAGAGAGGCTGCTGTCACACTGACCGGCTGGACATCCAGAAAAGTTTGACTAAAAATTCGCCTTAGCGCGGCGGCCCGTGTGTTATTTATCTGTTGCCTGGCTCAAAATTCTACCGCGCGTTATGCGCAATGGTGAATGAACAATCAGCTCCCAATATTTTATTACTTAGTACCCTACCCTTGCTCTAGTTTACCACTCTGCTTAGGGTGCTATAACAGCTCTTGCCAGGAAAACCACAAAGAAACCAACTGGTGCGACATTACAGTACACGTTAACATTGGCACCTGGATGAACACTGCTGGCACTTGCGTCAGAAGTTAAAAGTGGAGAGAAATCGCTCATAATTAACCAAGGAGCTGCACAATAGTGTGCAGCAACACATGAGGCATATTACTTTCTCATGTTCGAGCAAGCTCCACGCACAGAAGTAGAGTTGGCAATGCCCCAAATAGAATTAACGCTCCCAAGCATTTTGCCAAATATTGCTAAAGTTTCTGTTACTCATTCCATCCTTATTAGTTACAGGCTCCTATAAATCATAGGAGTTGGAGACAGCATTTTCAATATGGAAGCGTGGCTCTAAGAGGTAAATCTTGGTATATTTATCTAAGCAACTTGTGAATGTTTCAGGCCAAAACTTGTCAAATGATTGTGAATGTCTGCTGTATTATTCAGATAGACCTTGACATGCAGCCTTAGTATAAACGTTTCAACTACATGAAGGCCTAAAAATTTCGAAACCCTAAATTCCTAGTGGTTTATGTGGCTCAGTATCCACTGAAAATAGTAAACAGACTTCTGACCGTGGGTTAATTATAAGGTCTTCTGTAATCACTTGCATACACAAAATTCTTTACTGTTCTCACGAAACATTATGGCTTATCTGCCTATATTATCTAAGTATGCCTTAAAAGTTTGCCTCACGGCCACGTACGCCTTACCTAGTTGTTGCAGGGTAATACGGGCTATATAGAGCATTGCTAGATGGCTGGGCCTATTTAGAAATTATAATGCTTCGCCATGTTTTAACCTTTTTCTCTTTTCTGATATCTGCTTGCAAAACAGAAAACCACTTTTAGCGAAAAATAATAGGGTTATTCCTAGCCCGCCATTCCATTGCAAATAACTCGCGAACTGTTGCACGTATTGCACAGCTTTTACTTTTAACGGAACCAGCGGTGGAAACTTGTTCTGAGCAGCTTATTATTATACTACTTTTGCAATATTCTGGCATAGAAGAGTTTTCCTTTTACTTAGGTTTACTCGCGTTAAATCTAGCACCAGGGATCAAATTAAGCGCAAGAAATTTTGGTTAAATTATTTGTTAATTTGCGTTGTTCCAGTAAAGTACTTCGCCTTAGTATGTCACTTAACAAAGGCGTTTCATTTTTAGTTGCATTTCTAGGAATTGTTTTTAGCCTTTTCATGTTCCTTAAAATGCCGCCGCTCTTATAACTTTCCATGTGCGCACCAATAACTGAGAGGACTGAGTGGGCCGAAATAGTCTAAAAATGGATAGTGAAGTTGTGCTCAATTTTATCCTGTTTCCAACGAAAACCTGCACAAATACGCCTCTGCGTGATTTGCACAACAAACAAAAGCAAGGAGCTCAGTATCGCCTGAAGGCGCCAGAAGCATTTCAAGGCCGCATCCAACCCCATCAGCTGCACATCTAACAAATGCAAAGCAGTCGTAATTACCAACAAGGAACGTATACTCACACGTTGCCTACCCACATGCAAGAGTGTAGGATTTAATGTAAACATTAAGCTGATCCCTTACGGGCACAACATCTTGCTTGTCAAGTAACATACCTATTTATTTACTTATGTATTTTTGTGTATGTAGCTGTATATTTTGTGCTTGTAAATGTGCTGCTCTCTTCTTGTATGTTTGTTAGCCTAAGCAGCCTGCGATTAGAGGATAGTTGTCTGTGGGTTGAAAGGATTAGGCGGTTATCCACGGGGCAGTGAGTATATTGTGGTGGATCAAGATAGCCACGCTACAGTGTTTTTAAGCAGACCTTCGTGGCTTTTTATAGAGAGAAAGCTTGCCAAGAGAAAAGCCACCACGTCCTGGAACACTGTGTCCCCTGGTCTTAAGCAACCCACGACACTTTGCGGAACGCCCCTACAGCCAACTGGATGTTAAGCGCTATACGAAGATATTGATTAATATTAGCGCCAGGGGTCTTCGAACTCTTGTCCGTCTCACAAGTGCGGGCTCCTTGATTATGGCTTACCAGTTGTTTATATACTCACAAAGATTGCATGCAAAGGGCTTGAAAGCATACCGAAGCGTGATGCCAACTCGATTTCGGTTTTACGTATTATGACCTACCGTGCTGCTCTAACACAGTTGAACCTGTTACAACCGGATTATCAGACACGCTGGATGAGCTGATCTACACAAGGTGTATTCTCAGGGGAAAGTTGGGAACCGAGTTGCAACCATTCTTCCAGTTGAACCCTACAAGATCAAAGCGGGGAGCACATTAGAATCTGTTTTAGCCATGAAGCCTGCTTCCCCGTCCGGAGGTTTCTCTATCCACTCGGGTGGTGTACAACTGTAATTCACGGCCGAGGCCTATAGTCAGCGCGTCCAGCGTGGAAAGTTTTAAGAGGCGATTTTGCCTGCGTTTGCTGCATAGGCCGGAATCGTCTTGAATTGGTCGCTGATGTGATGGTCCATAGTGCATGCAGCCCCACAACATCACGCGTCGTTCCTGCTCTGACTGGGACGCATTGAAAATAACAATGGTTTCTTTTTCTGCTTGCTACCCGTAAATGGTTCAACGTTGGGACCATTGGCTTGCATAATGGCGAAAAAATTTGAAGTTGTGTTAAATCAGGTGCTCTAGTACAGCATTCCTGCAAACCCACGCACGAGTTAAACAATGCTAATGAAGGTAGCTGTAATAGTTGCTAACAGAAGTCCATGCGCCATAGTTATTAAGAGGGATAGAAATAAAAATTAAGGTTAGTTAAATTAGCGCAATATCACTGGATGTAATCCCGCCGGTAAAAAGCTAAGTTCCATCACGTTCAGTGCAGCAGGTAAGTGATAAATCAGTTTTGAGTATTAGCAAAAGATAACCACAAGTTTTAGGCTTTGGACGTGACTGTAGTGCTTCAGCAGCCTATACTGCGAAAATATGAATTTTGTTCTTATCAACGGTTACGTATCATTTCGTGGGGTGCCTGGGTGGGCCGCTCCTGCAAAACATACAAATAAACAAATGAATAAATAAGATTTTTGGTTTTTGGTGTTGGTGAAAACACGGTAACAAGATACGAGCAAATAGGTACAAGCAAACCAGCGACGTTCTAATGTGCTCAACTTTGGTCTTGAAACTGAAGCTGTACAAACAGATATAAGGTTGTGATAACTGATCGCCATTACAGGTGCAACAGGTTTGCAATGCAATTAAAATAATGTTGTTATTCACATTATGTGATGCGGGAATTGGTGCCGAGTAAGCGTTCTGGCCTGAAGCAACTCTCACGCGCTGTTACTCGCAGTCACCTGTTATGCACTTTCAATCTTTCTGGGTATGTTGCGTTTTACAGTGGCGGAGTTGGGTATCAATCCTGTGCGCTCAAACTACATGGTCTTTGAGAGGGTACTGATCAGGATTTCCAATTATGAACTATCCAGTCGTTGAAGATTTGGTCCAGTCCAGTGGGAGTATCTGTGAGAAATTTGGAAAGAGACGCGACGTAAGAGAGCAAGCCCAGAAGCATTGTAATGTAAACGCATACAAAGAAACGAATAGAATGAAACAGAACGCTGTGACTTGAAACGCTATGCGTACAGTTGGTTGCCGTTATACGTTATATAAACTTGTTATAAACGTGAATAAAGGACTGGAAAGGTGAAGCTTTGAGGTGAGGTTGGTGGTCCATTTACAGCTGTTTACTGCTATCGTGCCTCATGGTCCCAGGTTAGGTTTTCTAACGTCGTTGCGAGTTGATAGTAGCAAAGGCGAATTGAGAGACGGAAGGCCTGTCGCAAGCTGGGTCGTGGATACGAGTAAATTTAGAGTGAGCGTCAGTAGTTACACGGCTATTGAACTGCGAGCAAGTGCTGAGGAGTCAGTAGCAAGCGAAGCAGTTAACTAAGGCTAAGACCAGAGGCGGTGGAGAAGGGTACATCAGTTAGAGGCAGAGAGTAGCAGGGTAAACGGCTATCCATCAGCTTACGACCATGCTGGTAGAAGAGTTTGCGGCCATGTACGGCCAATATAATAAGCCAAGCAAGACAGTTAACAGGTGTACAAAATCTGCATGGCTAATGCACTATATTGCGTGGCTTATGTATTTTTGTGTTGAACTGTGGGAGAGGGCTAAGACAAATTTTTGGGTTGGAGCCGGTAGCCTGTAAAGCTGAAATGGAAGGTAACGGGTCACATACGCTAGTTCACCGTGTTGATAATCGGGCTTTATGGCTTTTTATAGGGTGGACGTTTGCCAGACGAAAACCCACCACGTCCTTGAACACTGTTGTCGATTGATTTGAAGGGGCATGTACATCTGGAAAACCTTTTGGCAGGTATCTTTTCACAGTTGTTCGTAGTCGAATGAACCCTTTGTTAGCTGATCATATAGCTCAGTCCGCGTCCGCCATAGAAGTTGTGGCCAGTCGAGCAGGGTGAATATTTGTACACGCAAGCCAAATTCCCGGCATATCTGGGGGCATGCTTTCACTGATTTTGTATACTTGCTGGATCGTGAGGAATTCGTGTCCAGCAATCCTTATTGGACACCAGTCCTTTTGTTGGGCGCGAATGCTTGGTTGTGTATAAGGCCATGATCCGGGTGAGTCCTGGTTGGTTATTTCCACCTATCTCAGAAAAAGGCAGTTCCTCAGTCTAATCCCGGGGCTTAATAAAGTTGCCACCTTCGGAGAAATAGAAGGGAGGAAAAGGTTGAAAGAAGCCCAAAAGGGATGAGCAGGGGATCAAGCAGGGTGAAACTCCTATCTTAAGACATTTAGGCTTAAGGCATATTGAAGTACAACGTGCAAAAAGGATTATGCGGAAAATGCCTTTTAATTAAGCAAAGAAAATGCCTGGCTTAATGGGTGACTTACTGCGATGTGCTTGAAGAGCCAGTGCATATTTCCGATAAGCAGTCAATGGCTGGCTAGCCAAACAACCTCCAAGTGGTGCCAGCTGGATGGTTTGGACTTACCCTGTTCCAGTAAATAGTTCCGCGGCAGTGTTCCAAAAGGTGGTGGGAGTTTGGCAAGCGTCCTCCCCAGAAAAAGCCACCATTTGCTCCTTAACAGCACGGCGACGTGGCGAATAAGGCTCGTCATTAAATAAAAGTTGTGCTCAAGCTTATCACATTCATAGACGTCAAACTTTACTTCAGCCACCGGCAACGCAAGCGAGCTGATTCAAAAGGACAGCAACACATTTTTCAACACAAGCTACCCATCTTTCCTATGTACCTACAATCCTTGATCCACATATAATAAAATCCTAATTTATTACATCTTATTCCTTTGTCAGTAGTTCTATTACTACTATGACGGTGCCGTTGATGGTGTGCCTTGTGTAGACGAGAATAAAAATTTTCTATTTGTTTACAGGCATTAGTTGAAGAGCTTGGGAATAATATCGTTTCTGCCCGACCTTGCGCCTTTTTCATGTATGTTTGGTTTAAATGCCGATTAACCCCCATGAAGATGCAGGGACAACGCAAGTCCAACCCGCTGTAAGGTTGCTTGGCCTTTCAGCAATATCGACTTTAACTTTTTTACTATGGGTTATGTCAAGCTCCAGCTGCTGTCTTCGAAAAAATGTGATGTCCTTACCTATTAGACTTCCTCATGATCACCTCCCGTACTCGATCGAAATACAGCTGGAACGGTTTCCACGCATGTCAATGCGCGGAATAACCTAACCAGGAACGAATAACAGACCAGTAGCATGTCCGCTAACTGCCATCATCCTGCAACTGGGTAAATGCTCACTCACCTGCTCCGTGAACCTCCGGTGACTGCATGCATGACGGGGTGCTAACATATCCATGCAACCAGGGTGAGGCACTAAACATCAATCTGTCCTGTTTGCATAAAACCCATGTTCAATCTACACCCACAGAACATGGCTATCATAGGTGCACGGTAGAACATACACTTCCCCGGTTAGTATTTCATTCAGCTTATGCGGAGCAGCTGTTTCCCGTGGTCTCCTGACGTTCCACACTGGCTACAATGCACGGAACACTTACTTCAAGAGTACAGCGGCTTGATCACGAAACATTTCCTGGAGTCCAGCCTTAATATAGCAATTTGCGCAGCCGGACGACCTCTGCCCTTTTTGACCGCAACTTCGTTAATGATACCCTTGTACACAAACTGCATATGGCACGCAAACAAATACAACCTTGTACATACGAGGCTCCTTCACCATAGAGCACACCCGCAGACAAAATTATTTGAGGAAGCGCAAGCAGTGTTTGGCTGTCAAGGAACCAGTTTTTGGCAAGAGGAACAGCGGGTGAGATGCTTTCAACCGGCGGAAATGCGCTCCGAGTGGAAGCGTCTCCGACACTGGCAGCACTAGCGGCGACTTATGCTTCCGCTATCCCACAGAACAGTCTAAGAAGTTCTCCGAACTTGAGGACTAACCGGAACTCCCTGGCAACCGGAGCACAGGGTGCCGGTTTCTTTTCCTTGTAACCGGGGCACATCCTCCGGCTTGTCGTATGTTATCGGTTATGAACTGCGACTGGTGCAATTTAACGCGATATTTGTCTCCGTCGTAAGCAACTCACCTGACATCCCAACGCATTGCAAGGTGCTGGCATTTCGCGTAGCTACTCTGCGAACGTGGGTTCTCACCTCTGCAAGCAGGTGCATTAATTAACGCAATCTTGGGACGTGATCCAGCACCAAATTTTGCGCCTCATCGCATCTCACCACAGCAAGCAGCTCCTCTACGGCCAGGACTAGTGGTTCAGGAATGACGGTGAAGCAACGTGGTATGCACCATCTGTAATCAGGAAGCAGGGGATACGCTGACAAACCGCGCTTGCAACTTACATGCCACAAGTGCGATCAAGGCATTAGCCATCGTCGATTAAATTCGCATTCGAAACGTAAGCATGTCACTACCTACTTAAGCATTTTGCATTTCCGTATGTATTAAACCACCCAAATGCCTCCAAGTTCCGACGACCTACTTATGGGAACCTTCCGGTTTTGCCGCATAAAAAGCTTACTCGCCAATAGCATCCGCCAGATAGGCAAAATGTTTGCACGCTGCCCTTCAACTGGTGGCACATAGGGAATCCGTCGAGCTTTGCCAGGGCGGTCCTGCCTAGCCTTCGTAAAGCGTTGACAAGCTCCAATACGGTAAAAAGCAATGCCATTAATAAAGACCGCTGGTTTAGTCGACACGGTCCAAGGTCTATTTTCATTGCCTATACGGCTAGTAGTGACGCACCAGAATAGGCGGACATCATGTAATGGATGCTCCACCCAAGACTACATGCAAGCTAACAAAGAACGAGTTAGCTACTGGTAGAATTCCACATTCGGACCCTGGATATCTCCCAGCAAGCTGGTACACTGATTGGGAGCCGCTGTGTCAATTAACACGAGCACCCACTGTTGCAGCACCCGTTCGTCCCTTGTTGATACATCATGCAGCTGACCACAACTACACAACACATTTCACATAAAATGAAACCATCAGAACACCAAGGTATCCTACGGGTACACAGTAGAAACGCATTCATCTGCGCTGCACACAGTCCATCACTTAGGTGTGCACGGACGAGCAGCTGGGAAGCATTTCCTTCATCGCCTGCAAAGATCGCTTATAATTACTGTCCGACGTCTCGAAAGGCAAAAGAGTGTAGTATATGGACCGCGCCGAACCCGTCACCTCCAGCAGCATGCGGTGCAAGCGAACACCTCCACAGTAATTCAACCGGTGAGTGGCGTCGGCTAACCTCACCTGGCAGTACCTCGACACCATAGCGGCAACAAATGACGGAACAACCAACAAGTACGGCCTGTGGCAGGAAGCCGTTTCAGAAGGACAACATCTGTTGTCCTCCAATGACGTCATCACCTTTGACGCTGCACATTTGTGATCCAAAGTTTGCCGCCTCAACTTATGGAGATCGTCCGCGGTTGCGCATCGTCCGAACTTTCTTAGCACGTACTGCCTCAGGTCTTAGATACTACTAAAGTTTGCGATCAGGACGCATACCTGCTCCTCCTGTGCATGCGTCATGTGCCTTTTTGCGGAATAAAGCCATGAGTTGCCAACTTGAAAAGCTTGTCTATGTACCAGCTGCATTACGCCACATCCATAATGCTCTCCAATTGACTAAAATGAAAATCTGGCCTGGCACTCATAATCCGTGTAACTGGACTTGCCATTACATTGAACCATCAGTATCTGTCCTACCGTTCACCCCAGACGTCTGTCGTTTAATTGACACCCAAAGAAATAACACTTGCCCGTAAGCGCATCATCGGGCAATTCCTTAGCGCCCCTTCGCACGTTCCCTTATAAGGAGCGAAGGATAGCTACTTGGCTTTTTCACGTCTTCCTCTAGTTGATCCCTATTCCGATTGGTGAAACATACCGTAAGATAGAAGCCCGCTCTGTCAACCAAATTCGCGATGCTCCAGCGGATGTGCCTCTAGCTATAGATGCACATCTAAACTACACAATATTATCGTGCGACAAACGGCCATCGTCCATATCTATTTGTGGACCTCAACGCCTAATCATTTTTTACACCGATGCTGTATTTCATTATCTTTAGCCTCCAATACCTGCTACCTACCGAAACACACCGACTATTTTCGCTTGTTTTAGGGTCCGTTAGTTACCGACCACCTCGTTTTGTTCCACTATGTAGGAAAACGGGCGTCACATATTGACGGGGAAGGATTTGCTCGCCTAGTTGCAGTGCAGTTGTAAAGCGACCTGGACTAAAATGTGATAAGTAAACAAATAAACAGTTTATTCGTAAATTTATAGAGACACCAAATCAGGCATGATCAAGTTTTACATCCAGTAGTGTATCACAGGGATACCTTGAGTTCAATCGTGCGTAGTGTAAACGGACAAGGCACTATAAGCGCAGTGAAACCGCAAGTGTAGTCGGAGAGTATCATCTTCCTGTACGCGCCGGGAAGAAGTTGGAATGTGGGTCTAGTCGACTTACCAGTATGTAGTTGTAGGCAGTGTATTTAATCAGTTACGAGTCATCTCCGCCAAGAGTGTTGTTAAAAAGACATTTGTGGCTTTTTTGGGAGAACGCCTGCCAGGCGAAAAGCGCCACGTTCTGCGGCACTGTCGTAAGGCATTTTGAACACTAATGTACAACTGACAAAATTGCTTGACGACTGATTTCTTATTCGGTTATTCACAGTCAACCGGCTTCTAGTTTGCTCTGTTGGCTGGACGGATAGTTTGATCACGACTGCCATAATTGTTGGAACCGGTTGAGGATGGGAACATCACGAATGGTCGCCTTGTGTCCAAGTGAGTAAACTTTCAAACTTTCTGCTGTCTGGATTTTTCAGACGTAAAATTTGCGGGAGTGTGAATGCGTGCCAGCTCTCCATACTGAACAACGGTTGTGGTGATTGCAGTTTAATCTCTTTGGATTGTTTATGTACTTGGGCAATGGTCAAATAAGCGAGAAAATTGGTAGCCATGTTTTAGCTGGCTGTAATATATGTTTACGAGTTTACCGAATTTGTGTCGCTGTTGGAAGGTCAGAAAGCGTGCTAAGGCGTATTTGGAGGCGACAATTATTTGGCGTGGCAATGTATTAGTGCTCAAATATGCGCAGCAACACATGATAGAAATATGGACGTAAGACGGCAACCGGCGTAGAAAGTAAGGTTAATAAATCTGTAAGCGGTATGGAAGATGAACTGGTGATGTGGCGAGCAACTGTGGATGATGTGAAGTCAGTAGTAGTGTATATAAAACGTCTACAAAATTTAAAAAGTATCTATATATTTCCGGTGTTGCAAGAGGCACGTTAAAAAGGCATGCTCAACTGTGTACAAGCGCATCTTCGACAACCAAAATGCGTAAGACTGTTGGTGATATTGGTAGTGAGCAGCTGAATGTGTTTCAGGCAGTGATACATGGTGAGATAACGGTTCGACCTCACAATTGCTTCAAGGTTGAAACAGCTTGTTAATGAATATGCAAAAGTGTTAATAATCACGTAATGCGATACAGGAATTTGTTCCAAGTAAATGGGTTTCTGGCATGAAGCTGAGCTATTGCGCTGTTAATCGAAGTGGACTGCTGTCCACTTTCCATCCGGCGGCGTATGATGCGTTCTCTAATGTCCGCATTGGGTTTCATTGCTGTCCAGTTGAGCGATGTGTACAGTAGTGGTGAGTATCAGAGTCACTAATTTTGGACCATGCAGGTGTTGAAGAATCTATCAATTACGGAAGAAGTATCTGTGGGAAAATTGAAAGGGTCCGCAACTGATGACAACATGCCAAAGCAACATGCCATTAAACCGCAAACAAAGCAAGGAATGGAATGCAAAATCGCTGAAATTAGAAACGCTACGCACATCGTGCATTTGTCATTATATGGGTTGAATAAACGAGTTACTCGCGTGAATGTAAAACCGGATAATGTGAAGGTTCGAGGTGCCGTTGGGGGCACATTTGCAGCTGTTTACTGCAATCGCGTTGCGTTAAACTTTGTTAATAATTCTAACCGCGTTGCGAGTTTAATGTAGCACAGGTAAATTGGGTGGCGGAAGGCCAGTAGAAATTTATGCCGTGGATCCGGATAAATGGAGAATGAACGTCAGTAGCTACACTACTAGCGCCCGGCGTGGAGGTAATGGGAAGCCAGTAGCAAGCGAAGGGCAAAGTTAAAACAAAGTCCAGTGAGGAGGAGTGCAAGTAAATGAAGTTACGGTAACGAAAGCGTAGCAGACTGAGCTGCTATTTATAGCAAGAATGCTAAGCTGGGGAATCTAGCAAATAGAAAGTGAACGTTAGATGCTGAAAAACCAGTGCGCTGCGTCACTCTTTGTAGGTGTAGCAGTCCGGAGATTCCCCGGTTGGCCTGTGTAAAATTCTAACTAAAATTATTTCATTGTGCATCTAGGCAACCGGTGTGGTTTGTTGAACTGATTGCTGAGTGCAAATGCCTGACTTGCTCATCGCCATCTTTTTGCTTGGGTCTCGCTTCGGTTGCAACTCGCAACTGCCCTGTGTGCTGTGCTTGCTCCGTTCCATTAGCTAGAGCGTCCACGGTGTCGTTCATTTATAGCTAGATAACCGGGAATCTTTTACTGTACCAATAAAAGTTTCCCTGCAGCTCGATCCGTCATCTCGAATCGCTCTCTGGGCTCCCGGTACAGGAGGCCCTCTAAATAGGTAAGTTTTAAAGGACAGGGCTACGAAATAATGTCGTTTGGGAAGTGAGCGGACAGTAGGCCATACAGTGGAAGGCAACGTATACGTTAATACTTGTACTGGCAAGATGCTTCGTTGCGCGAATTTTATAAACCAAACAAGCTAGCGACCTAAGGCTAGAAGTGATGCGTAAAGTAATGGAAAGCCGGTAGCATGCTGAGCAAAAGACTGTGGGAAAGATCAACGGTAGTGTAAGTAGGTAAGTGCAAGTCTAGGTGTGAGTAAACCAGCAAAAGCTTTGCGGCCATATACGGTCGAGGTGCTTATCTATGAAGCAAAAAGAATAAAAGCGAACGACAAAAGCTACATGGCTGCAGCGCACCGTCATATGCAGTAAATAAATAATTAGGTATATTGCTAGACTAGCTAGATGTTGCGTTCGTAAGGGATCAGAATAATGTTTACATTAAATCCTACACACTTAAATAAATAAATAAATAGGGATATTTCTAGACCTGCTAGAGGCTGCACCCTAAAGGGTTCAGATCAATGCTTACATTTATCCGATGCTCTTGCATGGAAGTTGGCAAAATATATGTTCATCGTTAGCAATTGCAAATGCATTGGCACTGTTTAGTATACAGCTACTGGGTCGCAGGCGCCCACCTTGACATTTTTCTGGTTCCTTCGGGCGATATTGAGCTCCTTGTCCTTTAATGTTAAAACTTCGCGGAGGTGTAGTTTGCCTTTTCTCCTTGGAACAGAATCCAATTCGCCACAAGTTCACTTTAAATTGATCGCACAATAATTGGCCACTCAGTTGCCCCAATTGTTGTTGCGCACATGGAAGAAATGAATGAAGGGATTATAAGGCATACGAAAAGTTAAAAACAATTCCGATAAATGCAGACATAAACAGAAGCAATTTGTTAAGAGAGAAATAAATCTGCGTGCTTCGGTAGAAAAATACCAATTAACAAAAAAATATAGCACTACTTTTATTACGCTGATACTGCTCCCTGGCGCAAAATTTCAACCTAAATTATTCTCAGATAAAATAAAAAGCCTTTCTACAGTTAGTATACCGCTTAAAGTAGCACAAAATTACACTGGTCTGGACCAGCTTTAGCGCCTGAATACGATGAACGTAAAAGCAACACCATGCGTGCAGTAGTTTGCGCGTTATCTGCAATTAAACGATGGTCTACGAATAAGGCCATTTTTATTTTTCGCTAAAAATGGCTTTCTGCTTTGCAGGCAGATAGCAGAAAAAATAAAAGAAAGTATAACAAGTAGGGAAGCTGTGTATGTTCTAGATAGGCATAGCTATCCATAAACGCTCTAATTAGCCCGTTATACCCTGCGACAACTACGGACTGCTCAGGTGGCCGAAAAGTAAACTTTGCAGGCAAGCATGAAAAATATATGCAATTAAGGGGTGAGTTTGCGCGAAAACGCTAGATATCCAGCAAGGAATATTATATCTTCAAGGGAATTCAGGGGAGCTTGTAATTAACTCACGGTTAGAAGGCCACAGCATACCATTTTCAGGGGATACTGAGCCACATAAACAACCAGTAAAATAGAGTTTAGCATTTTTAAGCCTCTAAGCTTTTCTAAAGCTTACAGCAAGGCCGCATGAGCCAGATCTACCTGAGTAACTCAGGGGATCTTTCAGATCCGTTGACAGGTTTCGGCCTGCAAAATACACACATTACTTAGCTAAACATCACAAGATTTATCCCTTAGAGCCGATTTTCTATATTAATGAGGCTCTGTCTCTAGCATCAGTGTGCTATAGGAGCCTGCCACTAATAATAAAGAAATGAGCATGGGAAAATTTAGTAGAATTTAGCTAGTTGCATTTGGGCGTGAAATCCGTTTTGGTCTACATTGGTTGGGCTTTAACAACTCTACTTCTGGTGGTTGAGCTTGCTTATACTTGAGGTATTGTTATGCCTTATGTGTAGCTGCACACTATTGTGCAGCTCTTTGATGAATTTCGATTTATTTCTCTCCATTTTTAAGTTCCGAAGATAGTGCCGGCGGTGTTCTTCCAGATGGCAATGTTAACTGGCACTCTAATGTCACACCGACTATTTCTTTTGTGATTTCCATGGCAAGTGTGCGTATACGTTCCTATTAAACAAGCACGACTGCATTGGATTTGTTAGGTGTACAGCCGATGAGCTTGTGCGCGACCACCTTGAAATATTTCTGGATCCTTCAGGCGACACTGCGTGCTATGCTTTTGTACGTCGTAAAAGTTACGCAGAGACGCATTGGTGCAAGTTTTCTTCGAAAACAGGATAAAATTGAGCACAACTTCACTATCCATTTTTAGACTATTTCGGCCCACTCAGTCCTCTCAGTTATTGGTGCGCACATGGAAAGTTATAAGAGCGGCGGCATTTTAAGGAACAAGAAAAGGCTAAAAACAATTCCTAGAAATGCAACTAAAAATGAAACGCCTTTGTTAAGTGACATACTAAGGCGAAGTACTTTACTGGAACAACGCAAATTAACAAACAATTTAACCAAAATTTGGTGCTGCGTATAGTTCCATTTTTAATAAACCAGAAAAGTCTACTGAGGCAGCTGAGCTGCTACATGAGCTAGGGGCGGAGGGAGCTCCGGGAGATCTAGCGATGTGTTCTGCTAAGCGCATTTGGTGCAGGAAGAGCGACCGAACCGCTGAGCTACATGCTAGCAAGCATCTGGCTACCATGGCTAATCATCGTGTAGTGCAACGATGCGCAAAGCCCTTCGCTACCCGCATTTCTTCTGCTTGCTCTTTCTACTGTTAATTAATGACCTACAATATTCCGTCAGTAGCCATACACTGCTCCATGCAGGAAATGCTGGGTTATGGCGAACGATGGGCGAACCAAGCGATCAAGAACATCCACAAAGGGAAATAAATAAATGTATTTTGCTATACTTGGCTAAAAGCTGGGTCCTCGAGGTGTCAGATCATAATCTACACTAAGCACATGCTCCTACATGGGTAACAGTAAAGTTTTAGGTACTCACTGAGTGCGAGTATTGCACCAAGGAAGTAGGAACCGCTTTCCAACCATAATTAATCTAACCCCATTATCCGTCTTCGGTAAATTAAGGGTCCCGATAAATAGTGGGCTCATGCGAAGAGGGAAGGAAGCGATGACAGCAAATGTAAATAAAATAGATTTGTTCTGATTTCCAGTAAAATTAACTATAAGCCGATTTGAAATAGTATGCCCTTTAAAAGCGTACAGCACTTCGGAGTAATTACCTAAAAGTCATAAACCCAGAATATATGGAATATAGCTGATTAACGGCTGACCTCGTGCATCAAACCAATGTGGATTTACTAGCAGTCAAACTTAAAAAACGAGATCTGTAGCGTCCATATTAATACAAACGTAAACAAACTATCTTAATCAGAACATCGCTTGAACGGTTTACACGATAACAGCACAATTACCACAATACTTTCAGTAATTCGCGAGTTCTGGAGCAACTGCCAATACCGTAGCCACAGCTCGTGCTATAATTGCCGTATAACGTTTCAAACATGTAAGGGGAAAATAAGAATAATTATAGGGGGTGGCTGTTTGCCATATAATCTCAATAGAATTGCGTACCCAGAAATGCAAAATATAGCTCCAATATAGCAGCACTTACAAACTACGTGACAGTGGCAGCAAACACACTACAGTTTTGTGTTTTTAGGCATTTTTTGTTGTTAAGAGGTGGCAACGGCCGTAAAACGCAATGATACAGTGCGGCACCTATGTTTACTTGAAGTATGACTACCAGTCTCCATCTGCCGACACTGTATCGCTGGGACCACAAAATAGAAGCCCAGAACAACCGACCGACGTCAGCGGTTATGTCACCTTCTCCATGCCGCCTCTCATAGTAGTAGGTCGTCTACCGATCCCTTATTCCCGCCCTCCCAAGAAAGCGCGAGCCACGCACGACGCGGAAGCCGCTGTACGAGCACAAGCAATACGTGGCCCAGCCATCGTAACTGCCGCAGTGAGACATCTACTTGTGCCAGTGACTGCCTCCACTCAAGACATATTGGTTAACTTAGTAATATCTACTTGGTTCAGCATGACACGTGGACAAGAAGTGGCAAGCAATCGCGCCTGCGGGCAGATAACTGACTCGGGTCAACGGTAATAACAGGCGAAGTCTCGCAAGGTGCAGGGCGGAGAGCCGCACAATGAACCGCCCTTTGATGGAGAGACGAATTTCATGGCAGCATTACAAGTTTGTCAGTATGGTAAGTGAGAGAGCTCATGAGATACGCACCGGAGTATCGTTCCTAACAGCCACACCAGCAGTGATAAAACTTTCCAGGTAGAAAAAATAGCCACAAGCTACAGTGTCTCGCCACCGAGAAGGAGGACGGTGTCAATAGGGTGGCCCGGTACTTGACAAACGCCGTAGATTCTGGTAGATATTTCACAGTCTATCCGTAGTTACCACGCCTGGGCGATCCTGCGAAATGATTGCAAACCTCTGCGTAAAGCACTGAGTCGGCGAAGTATAGGCAGTTTGATCAGTATACTCAGGTGCCTGTTACGCTTCCGTGCCACCTGTATCTTATTGGCGTGTGCTCAAGCTGTTGGCATTACCTCGTGCTTTGAGGAAGGGTCTGAGCTAATAGGAGCAGCGTGATATGTGGGCCCCAC